>JANZLC010000002.1:17104744-17125525 GCA_026413385.1 Erythroxylum gracilipes | reverse complement strand
AATGAATGGATGGAATCAAAAGTGTCAAATGCATATGTAAAATGGAAATGGAATGCTTATATGCTTGTGATATTGTTAAAGGAAATTGAGTAAATGATATTAAGTGATGTATTATGATAGAGAATTGGATATGAGGAGCTCATATGAGGTTAGAAATGAAATATTGGGAAATTGAGTTATGCTATAAAATGAACAAGTGGTTTTGAGATGCAAGTATATGGATGTGTTAGACTCTTAAAGAGTCAAATGTGAATGATAATCTAAAGTGATCACATAATAATGAAATGTAAGACTAAATGTCATTAGACATATTGAATCACGAGATATAATGTGAGTGTAAAGCATATACCTCGGAATTGTCATTGAGCATGCATTATACATTACACATTTGTACATGTGAAAATGGGATAGGTATTATTGTGCTTTATTAATGTGTGTGCAAATTGCATATGATTGATACAGGACAGAATGTCCACAGCGAGACGTTTTCGGATCATGAAGCAAAATGCTATCTGGAGCGTACTGTGAGTAGACCTAGATGGTCTTAGTTTATGGTTTATTTGGTTATGTTGTAATTGAATAAAATTTATACATTGAATGCTTACTGGATAGTGATATTGATTGTGATTGAATATGAGTTCCGGACTACGGTCCGATGATTGTGTTATTGAATTTGGGATATTGTAATGCTACTTGAATGTGAATTGGATGGAATAAGTGCACAAATTGAATGGTAAATGTGTTAAATGTGAAATAGCATTTAAATTGCATTGATATGATGCATACCAGACTATGGTCCGATATTATGGGAATGAGACTGTAGGGGAATGTATATTTAAATGGTTCTGAATGCACATTTGCTTATAAGTGAAAACGTGATTTCTCAACTTTATTGTTGAATGCCGGACTAAGGTCCGATGATATGGGAAAATGATTGAGTGATGGTTATGCAAATGTAAGTGTTGCATTCCATATCATGATTGCATAAAACATAAAAGTAGTTGTGACCAGAGTAGCCCATGACCAGAGCTTAAAGCTCACCGAATGAAATGAGCTACTAGCTCAAAAGTGATTCAGAGCCTCAGGCTCAACGTTCAATGAGCCCTATATGGGACAGTTATCAATGAGCCCTATATGGGACAGTTCAGGTGCTCGGTCACAACACCGAAATAAATTGGAAAGGTGTCACATGCGCATATCATACGCATTTGATGTAATTTCTTTGGTTGAGTGAAAGGAAAAATGCCTTATGCTTTTGTAATAACAATCATGTGGTACTTCTGAATGTGGATTATGAAACAACTGTGTTATGCTTGATTGTTGCATGTATCCATTTGGGTATGTTTATCTAATTGAATGATGTGTATAATTTGTCTATGCTCAAGTAAAAATTGTCTATGTTCAAGTGAAATTATAAAATGTGATCAAATATGCAACAATGTGAGTATATGTTATGTGACATGATAAAATTTGCAATTATTTTTCAGGACCCAAAAGAATACCCCATTAGGCAACATGTGTATAACAACTGCAGGTGAGTGAAAGAAGAGGTCGGGATCAGTTCGCGTCTGCATTAGTGTCAAAACATTTGTATTTTCTAAATTTTTGTACAAATGATTAGTCAACTTGTAAAATCAACGGATTGTAGTAATTTGTATTTATGAAAAGGGCCCCCGTAGTCATTGTCTTTACCAGTGATTATATGTGTTAATGATTTTCAGCATAGTGTTTGTTTATGTTAAAAAAAGTTATTACTGAGTTTTGACTGAGTGATGTAGCACGTCACCCTCGCCGGGCACAAACTCGGATATCACCACCGATGTCGGGTTCAGGTCGGGCGGGAGTGGGTATTACAGTACTACTTGTGTTTCTGGCGTGTTTGGTCTGATATATACAGATATTAGAAGACCTTATACAGTTGCATTGTGTAATTCTAAATGTATTATGACATTTGTTGGTGATTATTCCCATTACAGTTTATGTGTTCTTACTTAAAGACTGAAGGTTGAGAACCGATTAGAAAAATTCATCAAGATGTCAAATCTGATCGTGGAGGAGAGTATCATGGCAAGCATGGTGTTTCATGACTTAAAAAGGTTTGTTTTCCAGATATATGAAATTATTTATAATAATGAATAAGTTCACTATGTCAGATAGTCCTAAGAAAAATTGTGTGTTGTTGAATGGTGTAATTGCACCTTAAAGGACATAAAGAAGTCAATGCATAATATGACTAATCTACCTAATTATCTAAAATGGTTAAAAAAACCACCTTACACACATTCGTGTATAGGACTGTCATGCTAAGGTAGTATAATCCTTATAAAGATAAATTGCATACTCATTCCGTTTATTGCTATTTAGTTGGATATCTACCACTCCAAAAGCTACAAATTTTAGTGTAGAGAAAGAGGGACCATAATAGTGGAATCACAAACAACTAAGTTTCTGGAATATAATGTCTATGATGATGGTGGGCCTTTTGACCCTTCGGTTGATAGTAGGTTGGATACTACAGTTACTACATATCTTCCACTTATATAGTCAAGTCCAGTGGATCAAGTTTTATGTACCATGCCTATGTAGGAATAGGAACCCATTCCTATACACATAAAGGTTCTTGGGGGTACAAGATCTAATGCATTTGTGTAGATCCACTAGAGTAAGACAGCTTGCTATCCCATCTGATTACATAGTCTATTTAGTGAAAATGACTATGATGTTAGATATGTTGCGGATCCAATTACTTATATAGAAGTTGTTTCTAGACCTAATACAGATTTGTGGTGGGATGCAATGAATGATGAGATGTAATCTATAAAGTATAATAAGGTATAGGAGCTTGTTGATTTGTAACAGGATTGCAAACTTGTCAATTGTAAATGAATTTGCAAGTCCTAAGGATTTCGGGATAAAGTTCAGCAGCTTATGGACTCACTCAGTTGCTTGATGGTTCACTAAAGGTGTGGCTTTAAGTTACTTTCTCTCCCGTATCGTTGAAAGATACATTTTGAGTGATTATGAAAATTGTAGGTCATGATGATATAAAGTTAAATCAAATGACCGTCAAAATCACTTTCTTGAATAAAAACCTTTATAAAGAGGTCTATATGGAACAACCAAAAGGATTTCAGGATCCAGATGGAATTGACACGGTTTGCACGTTAAGCAAATCAATATATGGTTTACATCAAACCTCCTGAAAGTGATACCTTACATTTAATGTGGTTATGACCTCTTTCGGCTTCATGAAAAATAAAGTTAAAACATGCTTATATCACAAGGTTAGGGGGAGCAAAGTTATCTTCCTATTATTGCATGTGGATGATATATTACTCACATTGAATAACTTGACCATATTGTATGAGGTTAAGCAAATTTTGGCCACATATTCCAATATGAAGGACCTTGGTGAAGCATCTTTTGTCCTAGGTATGCAAAGTTACCAAGACAGATCTCAACACTCATTAAGCCTCTCATAGAGTGCATATATTAAGTATGTGCTACAAAGATTTAATACGGATAACTGTAAACCTATCGTATCACCTATCTATCATAGTGAGAGATTATCTTTGGCATAGTGTCCAAAGAATAATGTAAACAAAGAGGCTATGAGAAAAGTTCTTGAAACTGGTACATTTGATAGTCTGATGCATGCTTGGGTAAGTATTAGACATTGCATTTACTATTAGATTGTTTAATTAATATCTGGCTAACCCAGGTGTAGACCACTGGAATGCAATCAAGCGAGTGTTGAGATACCTAAAGGGTACAAAGCATTATATGTTGACATATAGAAAAGCCAACAGTCTAAACCTTATAGGGAATTCATATTCAAATTTTATTTATGTGTCTGGATGATCGAAAGTCCACTTAAGATTACATTTTTATGTTTACAGATGGTATAATGTCGTAGAAGAGTGTCAAGTAGATACATGTGACTTCCTCGACCATACATACAAAGTATATTTTATGGGGCTGCTTCGCAGTCAGTTTGGCTTAGAAACTTTATTTTTGAGTTGTCTATGGTTGATTCAATGGCTAAAATCATTTGGTTGTACTTTGATAATCTTGTCGCTATGTTTTTAGTAACAACCAAGAAAATCACAAGGTCTTAGCATTTGGAGGTTAAATATTTGACCATAAAGGAGTTGATATGAAAAGGTGACATTAAGGTTTGGAGCATTTAAATATTGAGGAAATGTTAATTGATCCTTTGACTAAAGGACTTTGCTCACTTGTGGTTAGAAGACAAGTATACAGTATAGGTGTATTTAAGTCTTTAGACACTATTAGTTAGGGGATCATTATGTTTGCTCCATGTACATTTGGACATTTATACATTTTGATATATCTTGACAGTATGATAGTTGATCAACAAAGATGATCATCATTTATCTTCATTAATACGTGCTATCATACATTGTTATAAGGTTTGGAGAAATTGAGACCTACAAACGAAGATGATATAACTTAAATCATAAAGGTATCATCTTAGTTTACCACACTCCATTTTCCTATTCATGTTAGTGAGATATTATATATGCGCGATTGTATTGGATTTGTGCCACACATGACACATGTATGTGATACTTTTTGATATCGAAAGCCTTGTAGGACGAAATCATGGACTTTCATTACCTTTGGATGGGTAGCTTAACAATAATTATTGTCTAAGGGGGAGAATGTTGGATATTTTGACATTTTTCATAGGGTTGAACAACGATTAATTGCATTTTATTAATTTACAATAACTTATTAATTAAGTTACGTAATTTGATCGGGATAAAGATAATAAAGTAGCCCAATAAATGATCTAAGTCACTGGGTCGAAGTCCAAGAGGAAAATGGATCCTGATCAATGTGAACTGGACCCATATCGAGCTTGTGATGGGGAAGCTCAATATGGATACTATATAAAGAGGTTAAGGTCTCCTATAGTTGCTCATATCATTCGTAAACGTAAAGTTACTGCAAACCATTCAGAGGTTCACGCTTTGAGAAAACTATAGAAAGGCTTTAACGCGTCCCAGTGAGTAGTTTTGTGAAGGCGGCGGTGGATTCGCGTTTTGTTTAGGCTTTGGAAAGCTTGTTTGAAATTATGGAACTAAAATCAGGTATTTTCTGCATGTCTTCATTTATTTCCCTTTCACGTTCAATCCGGGATACGTAACTATGATCCGTTATGTATTACAGTTATGTGCGTTAGTGAAGCTATTTAAGAGCAACCTAAGGCCCACTTGGTTACCGTATGAAAAATTGGGAGTTCTGCATCGTAGTTCAATTATGGTTTAATGACACGCCATTTGGATCTATAAGATGTCTGGGTAAGACTCTAATGACCACTGTGGATGATTTGTTTAGTCTGTAGATTGCACAGCCAGGTTAATATTAATTTTACCCTTAATAGCATTTTTGTTGATTTCTGAGTGGAATCACAAATAAGGTTATTTTCTTAATTCTAAAAATTAGGTAAAAGTTATTAAAAATTAAAATGAAAAAACTAGACGTACTATTGTTAATTATAAAAATGATTTTTAAATGGTATATTTAAAAGTAAATTTCTAAAAAAAGGCTTTGAATAGATGTGCAATTTGATTTTGAAATAAAAATATTACATAAATTTTAAAAATATAATGGAGATACAATAACTAATTGAATGATATAATTATTGAACATCATTTTAAATGAATGAAATTAAAATATGTAAAAATAATTTTTTAAGAGTTAGACAATAATTAACAGAAATTGAATAAAAATATTTTTATTATTTAGAAATTGCAAGATTGGACAAACATAATTAGATAAATAACAAATTAATGAGTATTTCAAATATAATTATATGTTGACCGCCAATTGAGAATATCTAACCTTAAAATCATAATGAATTAAATCTATAACTCTAAATCCTAAACTTTTAGTCATATTTAAATATATTATTTTATAGCTCTAATAATTATGCAACATAAAAAAAACTTATATTGATCTTCCAACTTTTATTTCAAATGCACTTAAAGTTCTTTAACTTTAATTTTTATTAAATTGAACTTAAACTTTTAAAAATTAGTGTTTGAACTATTTTTAACCAACCTTAAGAAATTGACCTATACATATCGTCCATGGAAATTTTTGTAATATTACTTGAAAATCCATAAAACTAAGTACATAACCCAGCTTTAGAAAAACAAAACCGACAGTAATTAGAAGGCATGAAAGCTTGAAGCTATTGATGCATTAAAAGAACTTAGTTAGGCGAATGAAGGAACTCATTAAAAGAATCCAACTAGGAGATTGAAGCATCAAAGAAACCCATTAAAATTCGAAACTAGGTGATTAATTCCAATAAATTAATTTTCAATTGCATGATTGAAGTTTGGGCATTATTCGACTTTACGAAAGCTTGAAATTGTCCTATTTTTCTTGGACGTTCTTATAGGAGATTGAAGTAATATCACTTTGATTTACAAGATTAAGCTTCGGGTACTTTTGACAGCAAAATTAGAAAATTTCTACGTATATTCTCAATGATTGATGTGTGTGTATAGGTTGTGTATTATATTGGTTTTGTATATCTAATTAAATTAATCACATCCTTGTTATTTATAAATAATGTATTGAAATGTAGTTCTGAGCTATAATTTGAGCATATCCTTATCTCTTACTATGTATGTATTACATGTGTACCATATTGGTTGTGTCCTAGAATCACTTATGTTTGATAATTGATTAGAACAAATATTTGGTAAGAATAATAGATGATAAATCTCAAGGGTTTGTACTTAAAAATTATATGATGAGAAGTTTTTTTTATATATTTGGAGGTCAAAGTGCTTTAATGACTTCTTGGACTAATGATAATATTGGAAGAAAACGTTATGGATACTCTAATTATAAGGTAGGTAAATTGTTAATAATAAAGTAATTATTTGATAATCAATTATTTTTATTACCATATGTTTATAAGAAAGGAGATATAAATTTTTTTATAGGTATATGAAAACTTCAGTAAAAGAGTCAAATCTATTATAAATTAATGAAATGATGAGAGTAAAAGACTGAAGGTTAAGAATAAGTAGTTAAAAGAGGAGGTTGGCATGTAAAATGATGGTAAGTGCATGAGGGGGACCTTTAAACTACATGATGAAAAAACAGAAGTTACACTGATATTAAAGTATACAATTTGTAAAATAAGAAGATAGTCAAAGTTGCTATTAACTATAGTATAGCAACTATATTTATAACTCTACTCATTAAAATTTGAAGATTTTAACTCCATCAACTTTAGTGTTACACCATGATAATTTATTAGGAGTGCCTTAATGGATTTAACGTACATATAAAGTGATGCAGACATTTATATTATCAGCTTACATGGTGAAATTTGAAGTTATTTTTGAAATCGCACATACCTATCAATGTTGTTTTCAATACTGATGACATATTATAGTCAGTTGTAAGTGAATAAATATAGAAACTTAGACATTTTCCCTTGTCAGGAGTTGCTTATATATAAGAGCCAAAGTGAGCTAGAAAACTCTTTACTGTCTAAAGAAAGAAGAAAGTTTAGGCATCAAGATTCCAAAATTTTAGAATAAAGTCTTACTTGTTAGAAGAATTTAGATTATGTCCACTCACACTGAATCTCTTTAGGTCAAAGAGACCCACGGTGTCAATGTGAAACATCTATCTACCGCTATTAATAGTCTATAATCTTCAATCCAACCTCCTTTACAAGCACTAAAACATATACAATATCTTGTAAATACCTTTTTTCTTCTACATTATTAGTACATATTATAATTACTTATCTTGTACTTGAGTTCTTATTCTTTGCCTTCTCACTATACCTAACCAACAATCTAACAAATTTATCCACATGACACACATTCATCATCTTGATGGAACTGCAACTACCTTTCTTAATAAGGCCCTTAAATTGATAATCTTGATGTTTGGTTATGACTCAATCATTTTCTTATAGTGGTGTGATATCCATTTAGATGTCATGATCTTGATAATGTTAGTAGTTATATATTTGTACGTAGGTTCATACTTTGGATGACAAAATCATTATCATTTCGCCTAATACTTACAAGCAAGTAACCAAGGACAATATAGTTCACATCTCACCCTCACTTGAAACTTATCATTTTTTTTGTATTTCGACTATAAACTTAATAACTTCTTTCTTGAATTGCCTAGCATTTTTAAACTTCAAACCTACAATCCAAGGTGGAATAGTATATTCTGGATCATAACAAAAGTTTTTAAACATACCTCTCAAATTACTATCAAAATCATCTTCATCATATCTTATATAGTACTAACTCAAGTCATCCCTCTCAATGAACTTACTCTCTTTATTAGAATCAGATCTTTTCTTTTCATCTTCATCTCCTTTTTCAATTTTATGGTATTCAACAATATTATTCACAACTTTAACATTGGCACCTCATTCCTTTAACCAATGTTTGCATCCACTTTAACATTGGCTGTATCATCATCCCTAACACCAACAATAATATAATCAGTAGCATATTTAGTTACTTCACCACAATCTTTATTAGTTGCACAACTAATTACAGCTTCACCACCGATGTTTACATACCATCAACACCATCCTTATCATCTCTAGAAATTATATAATTACCTCTATTAGTGGTAGTGGGCACACAATCATCATCTTGCCTGACATTATAATGTTTTATTTATTATAACCTCTATCATCCATATATTCACTCTCGTAACAAACAATTCATTTACTATGTAATCATTGTTTTCTTCTTCATTAGTTGTTGGAACCATATTACTAATAATCCCATCATCCATATTATTTACTTTTGATACTTCTTTTCATTGGATACACCCTCAAAATAAGCATCTACTCTTTCATGATTTAAAATAATATAAATAATGTCATTCATCTTTAATCTTGACTAGCTCACCTTCTTTAAGTTTATTTGGATGCTTGTAACATACTTTATCCAACCTATCATACCAATTATGCTTAGGAATTCCCATAGTACTAAACTAACATAACTTGTTTGAGTCAATGCCTTCCACTAAAATTTTACTTCAATTAATGTAGATAAATGAGTTATCTTTATCAAATTATCCCTTATAGTGAAACAATATTCCATTGTTAATAAAATTTCACATCCTAAACAAAATAAGAAAATGAATAGCAAGATTTCCCCACGTAGAGCCCATTATTTTATTTTATATTTTTAAAACACATAAGATAACAAACAACTATTGTATAATTCTTTACACACACCTAAGTGTTAGAGTTATATCATATTATCTTAACTCCATCCACAAAGTGATTCTTTCAAGTGTCTAAAAGTATAAGTCTCCCTCTTGTCATTGTCAAACTAGCATACAAATAAACAAACCCTTGAAACTAGTTCAATGACAAAACTCATTTCAATTAATATAACTTAATGGATGATTATTTCAATTAATATAAGAAAACTCATTTTATTTTTTTATGATTTAGGATGGAATCATTATCATATCCATGTTTATGGGAAAATTTGATACATAAATATATTAATTTTTATAGTAAATTTCATATTAATCGTTCAATAATTTTAGTTAATATAATTAAAACCCAAAGAATTAGAAGCTTTCACATTGTTAATACCTCCATAAAAAACTTTTAAAAATCATTTTCAACTCCCAAGATAACTTACTTTAGTATGTTAAAATCACTCATAATTAACTTTTTTTAAAAAAAGCACTCGTAATTAACCATACTTACATCTTCAATAACATGCAATTATATTTTTCTATAAATTTTTTTAAGATATCTTATTAATTAATTTTGGACATTATTTATAATTGGACATTGTTAGATATATGTGGAATATCATTATGATAAGTAATCTACCTTGTGTGGGATTCTTAAAGACAAGATTGCATGAAGAATAAAATCTTAGTGAAGATAGGATTTATTTGGGATATGGTCATATCTTAATAAAGATAACTTGCATATTTTTGGTGATTTTGGTGCTATCTTTGATCGCCTATTTCATTGATTGTAGCTATCTTTGGCAGTTGGATTTTTGGTGATCTGATCTATCTTGGGTAGTTGCGTTTCTCTATGGTGTGTGTAAATTTTTTGGACAACTAAATTACTATTTTTTTTTGGGAAAAACCTGCAATAAATGGGTGATGTGTGTAGTTGTAATTTTGTGAGGTTTTGGTGATAAAATACTAATCAGATTGATGGCCTCTTGTAGCTATTGTGTGTGGATTGCTTACTCATTATTCTCGGAGATTCACAGCATATTCCATTCTTCAACTTCCCACAACTTCTGTTGATGAAATTGCATTTTTAGGGTAATGTTTTATCTCAAATGTTTCTTTTATTTGTGTTCTTATTGTTTCAATAACTTGAGATATCATTCATTGTTGCAAAATCCTTTGTTAATGTTAGCACAAGTTGGTAGTGTTAGTGGGACTGCAATACTTTCACGGGGAGTGAGAATTAGTGGATAGTGTCAAAAGGGTGAGTGGTGTCGGCTCAGTAAAGCCATGTGTAAAACTGTTGTTCTTCGGTTAAAGTGAATAAGCTGGGTAAGGGCATCACAGACATAGGCAAGGTTTGTCGAACTGCGTTACCAAATCTTGGTTATCGATTTGTTTATTGCTTGTTTAATTTTTTTCTTTATGTTTTTCTAGAAAATTAATAGTTGCTGACACAGTTGCTTTGTATCAAGCAACTAACATAAATAGTTTAAAGCAACTGATTAAGAACAAATTTTTTGCAAAACTATATCCTTTGGGACTTTCAATTGGTATCAAAACCTGGTTCACCTTATCAAAACTTAGTACGTCAAGTTAGTGCAGATCGATGTTTTGCAATTATGGCTACAGGACAAGGGGCATCAATCACTAGGCCACTGCTACTAGATGGTTCTAATTACCCTACTTAGAAAGTAAGGATGAGAGGATTTATTCAAGGACAAGGAAACAAAGCATGGAATTCAATTTTGAATGGCTGGACATATCCTATGACAATTGATGAAAGAGATGAAGTGGTACTTAAAGATCCATCTAAATGGACAAGGGCTGAAGAAGAAGGAGCGCTCGGTAATTCTCAAGCAATGCATGCTATCTTTAATGCAATAGATGAAAGTTGCTTTTCTATGATATTAGCATATGAATTAGTAGAAGAAGCGTGGGACACTCTGCAAACAATACATGAGGGATAAAAATCTGTGATAGCTTCAAAACTTAAGAAGTTGGCCACTAGATTTAAAGAGCTTAAAATGGAGGAAAGAGAAACTATTGGAGATTTTCATGAGCGGCTGCATGATATTGCAAATCAACCACATCAACTGAAAATTGATGCCATTAAACTTTTAGATCATTATCTTCGAGATTCATACTGAAAATTCCTGCCATCGAAGAAGCCCATAATATCAATGAATTATCTTTGGATAAGGCAATTGGGATTCTTACAAACTTTGATATGAATTTGTTAAGAGATAAGTATAAGAAGAATAAAGAATTAGCATTGCAAGTCGTGGCTGGTAAAGTCATAAACGACTTAGGGGATAGATCTGATGAGAATGAAGATATGATGTTATTGACAAAGAATTTCAGCAAGTGGTTAAAGAAGGTGAAGAAAGATAGACTCGAGTTTAGGCAGAATGTTGGGAGTTCATCAAACAATAATTTCAAACAGCAAGCAAAAACTCAAAAGGGTGAAAGAAAGGTAAAGAAAATAGAATGCCATAAATGTCAAGACTTTAGACATGTGCAAGCAGAATGTGCTAATACTTTGAAGAAGAGAAAAGAGAAGTCTTACACAAGCACTTGGAGTAAGAATGAATCTAAATGTGAGTATAGTAATGCAGAGGAATTTGTGAGTAATCATACTGCATTGGTTGCTTTATACAACAAAAGTCCAGTTGCTTGCTTAATAGTAAGCAGGAAAGAAATTGACCAAGAAAACTTAAATGAATCAGTCCAAAACTCCAGAAAAATATAGATGAATCAGCCTAAAATTTATTTCAGATTATGACAATGTTTTAAAATATAAAAAGGAGGATATTTACAAAGCTTATGAGTTAATGTATGGAAAATGGGTGGAAACGTGTAAAAAGAATGAGAAACAAAAGGAGGAAAATTTTACCGTGAAGAATATTATTCACGATCTTGAAAAGAAGTTGTTATCTGCAATAAATGAGTTTGATGAAACAAGGTTGAAGCTGGTCAATACCAAAAAAGAATAAGGATATTAAATGGAGGCATAAAAAAGCTAGAATAATTGTTGGAAATTGGTAAGATCAAAGGATATCTTCAAGGTGTTGGTTACAAAGGTTAATGTTCTAAGTTGAATGGTGAGAAAAATGATGAAGCTAGATCAGAAAAAGGAGAAATTTCAAGAAGGAATCTAAAATTTATGCCTATATGTCACTTTTGTGAGGTAAGCGGGTACGTAAGGATGAATTGTTACAAGCTATTACAAATGATATTTCAGAGGGCTCAAAACTGAAAGTTGAGACATCTTCGATGAATTTTCAGTAGCAACCCATGTTACCAAAGTATACTTGGGATAGAAAGGGTCAATTACAAGCACTTATAGCTCTTAAATCTATATGGGCTGCTTCTCACAATGGTTGGTATTTTGACAGTGGATTCTCATGTCATATGATAGATCAAAGAAGCTACTTGATGGATTATCAAAGTTGTATGGATGGTCACGTTACTTTTGGTGATGGAAAGAAAGCTTTGGTCATTGGAAGTGGAACCCTTGGCGTGGATGGACTGCCACACTTAAAAAGTGCGCTTCAAGTTAATGGGTTAAAAGCCAAATTGGTAAGTATTAGTAAGCTTTGTGATGATGGTTTATTGGTTAAGTTCACTAATGATGAATGTAAGGTGTTAACCAAGCAAGGAGAGTGCTTAGTGAGTGGCAGAAGATCGATAGATAATTGTTATATGTTGCAGGTGACTACTTCTTGCAAATCTGTCTCGTATGATGGCAATACAAATCTATAACATCAAAAGTTTGGTTTTAACTATGATTTTATTAAAAAGTTGATCAAATTCAAAGCAGTGAGGCTTGCCCATATTAAACAACGTTAACAAGACTATGCATAGTGCATATTAAATGGGTAAACAATCAAGAGTGCCACACTAAAAGATTTGACATATTACATCTTCTCATATATTGAAATTATTTTATATAGATTTGGATGGTCCAACACAACATGCCAATATCGATGGAATGAGATATTTCTTGACATGTGTTGATGATTATTCTAGATACACTTGGGTAGCTTTCTTAAAAGAAAAATTAGATGCATTTAAGGCTTTTAGGAGCTTGTATGTGCAGATTATGAATCAAAAAAAAATATGAAAGTGTTAAGGATACGATCAGACCATGGAAGGGAGTTGAGAACGCAAGTTTTAATGATTTCTGTGATAAATATGGTATCATGTAAGAGTTTTTAGCACCTAAAACTCTATAACAAAATGGAATTGCAGAGAGGAAAAATCCAACTCTTCAAGAAATGGCCAGATCTATGTTGAATGGAAGAAAAATATCAATGAGGTTTTGGGTTGAAGTAGTAAACACAATATGCTACATATGCAACAAAGTTCATCTTAGAAACATCTTGAACAAGACATCCTATAAACTTTGGAAGGAAAAGAAACCAAATGTTAGCTACTTTCATGCATTTGGCAGTAGGTGTTACATTTTTAGAGATTGTGAAAAGCTCAGGAAATTTGAAAGTAAAAGTGATGAAGGCATCTTTCTTGGATATTCAATCCATAATAAGGCATATCGGGTATTCAACCAAAGAACTAAGGCAATGACGAAATCCATAAATGTTGTGGGAGATGAAGGGCATCAAATAATTAATAAAATGGTAGGAGAAAATCTTCAAAACCCACCTCATGAACTACCACAAAGATGCAGTGAAGGACAAACTAAAAATTGCCCAGATTCACAGTTAGTTGTTGCTGGTAAAGAAACTAGTCAGATAGAGGATCAGTTAGTTGATATGGAAGAAGAAACCAACTAGGCACCTGATGCTGAAATAATTCTTTTGAATAATGAAGACTCAAGGAAAGATGATTTAAACAAAGAACTTCCATCATGAATTAGACAAAATCATCCTATTGAGAACATAATTAGTGAAGTTAGTGATAGAAGGAAAATAAGAGAAAGAAAACGAATAGATTATCGATAACTCACAGGGCTTTTATGTTATACATCTTCTTTTGAACCAAGGAATGTGTAAGAAGCATTAGATGAGTTCTAGATAGCAACTATACAAGAAGAGTTAACATAAGTTGTTTGAAATGATATTTAGGAATTGGTGCCAAGGCCATCAAATGTGAATGTGATTGGAACAAAATTGGTATTTCGCAACAAAACCGATGACAAAGGCAATGTGACTAGAAATAAGGCAAGGTTAGTTGCTCAAGGATACTCTTAAATTGAAGGTATTGATTTTGAAAAAACTTTTGCTCCAGTGACAAGGCTCGATTCAATTAATCTTCTTTTAGCCATAACTTGTATTAAAGGATTCAAACTCTACCAAATGGGTATGAAGAGTGCATTCTTAAATGGGTTTCTACAAGAGGAAGTACATGTCGAACAACCAAAAGGTTTCATTGATTCAACACATGTTGAACACATATACAAGCTCAAAAAGACTCTTTACGGTCTCAAGTAAGTGCCAAGGGCTTAGTATGAAAGACTCACTCAACATCTACTCAACCAAGGATATGAAAAAAGTAGTGTAGACAAAACTTTATTTCTTAAAAATTTAGATCAAATTTGATGATTGTGCAAATATATGTTGACGATATTGTGTTTGGCTACACTAATCCAAAGGTGGTGGAAGACTTTGTGAAGTTGATGACACATGAGTATGAGATGAGCGTGGTAGGTGAATTGAATTTCCTTTTGGGATTACAAATTAAGTAAGTAAAGGAAGACATCTTCATATCACAAACCAAATATGCAACGAATTTGGTGAAGAAATTTGGCCTTGAAAATGCACTACATCAGTTGAATAAAGATGATCATGGCAAAAGTGTTGATGTAAGTTTATATAGAAGCATTATTGGGAGCCTACTTTATCTAACCATGATTAGACCAGATATTTGATAGCGGTGGAGTATGTGCTCAGTATCAATCCAACCATAAAGAGTCACACTTGACAGTAGTAAAGAGGATTATCAGGTATGTCAATGGTACTTCTGAGATTAGGTTATGGTACTCATATGATTCAACTTGACATCTAGCTAGTTGTAGTGATGCGAATTGGGCAAAAAATTAGATGACTGAAAAAGAAAATTAGGGGGATAACTTTTTCATGGCAACAATTTGATTTCATGTTATAATAAGAAACAAAACTCCATCTCCTTGTCAACCACAAAAGTAGAATACATTGTAGCCGACAGTTGCTGCTCTCAACTTTTATGGATGAAACAAATGTTGGATGACTATGGAGTGACTCAAGATGTGTTGACTGTTATGTGTGATAACGAAAGTGCTATATACATCTCAAAGAACCTGATTCGGCATTCGAGAACCAAACATATCTACTTAAAGTATCATTTCATTCAAGAGCTTGTGGAGACCAAAGTTACAGTTCTTTCATTTGTAACAGCTAAGAAGCAACTAGCTGACATTCTTATGAAACCTATTGATTTGATCAAGTTTGAATTTCTTCAAGGGGCTTTGGGATTATATGCCTTAAATTTTTTATGTAATATAGTTTATTCTTATTTTAAAAAATTAGAAAGGTATAAAAATCCCTAATTTAGTTCTTATTTTTCCTAATTGCTGCCACACACCTCCTTCCCCCCTCTTTCATTTGTTTTTAAATTGTACCTCCAAAATTAGTTTGACTTTCTTCTTCATGTACGATTATTGTGCGTCTCTCACTACAAAATTTTCTTCTCTCTTGGTTCTCTCTCTCGGCTCACCATCACCGATGCATCTCTCCTTCATCTCCACAAGCAATCTTTCTTTTGGACCTTCAATGGGCAAATCAAAATGCCAAGCCTCCTCTTCTCTCTTGGAGCGATCCCTAATGACATCTCTACCATCCACCGCCAGCCATCCTCAGCGTTCCAGTCATCTCCAACAAAACCCACCTTATGGGAGGTCGACAACAGGCATTGGGTCATCCTCGGGAGTACCCATTGTTGGGACCCGATCTCGGAACCGGACCCCAACCGAAAAAATAGAAAACTAAACGCAAACAAAGTGGCGAATAGAAATCGGAACGATCAAAGCGAAACAAATTTGAGATCTAATACAAATTATCATAAACGAAAGGACGGAGATCATACATCGAAAGAATCGAACAGACAAAACCAAAACCGCAAATCGAATCAAAATGAAAGAATGAATAACAAAGCGAAACGAATCGAACGATCGAATCGGAAGCAAACAAACAGTACGATCAAACTGAAAATCACACTCCGACATCCGAAACGTGAACTTTAGAAAGCTTATCGCATTGGAAACCTTAGACTAAGCCAATCCAAAACGGTGTAATTTTTTTTTCTTTTTTTCATTTTATTCTTAGTCATCTTTATTCAAAACAAATCAGTCCGACGATTGGCCTCAAAGCACAACACACCTAAATGTACTCTTATGGACAATACTTAACTTTTACTGATCATAACTTTTACTCTCGATATCGAAAAATATCAAACTTTATAGCGACAAAAAGCTCTCAACAGAAACTACAAGTTTCATGAAGATCATTTTCTCAAATTCTGCCTAAATCAAGAAGTCAACTCTTTATGACCAAAAAGTCAAACTTTTCTCAATGCTTCATATTCTCACACTTTTTCTCTTTATTTCTTGACTTTTTACTTAATTTTCAATCAACTCATTCACCTTAACTTTCATAAACCATACAAATCTACTCAAATCTCAAAGTCATCAAAACCCATCAATTCTCTTCTCATCTATTTCCTTAAAACATAATTACATCTATAACATAATACATATACAAAACGCTCATTCAATGTCATTTAAATAAATTCTAAATTCCCCTCAAAGATCGGGGTCCAACACCCAGCCTAATGCTTTCACTAACAACAATAGTTTTATACAAGGTTTTATTAAGCTTACTCACTCAACCCTTGACACTACCCCTCGTTCTCACAACTTGTGAAAGTATTTCACACCTAATAGTATGACCTGTTGGGACCCGATCTCGGAACTGGATCCCAACCGGAAAGTGCAACGAAAAATGGAAAACTAAAGAACGGAGAATCGAAAAAAACAAAATGAAACTAATCGAATCGAATCGAAAACTTAGAGCAATCGGATAACCAAATGCGGAACAAAATCAAATGCAAATCGTGGAATTCGAAAGAAACGGATTTTGAAGCGAAGTGAATCGGTAAAGAAATCAAAATCTAAGCAAACAAAGTACGACATTCGGTAACGAAAATTCTTAAAAGTCCTCGTCGCGTTGGAACCCTAAGACTAATCCAAATCCGAAAGTCAGTATATTTTTTTTTCTTTTCGCATTCAATCCTTTTTCTCTTTATTCCATCTTATTCAAAAACAAAACTAATCCATATTCAATTTCCCGATCAAATTTTCCATTTGGACAAACATCCATTTGAATGTCAATTTCCTTTGCTATAAAATCCATAATCTCAATTTACTAGATTTCTCTTAATTATGCATATCTTAAACTCATCTTTAAACTCTTATTCTAATTTTCCTTTGCCATATAACCAATCAGACAAATCTTATTCCCAAACAAGCCATATACAATTTAATGAAATTTCGGCAGCATAACGGCTGCATTTTAAGAAACTCAAACCTGCAAAGGGTTCAAAATACACTTCTATAAACCAAACCCAATCACACAAAGTCATCGGACCACCCGTCAGGAATCTCAACACCAACCAACACAACAACGCAATTCTATACCTAAAGCACTTCCTTAATTCTCAAAACCAGAATCAGAATCAATCCCATTTATATACATCTCAAATCAAAATACAAATTCATAAATCAATCTAAACCACTCATATTCATAAACAATCATAATTCATATCCTAAAATCATTCAGAAACCCAACTTCATACATTACTTCATAAATCATATACATCATGAAACCAAAGTGGCATTCTCAAGCCACGATACAACATCTATTGCAAAAAACAAAATACATAAGAATACATATTTCTCCAAAATACACAATATATGTCTAAACTCTTATTTTTACAAAAATCCAATTTCAACAAAAATACTATTACAAACATAATGGACGAACTGACTTTCTTTCATTCGATCTCCCGCTCGATACCTGGAGATGGGGATGAAAGGGGGGTGAGCTAAAAGCTCACGAATAATATGTTTATAAATTGAAAAATAAGCAAAAATCATTTTTCAAGCAGTTTGTCATTTACAACCATTTCACATTTGGAAATTTATCCAAACAATTCATTTTCAAACTTTTCAAATCCTTCAAATTAGTCATAAACATTTTCCAAAACTTTCACAATTGAAAATCTCAAATTCCCCTTTCTCGAAGTTCCAAAACTTTTCACTAAATCGAAACATGAATGCATCACATATAAATGCATCACATTATAAACAAAACAAAATCACATATCACATCATAATGGTTTGGTTCGGTCCAAAACGGAACGTACTGCACATTCCCGCATAGCGGTCCTGTGCAGCCGTAAACAGAACGTACTATACTTTCCCGCATAGCGGTCCAGTATAGCCGTGAACTTATGGGAGTCCAAAATTGGAGCTCTAGTGCCACTAGTGGGCAGGCAGGAGAAGCCTATTAAAAACGAGACAAGTCAACTTGATCAACTTATGGGACCTAACCAAACCCACATAACACATATATCACACTAGGAAATTCGTATTGCCCGAAGGCACATTTCGAAAACTTACTTTTCGTGACATGTCATAATCGAACATAAAGTCACACAAAATCCATAACCAATTTCAATCATTCAAAAACCAAAGGATTTTCATACATCAAAATCAAGAATGCAATACTTTAGAAATTTTCAAATCATTCAAACACAATGAATCCAACCAATATAGAAAATACAATCCTCAATAACTAACTAAATCTATTTACCTTCGAACAGGTCTTGAAAATTCACCTTAAATTCCCTCCTGAAGTATAAAGGCTTAGGGCCCAATCAGAAATCTTATTCTTCAACAAAAAAATGAAATTTCATAATTCTTCACACCGAACTCCAAATTTTGCCAATTTGGTATCAATAAAAAGCTCAAAGAAAACTCTACAACTTTTATGAAGGGTCTAAAAACCAATATGACCTCTAAGGGAGTCAAAAATTACTTCAAAATTTCCTCCCATAAAATGACCCTATGAACAGTAACAGTATTTTCCAATCCTCATAACTTCTTACTTCTAACTCCAAAAATTGCATATTATACCTCAATGGAAAGGATAAAAGATAATCTACATTTTATATAAGGATGAAAAAATCAATGAAGACTCTAAAGGGGTGAAAAACCCTTCCATTGATTCTTCCCAAATTTACCATATGAACAGTAACTGCACTAGGTTCAACCCCCATAAGTTTTTACGCCTAACTCCAATTAAGTCACATTATACACCATTAGAAATCTCTAATTATGTGCTACAATCTTCAAGAAGATGCCCCAATCCAATTCAAGCTCTAAGAGGGTCAAAAATACAACCAAAGTTTCTTCCCAATGAAACAGTAAAACTGCCATATGAACAGTAACTGCACTAGGTTCAACCCTTAGAAGTCTTTACTCCTAACTCCAAAAATTGCATATTACACATCAATGGAAAGATGAAAAGACTATCTACAACTTTTGTGAAGAAAGCAAAAATCAGAACAGGCTCTAGGGAGGTGAAAAATACTTCCAAAGATACTGCACAAACATAACCTCATCAACAGTAACTGAATTCCTTCAAACCTTATAACTTCTTCATCCTAAGTCCAAAAGTGACAAATTTTATACCATTGGAAAGCTATAAACATGTTCTACGATCTTTAAGAAGACCTCCCCATCCAATTCAAACACTAAGAGGGTTAAAAACACAAACAAAGTTGCTGCCAAATTTTCACAAAAATTTGACAGCACCTCCCCAAAAATATCATCTAGCCAACTTCTTCAATTTTCAACCCAAACTCCAATACCTACACAAAACCACTTCAATCTCCACCATCCTCAATCTTCCCAAAACACAAACCAATCTATAACCCATCAATTAACTCAAAAAAAATGACAGCCATCACACTCCTATCTATTTCATCATTTTCAAGACATATAATCATATAGCAAATCAATTGCAATCACAATTCATCAAGCCAAAATTCATATAGCAATTTCACCTTTATTCCACAACAATGTAAACATCAATAATTCCAATTTCTCAAATCAATTAAAATACCATGAATTTAATCATTTAAAATCATAAATTTCAAACATTAACATAAATAGAAAATTTTTTAAGCAATTTGCTTCTTGATTTTTCAAAATCACAATAGTAGCTTATAATTCAAGATATAAACACATTACTCACCTCATTTCTATGCTAGAACTTTGTCCAAAGCATCAATTCTCCATAGTCTTTCTTCTTTCCCCCAATTTAAAATTTCCTAAACTAATTTCATCCAAATTCAACATCACAATAGACATAATCCTCAAAATTTACTTAAGAATTCACAAACTCATCATATTTCAAGCCATCTAAATCAAACAATTTCCAAAAACCCCAAATCCCAAAAATTGGGCATAAA
>JANZLC010000002.1:17075273-17087639 GCA_026413385.1 Erythroxylum gracilipes | reverse complement strand
CACATCGTTCTACTACATAACCTACATAACCGAGTTCATCTCATCATAGCTTCGGAAAGGATAAGAACAAGGGAAGTGAATTTTTAATTATGGGCAGAGTGTAGAGTTCACTATCAAGAATTGGGCTTGGGTCAACTATTGTCCAAATAACTAAAACTATTTGTTTGGATAGTTGACCCTTACCACTTATAAACCCTTTAACATTTTCATGTCTAGTCAGTATGAGACACTCTAACACTCCCCCTTAAGTGCAACTGGGGCTGGACATCCAGTTGTCACTTGAAATATACGCAGTGGTAACCGGACCGGTCTACTGGGACTGGACATCCAGACAGACAACTGAGAAATTAATAATTTAGACCAAACCTGCTTTGATACCATATTGAATTTTTAATATGGGCAGAGTGTAGAGTTCACTATCAAGAATTGGGCTTGGGTCAACTATTGTCCAAATAATTAGAACTAGTTGTTTAGATAGTTGACCCTTACCACTTATAAACCCTTTAACATTTTCATATCTAGTCAATATGGGACACTCTAACAGGTGTGACTCCTTTATTTACAATGATCACACCACTTCTTATGACCCTTCTTACTGGGTTCACCACGGGACATTAGTGCAGATGCTTCATTAGTAGGTACTGGAGACACATTTTGTTCTTCTTTTGGCTCCTCTTTTAGCATGATTTCCTCCTTGTTGCTTCCCTTCTAACTTTAGCAAAAACTTCTTTAGTTGTTGGTAGAGGAACTCTACTGAGGATTCTTCCACGAACATCATCCAACTTTTTGTTGAGACTAGCCAAAATTCCAAAGACTCTTTCTTTTTCAATTTTTTGGTTGTACATCACATCATCTTCCTTGCACCTCCACTCTTTATTCGACAGAAGGTCAAGTTCTTGCCACAATGCTACCATTTCGACCCAATATTCTGTAACTTCTCTGGCACCTTGCTTCATTTGCCACAAATTTGTTTTTATCTCGTCAATTTGTGATGCATCCTCTCCATCAAAGTATGATTGTTGCACCGCTTCCCAGATTTCTCGAGCTGTTGGCAGAAACATAAAGGTGCGTTTGATCGGTGGTATCATGGCATTGATAAGCCATGACGAGACCATGGAGTTGTCTATCTCCCACTGTCGTGCAGCTTGCGAGTTCATTGGGTCTAGAACGTTTCCATTTCCGACGATAAAACTCAGCTTCCCCTGTTCTCCAATGGCGAGTTTCATAGCTTAAGCCCGCTCCCGATAGTTCGTTCCATTCAGTTTGTCAGAGACGATGACAATTGAAACCCCTTCAAGACCAGAGGTCATCGATGACTGACCTCCAGTCTGGTTTGGGTTTGCCGTGGAGGATCCCTCAAGATTGAAAGCCATTTCTTGACTTGCCGGGGTTGACTCCGCGGTTTCACTATCTCTTTCACGTTTCTCTAATACCATGTGAATAAGAGCTGATTTGCTCTATTTTTTATATTACTAAGAGAATGTAGTACATATATACATGAATAGGAGTACAGAATAGGCTAGATAATCTATACAGATACAGAAGATAATCCTAGGATAATGTTTATCCCTAAGATACTGCTATTTAATCTATAGAATCTGATCAAAATCAGATTATAATATTATGAGATAATATATGTCTTGACCACAGTTTGGGGTTGGAAAATTCTCTTAGCTGACTGTAACAGAAAAGAAGTTAGAAAGCTATTGAAAAGTTTACGTTGGAGAGGTAAGCGGTAGTCGAATCTTTATTGCATGTAGGTTCCATCTTTTATACACTTCATTGTGTTTATGGTTCCTAATATGTCTTAAGTATTCTATGAGGTGGCAGGTGTTGTTATTTTTGTTAGATATTAGTAACATTGGCTGAATTCTCATTAGCGATTATAATTCCTTCAAGTAATTTCCACTTCAGGTCACAGATCAAAACTTAGATGTTTGGCAGAACACACCTGCATGTGTGCCAGATGCCCTGCGGCATTATTACTATCAATACCTTTCTTCTACGACTGAAGCTGCTGAGGTATTTTCTCCAGTTAGCCTACCTTCTGCTGTTGTCTTGTTAAGCTCTAAAATCATGTTTACGGAAAATGTATCCAACTACCAATCATCAGAATGTTTGATTTTTGGAGGTGAGTTATTATTTTTCAGTTGAAATCATTATGAGCTGTTTCTTATGGATTGTTAATATGTGGTAACTGATCAAATCACTTTGAGCCCATGAAGAATTCTTAGAAGCTCACAAGTGACTGAAAAAATGTGTTACAATGGAAGCAATGCTCAAGTTTGAACAAAATCCGTCTTCAATTTTTTCTCCTTTGACAGTTGCATTTGTACCTATAAATTTCATATCTCTTAAAACCTAATAAATGACCATTTTGTTTTCTTTTTTCCTGTTAACTGCATAGTGATGCTACCAGTATCTTGAGTTCTGACTTTCAGCATTCCTAACATGGCCCCAAGTAGTATCCCAGTTTAGATTCCAGTCCAGTTTAATATTCTAGATTTGATATGGTGAACTGTCAAACTCTAGGTTGAATTGACTACACATGAACAAAAACAACTCTCATATGTTTGCAGGAGAAGATTTCAATGCTTCGAGAAAATAGGTTGTTACTGAAAGAAAATGATAAGTTGAACGATGAAAAGAAGAAATTGCTGAAAAGCAAAGATTTGGCTGAAAGTCAAATAAGTGGATTAAATAAATCTTTAGAGGCTCTTCAGAAAGATCTGAAGGACAAGGAGAATCAGGTATGCCTCTTGTACAGTCTTGTTACGTGATTTAAGATTTGTTTCTCTGGTTTTACTGGTAAATCACATTCTGCTACATTTATCGTCAGTTTCTAACTTAGTCATGCTTTTCAGGTGGTATTGTTGAAGGAGTCCTTGGAATGCCGAAGAAAGGAACTGAATGATTGCAGATCTGAAATTACTTCATTAAAAATGCACATTGAAGGAGTCCGATCTGCAAAAAGCCCTGTACCCAGTGATATTGATGCTAATTTATCCCATCCATTAGAGAGATACAAGGAAGAAGTCAAATTTTTACGGACAGAACTGGAGAGGTTGAGGGAAAATCACACTAATTCTCCTGAATTTGTGAATTCAATTAATCGTGAGAATGATTCTCTACAGACTGAAGTGAGAGTTGTTGAGATAGATGAAGAAAAAACTGTAATTTCTCAACCGGTTGATGGAACTGCTGTTATACGCAGTGAAATTGTTCAGCCACCCAATGATGAATTCAGTAAACCTGAGCAAGTATTACAAAATCAATTTCAGTCAAATGGAGGTGATGTTTTTGATGATGGAGAGCAAGTTACCGAACATAATCTTGAATTACCTTTAGAAGACAGTAGCCTCACTCTAAATTCAGACAACTTAACTGGTGACGCTGCTACCAAGAACACGGCAAGTTGTTACTCTTGTTATAGACCATTGTAATGTTTCGACCAGGGTGGCTATCTTTTCTTGGGTGGTTGGTGCTTGTCCCCTGCAAGCCATGAACACCAAACCACTCTTTCCACCTTCCTTTTTGTATTCCTAAATTACTTCTATTTTCCAACTTTTAATGTCAAGTAAATATCATCTTCTAGTATATTAGAATTTACTTTTCTCATTTTCAGGGGTCAGAAACAATTCAGATCCTTGCGGATGCATTGCCCAAGATTGTTCCTTATGTTCTAATCAATCACCGAGAGGTCTTTATCTGACTTGTCTTTGGTTGTTTTGTCCTTGGGCCTAGTAAAGGATTCCTTGTTCACTACTTGGTGCTGTTCATCTCAGGAACTTCTTCCATTAATGATGTGTGCAATTGAGCGTCATCCAGATAGCAATATACGAGATTCCCTGACACACACATTATTTAATTTGATAAAGCGTCCAGATGAGCAGCAGAGACGAGTCATAATGGATGTAAGGCTACTGCAGATTCCTTAGATTTACATTTCTGCTTGTAGCTGAATCTTTGGGTGCTTTTTTCAGGCATGTGTTACTCTTGCCAAGAGTGTAGGAGAGATGAGAACGGAAACTGAATTGCTTCCTCAATGCTGGGAACAGGTAATACGTCATGAGAAATTTGTAGAATTTCAGTTTCCTTTACTATACCCTGGTTCCCTCTTAAGGACCATTTTCCTTCTTTATTTTTTTGTTTTAGATAAACCACATGTATGAAGAACGTAGGCTGCTTGTTGCTCAGTCCTGTGGAGAGCTTGCAGAATTTGTCCGGCCTGAGATCCGTGATTCTCTGATTTTATCCATTGTACAGCAACTAGTAGAAGATGCTTCAACTGTTGTTCGAGAGGCGGCTGCTCATAATCTGGCTTTGCTACTTCCTCTCTTTCCAAATGTGGAAAAATATTTCAAGGTCAGCCTCACTAAATATGCTTCTAGGCAATCATGGAGAAGAATTCTGATTTGACTGGAACTGGTTACAATGTAAGCCCTAGAACAAGTTGGCAGCACATGGTCTAGGGACTGGAGCCTTTTTCCCTTGCCATATTAAGATAACAGAAGACGATGGAAATAATACGAAATGAAGATTAAGTGCATTGAATAATAACATGTTTTTTGACAGGTTGAGGAGTTAATGTTCCAATTAGCATGTGATCCAGCTGGGGTGGTGGTGGAAACTACACTTAAAGAGCTGCTTCCTGCAGTGATAAATTGGGGAAACAAATTGGATAATATTTCAACGCTTCTGCTTTCTCATATCCTGAGTTCTGCACAAGTATGGTTAATATGCTTTTTCCTGAATTGACCTTTCACTTTAAATCTGCTTTCTTTGGTATATGACACATTTTCTTCAAACTTTTAGCACTGTCCACCTCTTTCGGGAGTTGAAGGCTCTGTGGAATCACAACTACATGTTTTAGGAGAACGAGAGCGTTGGAATATTGATGTTCTATTAAGAATGCTGCTGGAAGTTCTTCCTTTTGTGCACAGCAAGGCAATTGAAACTTGTCCCTTTTCTTCAGTTTCAGATTCAGAGGAATCAATTTTCTCTACCCCATTGCTTGAACTGTATTCAAAGTAAGTTCTAGTATTGTTTCTTCTTGGCTATCCCTGTCTTTCGCTTTTTTAATATTTCTTTGACTTCATGTTGAGGATCAATTCTCAATACAGTATTGTGGTACACTCAGAACTTCTTCATTAGATATTTTATTATGTCACCAGGGGCCATGTTCCTTGGCCTGCATTTGAGTGGATGTATGTAGATTGCTTTCCTGCTTTGATTCAGTTGGCTTGCATGTTACCTCAGAAAGAAGACAGTTTACGAAACAGGATTACAAAGGTAGCCTTTCTGCCTGAAACTAGTTTTTCGTGGTGTTCTTTCGTTGTCAATAAATTTGGATACTATCTTATATGTTTTACTAACTCAAGTACCTACTTGTAGTTTTTGCTGGCTACTGGTGAGCAATTTGGTGATTCGTACCTGTTACACATTATGCTACCTATGTTCGTGGTAGCAGTCGGGGATGATGCTGATTTAACGTTCTTTCCTTGTACTGTTCATTCAAGAATAGAAGGTATTGTTTGTAAGTTACTGTAAATTTCTTCAACATTATTATTGTTGCTAATTGTTACTCTGTAGCAGGTTTGAAACCAAGAACCACTGTTGTGCAGAGGCTAGCTACAATGTGCGTTTTGCCACTTCTTTTAGCAGGCATTTTAGGTGCTCCAAGCAAGCATGAGCAGTTGGGAAGCTATTTGAGAAAGTTGCTACTTGATGGTACCTTGAAAGAGAATCGTTCCCTGATGCATAATACTGAGATTGTTGATGCTGTTCGATTTCTGTGGTCAGTAGGCTGCTTATTATTTTTGTGCTTTTTTCATTTAGTTTCATTTGAATAAGAGGTGCTTGATTCCCCATTATGCAGCACATTTGAACAGCACCATGGCATAATATTCAACATATTGTGGGAGATGGTTGTTAGTTCCAACATGGATATGAAAATCAGTGCTGCCCATCTGTTGAAAGTCATTGTAGGTCATTCTTCTTCCCCTTTTTTGTTATTTCCAGCTCTCCAGACTATGGTTAAATTTTTGTTCTTATCAATTTATTTGATAGGTAGCTCATGTTGATGCAAAAGTAGCTTCTGCACATGTATTGCCTGCCCTAGTTACCCTTGGCTCTGACCAAAACCTAAGTGTTAAATATGCGAGCATAGATGCATTTGGGGCTGTGGCACAACATTTTAAAAATGATGTGGTATGAATGTCTTCTCTCTTGAAAGTAATATGGTAGTCTTGTCAAAACAGTTATTATTTTTCTCAAATTGCTATCATCAGATTGTTGACAAGATACGTGTTCAAATGGATGCATTTCTTGAAGACGGATCTCATGAAGCCACTATTGCTGTTGTTCGTGCATTATTGAAAGCAATACCACATACAACAGACAGACTAAGAGATTATATCCTCAATTTTCATTTTTAAGGGAATTTTGAACTATTTATTTGACGAGTGCTGTTAATCTACTTTATAGCACTCATTAAATATGCTTTTTTATTTAAATGATACTAGTTGAACAAATAGGATTATTGCTTTGTCCTTAATATTTCACACATCTTCTTTCCAAGATTTTTCAATTTACCTCCTTGCCAGCTTCTGCTAGTGATGTGATTCATCGGCGAGAAAGAGCCAATGCTTTCTGTGAGGCAATCCGTGCTCTGGATGCAACGGGTACAGTGTTATTGTTTCCATTGTAAACTGTCCCCAATTTGCTTTTAGATTAACTAAAGAGTGAAGGACTGGGTGCTGGAATGTCTACAACTGTTAATGTCAAGGTTGAAACTTCCTAGATTTGTGCCAAGTCCTGCGGAAAAGAAGGGGAAGTAGTTTGTGGTTCTTTCGACATTGAAAATGTGAAAAGACAAAAAAGGGAAACTAATTATAGTACCCACCAACAGTGTGAAGAACCTGTATTATTTTCTAGTCGATGGCAATTTTGTTCTATCAGATTCACATGATCGAATTCTATTGACATCCGAACAATGTTAAATATGTCTGTCTTCTGAGCGTACTGAGCTTGAACTGTTTAAACTTTTTTTATTTTATGTTTTATATGCTTTTTAATGCCTTGTCTTTTTGTTCTGATCACAGATCTTTCTGCAACTAGTGTGCGGGATTTCCTGCTACCTACTATACAAAACCTATTTAAAGATCTTGATGCATTAGATCCCGCACACAAAGAAGCCCTTGAAATAATAATGAAAGAAAGATCTGGAGGAACTTTGGAGGCCTTCAGTAAGGTGATGGGTGCTCATCTTGGGATAGCATCATCAGTCAGTAGTTTATTTGGAGAAGGCGGGCTACTGGGAAAGAGAGAAGTAACGGAAGCTCCACCATTACAGCCTGAGCCTCCAAAGCCTGTGGCACCACCACCTGCAGAAGACACAAGATTCATGCGTATCATGAGGGGTAATTTGACGGATATGCTTAGGGGTAAAGCTAAAGGCCAAGATGAAACTCACTAAAATCATCAATGTTTCTGTTTTAGTTTCTTTCCATCTTCTAGAATAGTTGTTTGATTTTGCTTCTTTCATGAGTTGGTAGTCCATATTTGGAAGTAACATAGTTTTCATTTATTTCATGTGAAAATTTCCTTTCTTCCTTCCTTTGAGCAGAATAGAAAAGTAGAAAGGGGAAAATAGTTTACAATCAGATTAGCCGACGAAACACCTTGTGAAAGAAACAAAGAACTCAATTACAGTTAGCAACTACACGCCTCGTATCGATTGGGATGTTTGTCATGTAAGGCCTTTACAAATTAAATGTGGATCAGTCGACATTATTTTAATTTATTCTATAAAGTTATCATGCTTAAAATGAAGAATTGCGGAGAAAAAAATGCAGTACAGTTATCTATTTTGGCATACTGTTTTCATTTTATTGCTTGCTCAATAATTTATTTATTTAGCGGGCTTGATCAAGATTTTCAATTCTCAGCTTGAGTGAGAAACGTTATAATCTGAAATCTGCGTAAATTTGTACAAGGTGATGGGTTTTGGATTGCAGGTGCGGCATGCTCATGTTTTTATACTAAGCCTCGGCGTGTGATTACGCTCCCTCCCAAAGAAAAAAGCTGTTTTTGTTCATGCAAGTTAATCTGCGCAGGAAGGTTTTCCTGCCTCGACAATTTCACCCAATGACCTCACTTTACATACATTTCGTCTCGGCCTAGTGGCTATGCTTTTCATGTATCTATTTAGTCACGGCACTTTACATATATTTGGTTTCTACATGGGAAGGCCAATTTAACTAGTTTAGTTTATTTTCGTTATAATAAAGAAACATCATTGGTGGTCATCAGGTATATGAAAAATGAAGGAAACATTAAGACAACTTCAATTCATGAACCACCTGATTCCGAGCTGAATAGGATTCTGTTATGACATATTATACGAGAGATTCGCTCACAACTGAGTTGGTAGAATGTTTTCTGGAACATTAAGAGTGTGGTAAGAAAATAGGGTGAAGAAGAAGAAAGATAAGATAATACAGAAGAGGAGAGAAGACAGCTAAATCACTTGTGATTTTTCATTATGTGGCATGGTCGTTACACCGGTTAATAAACAGTACAAGTAGCCTTAAGATGATGACAGTGGTCTATCCATTGTTTGATTGTTACAACCGTTATAAATTCCATACAATAAAAAGAAGAAGAATGGTAATAGGAATAATAATAAATATAGTTAAAAATAATAATAGATATTATCATTACAATTACGATGGTTGGTTAAGAATAAGGAATGATTACTGTTACTCTTGATAGTAATTGGTTTGTAAAAAATATTTAAAAATAAAAATTTATTATATTTTAATTAATTAATTAATTATATTGTAATTTATTAGTATTAAATTTTTTTTAAAAAAATAGCCACAACTAAGGAATGAGTTTCGTTCTTTTACTAAATTGAGAGTATAGAAGATTCCCCTAAAGCGGGATATCAAACTATTACCCTATAATAATAATCAACAACTATCCACTCACTTTTAATTCTTTACTCATTAACCACTTCTCAAACCCATCAACCAAGCACCTCTTAATACTTGTTTTTCGATGTCATTCTTCTTCTTCCTTCTCTCTTGTCTGCTATGTCCTTAGATTCTTATTCATAATATCCTTCCTTCAGTAACCACCTTGTCTATCAGATTAACTCTGGCAAATCTCTTCTGTAGCTCAAACTTGGTTTCCGACATGGAACTTTCCTTAGTCTCTCCCCTTGCCATTGCACCAACACCTCTGTTAGTGCTCGATATTGATGTTTGATCATTCTTCTTCCTCGTATGGCCACGGGTATGTTTTCGATGCTGGTTAGTGTTAATGGTAATTATGTAAATCTTGGTACTTTGCCACCTTGTTGATCTTAATAGTGATAGAGTGTGGCTCATAATTAATGTTTTATAAATCAGATTAGATATCAAACAGGTCAAAGAAAATGTTTAAAGTTTAAATGTTCAATCGGTATTAAACAACTATAAAACTGGTATATGATAAATAAGAAGTAAAAATTATAAGGACAAATAAAAATATAATATAAAATAAATTACTTTATTGAAATAAAATACACTAATAATGCCTATTAATATATAATAAACTAATAATTTAAACTAAGATTGAATTTAACATAATTTTTTAAAAATAAAATAATAATGATAATAATAATAATAATAGTAGTAGTAGTAGTAATAGTATTTCTATATCATCATTTATTTAAAGTCTCGTAAAAGTTAAAGTATATTTAAAGAAAATCAATAAAAATGACTCACTTTATTCTAACTTCTTTTTTTAATGTACTTTAAATATACTTCTTCATAATTTAAATATTATTTCAACACATTCTTAAATTATCTAAAGCAAAATTAATTATATATACTAATTAATAATTTAATTTATTAAAAAAATTGTGATAAAATAATGATTAGTTTATAATAATAATATTTTAAACAATTTCAACTAAAATATAATAAGATAAATAAGAATCTAAAAATTGACAAATATAATTTATTAGTGAGATTAAATAAATTTACTATTTTTTAAGGATAAAAACAGTAGTTCATTTTTTTTTGGTAAATAATAAACCAAAAACAGTAGTTCATTTTACAAAATAATAATTTAAAAAATGTTAATTAAAGTATAAATAGATAAATAAAGAATATAAATTTTAAAAAATATAATTTGTTAGTTAAATTGTGTGAGAGACTTGAAGAGAAAAAAATTCATTAATAATTTATGAAATATGCCCGCTATATCAATGGTGCATTATGTCAAAACTCAAAACTAAAGATTGACAAAAGGAGCTACATGGGTTAGCATGTGTGGCTTAACCTGCAGAGGAGGAAGAAATTTGTGTGGGTCTCACATTCTCCAAAAGGTGGCTGGGTTATTACTTAACCAATTTTCTAAGAAACGTGGCCGATTTTTTAAGAAATTGGTTGGTTTTTTTTATATTTATCATAAGAGTTATAAACACAAACTAGACCGAAAATGAGGTCAGTTTGTATTTATTCCGATTGAACCGACAAGTCCGATCTAATTTTAAAATCATTGCCCATAATATAGCGGAGCTAACTTCTGGATGGCTCTTCTTTATAAGGAATGCTATTTGTACGACTGAAGTTATATAAAAACTCACTGTCCCACTTTAAATTCTTTGATCTCTTCTGATATGTTTGTTGTTTCATCCTCTATTATGCTCTGTTAAAAAAGAATTTCACTATTTAAAGTGTTGCTTGTCTTTCCTGTAGTGCTTGGTCTATTAAAACGTTATGAAAATCTCTTGCTATGTAAGGTACATAAAGAGGTGGTGGGTAACTATAAAGAACTTCAAAGGAAGTGGTGTTTGTGGCGGCATGGTGGGTTGTGTTATACCACCATTGGACCATTGATAACTAGTTTGCCTATTTACATAGAGCATTGCTACAAAAATACTTGAATTAGGTTTCTAGTATTTTGTTGATAGCTTCCAATTGTCAGTCTGTCTGAGGATGATAAGATGTGGAGAGTTTCAAACTCATACCTTACAACTTGAACATTTCGTACCAAAAAGTGCATAATGTGTAGCTGAAGACATAATCTATGAATACTTAAGTAGTATCCTGGGCTATATAAGGATGTTTTATTGCCATAAAGTGCGAGTATTTGCTCAGTAGATCAACCAATACGTAAATGAAGAATTTGCCTTTAGATAGTGGTAACACTTCAATAAAATCCATTCTTATTTCTTGTCAACATCTTTCGGGTCTTAAAATGGTCGGAGTAGTCCCAAATATGCTATTTGATCATGTTTTCTTTTCTAGCAAGTAACAAGATTCTTCATATGATTCATATGTCCTTGGATAGTTGCTTCTAATAGAATAAATTCTGAACCCTCTTGATAATGGCAGTCACACCTGAATGACCCCTTTGTGGGCTATCTTATGCAAAAGATATGATTTTCTTTCGAAGCTCCTCATCGCGACTGATGACAATCCTCCCTTTCTATCTTAATAATCCATCTTTCCATTTATAGCATCCAGACTGTTCGTCTTGGTTTTCCAGTTTTCTTATAAGGTCTTAGATGGTGACGTCCTTTTTCCAACCTTCCTTGATCTCCTCCATTAAAGTTGTCTGAACATGGGATACTTTCATTGTTAATAGCTCTTGACCTGAAAGTCCAGATAAGGTATCTACCACAATGTTCTCTTTCCCTCTTTTGTATATAACTTCAAAATTATACCCTATTAGCTTAGGTAACCAATTTTGTTGAAGCAGTATAGAAATGCTTTGCTCCACTAGGTATTTCTGTTGGAATCCAACCGTGATTGAATCACGGGCGCAACGGAAATTAAAATTTTACGGACTTCGAGCGGATCCCAATAATTGAATAAACTTGAATCAAAATAATATTCGGATCAGAAATCCTACCTTGTTAGCTTTCTGGAGAAAAACTTCGACTGTTTTTCTCTAAACGATCAATCACTAGCTGTCCACGTGTCCAGCCTCTGATGGTATCTACAGAGCAATTTCCAAAACCGTTTTGGAGGAGAAAAATTGAAAGTACTAGCTTTCACAAATCTTTCTCATTAAATAGACAAATTAGCTTTCATAAAGTTATTCCTCTAATTATGAAAAATAGCTTTCATAATTAGCTTTCATAAAGCTTTTCCATTAATGAGAAAATTAATTAGAAAAATCAAGATGGTATCTTTGATTAAAATACTCCTTAATTATAATTAGAATCAAATTCTAATTCTAATTAATTTAATTTTAATAAAATCAAATATCTAATATTTGATTCTCAAAGAATTAAGTCCAACTTAATTAAATTGATTTTTCTTTCACAAATTGCTCTTTGATGTGTGACCCATTAGGTTCCTAATA
>JANZLC010000002.1:17044402-17065282 GCA_026413385.1 Erythroxylum gracilipes | reverse complement strand
TTATCTGTTTCTTATATAAAATTATGTAATGTAACTTATAATTTATATATTATATATTATTATGTTAGCCAAACAAGCCAAATGGTAATGGTTGGCAACGGGTTTTTTTAATCCTCACCAAATGTTATATTTTTTTGCACTTAATAAAAAATGACATCATTTACCTTAACAACAAATGATGTCGCTTTCTACTAGGTTATTACATGAAAACAAACCTCTCTTTGTTTTCGTGTTAGCTGTTAACATGTCTCTTTGTTCATCGTTGAATAAGCGTCATCCCCTCTATTGTGGTCATCTCCTGTGTTGTCATTGCCATCGATGAAGGACCGTCGTTACCTATATTGATATTGTTCTTCTTTTCGATTTTCAAACCCTCCTTCTTGTGCTCTGTTTTACTGTTATATTTATGAGCATATTGTGAGTTTTGTGTTATGCTTATGGTATACATGTTTTTGTTTGTTTTTGTGCTTGGAGGATGGTTTCTTGTGTTTCTGTGTTGGATGTGTATGGGTCGATGTTTTTTTTCCACCTTCCATGCTTGTTTGAGGAAAGCCTTCTAACTGTTTAATGAAATGCTTGAATGAAGGCTATTTTTTTAACGGATGTTTATGTACATATTTACAATTGATTGTACCACTTATAATATACAGATGTATCCATCAAAATTACTTTATTTTAATATGCAATAAGGTTATAATTACACATAACAATTAAAAGTCAAATGTTTTAAACCAAAAATATGGTCAATTGTGTCTCTGTGCTAAACATAACAACATTTAAAACTCATTGCTAACATCTGATTACTCTTATTCTTAAAAGACATAGTCTTTTACACACATTTGAAAACAAATATATAATAGAGTAGCTCAAAACTTACAGCCTAATTAATAAGATAATTTAAAGCTAAATCACAATTACACAATTATTATTATTTTTCAATGCTACAAGGGTCATTAACATACATAGAAGCAATCATATTTCGAAGCTGTAAGGGATGTTTATGCATCCCCTAAACATACAACATACATGCGTAATATTCTCAACCTTATCATAAGAAGCACTCTCATTTGATAGATCAATCAACTAACATTGCTTCAATGTTGGAACATTTAAATAAGAATTCTTCTATTGACCTTTCATAATTAAACTATTAACGTTAATTCATCGCTAAATGTTGATGTGGCAGCAAGTTTCCAATGGTGGAAATGAGCTCTACTAGGAGGAATGTGGCAAAATTGTCCAAGATGAAGAACAAATCTCCTCTTCATACACTAATAATCGCTTGCCTTCTATGGCTGACCTTCTTTTTCAAGGTTCTTACTATCACCCAAACTACCTCTCTTTCTTTATTATCAGTATCTCATTTTCTGTTATGAAGTTGTTATATGAACATCTGATTGTATCTACTATATTTTGTGTAAAGTTTCCTCGAATCTTCAAGAAAGCATAGATAGAAATGGAGGCGGTGGTCCTGATGGTTCATACGAAATTACGAAAATTGGTTGTTTCGAAACAGTTGCCAATTGTAAAAACTATGTTTGTTCATTGTGATGATCATGGAGTTTATCACTCAGGTATGCATGTGTTCGAATTTGACTTCCTAATACCATTTGATTTAGCTTTGATTGTTCTATTCTCTTTGTTCATTAGCTGAAATGCTTAGTACATGCGGTTGATCTAATATTGTCGTGCATATTGCATCTGGGAAATCATTTGTTGTATCTTCTGCAAATTTAGTTAAAGCAAAGAAGTTGTTAGGAAATGGTATCAATTTACCAGACCCCAAGGGACAATCTTTAACTGTTTCAATTGGTGGCTTAGAGTGTACAAGGTGCCTTTTTGAGAATCCAAACATTGAAAACTCCTTCACCTTTTCTATCGACTCTCATATCATTGGGAATCCAAAATAATAATTATTTCTTTTCCTTTTCAATGGAATATTGCGTTGAACTTTATTTATTATTTGTCTGAAAGAATTGTTAAACTTCTAATTAACATCTTATACTACTTACCATATATATATATCATTATATTATATTGCTTACCGCATTTCAATATTTATAAATATTACTACTTTATTCTTAATTAATATTAACGATTAAGAATATATAGTAGTTAAATTAAATTTATGATATTTTGATCCTACATAACATAAAAATTTTAGGTTTTATTATCTTTTTAAGTGCAAAATATATTACTTTTCAAATTTAAAATACCTACCATGTTTTTTTTTCAACAATATGTTTAAAACTTTGAAAAATATTTGACAATTTTTAGATGCTTCATTATATTTTCATGAAATTTTTGTATGAACAGAGATGTAGTACTACTATGTATAATAGGCATCATTTGTGTATAAATCCATAGATTTAAACAAGTTTATAGAGTTTGAATGCATTAGCTATTTAAAAAAATTTATAAACAAGACAAATAAAAAATATGAAAAATCATATAAATGTCAATTATAATTAACCTTAATTAGGATTAATAAGTACACTTAGCATTAAAATTTTTCTTTTAAACATTATTATTTTTAGGAATACTATTACACAAAAAATTCATTAAAATTTCCCTAAGAAATTATCTTGTAATATGAAAATTTTAAAAATAATTTTTTGTCACCAAATGGTCCATATTTTGCAACGATTGTGATAATCATCGGTAAATGCTATGATGTTACTGATAAAATTGCAAAATACGCCACAAAAAGTGCAACGTTTGGTGACAATTAGTATTAATCGTCACAAAACATATACGTTGAGCTTAACTTCTGTGATGATTTACTTAATCATTGCTAAATGATATAACCTTTGCAACAAAACGAAAAAATATGTATAACAAAATTGAACATTTTGTGACGATTACTATTAATCATTGCAAAACAACTTTATTGACCTTAACTTCTATTGATGATTTACTTAATTATGGCTAAATGATATCACATTGGCAACGATAATGCAATATCATCGCAAAAGTTATACATTTGTCGACGAAATGTATAAACTTTCACAAAAGTGCATCCTTTTGTGACCATACTTTGTAGTTGTCGCAAAATATTGTTATTTAGTGACTATTGTGTAAATCGTCACTAAATGTTAGACTTTTAGCAATGATTTTTGTTTTCATTGCCAATAGTTATCTTTTAGCGATGAATTAGAAATCGTCGCTAAAGAAAACATAGCCAAAAGTCCTTTTTGTTATAGTGCTAATTCTTAAGATAATTTAAAGCTAAATCCCAATTACATAACTATTATTATTAGAGGATTTTAGAAGGGATGTTAATATTCATAGAAACAATCATATTTCAAAACTATAAGGGATGTTTATACATCCACTAAACATAGTATATACATAATTAACATTCTCAACCTTATCATATAAAGTAGTCTTACTTGATAGATTAGTCAATTAACATTGCTAGAATGTTGGAACATTCAAATAACAATTATTCTATTGACTTTTCATAATTAAAGTATTAACAATAATTCATCGTGGAATGTTAATGTGGTGATTAGTTTCTAATGGTGGAAATGAGCTCCACTGGGAGGAATGTGGCAGAATTGTCTAAGATGAAGAACAAATCAATGTAGAACAGATCCCCTCTTCATACACTAATAATTTCTTGCCTTCTATGGCCAATATTTTTCTTCAAGGTTCTTAGTATCATCCAAACTACCTCAATTTCTTCATTATCAATATCTCATTTTTTGTTATGAAACTATTATATGAACATCTGATTGCATATACTATATGTTATGTTAAGCTTCTTCGAATGTTCAAAAGAACATGGATGGAAATGGAGGCGGTGGTGATGTCCAGATGGTTCGTACATGATTAGGGAAATCAATTATTTTGGAACAGTGGTCAATTGCAAAAACTATGTCTGTTCATCATGACGATCATGGAGTTTATCACTCGGGTATGCATGTGTTCTAATTTGACTTCCTAGTATCATTTGATTTAGCTTTGATCATTCTATTATCTTTTCTCATTAGAAATCCTTATTACATGTGGTTCATCTAATACCATCGTGTATACTGCATCTAGGAAATGGTTCGATGTATCTTTTATGAATTTAGTTAAAGTAAAAAAGTTGTTAGAAGAGGGTGTCAATTCACCAGACCCTGAGGGACGATCTTTAGCTATTTCAATTTATAGCTTGAAGCATGCAAAGAGGCTTCTTGGGAATCCAGATATTGGAAACCCTTCACCTTTTCTACCGACTCTACTGTCATTAGGAATCCAAAAAAATAATTATTTCTTTTCCTTTTCAATGGAATATTAGGCGTTGAACTTTATTTATTATTTTTTTGTAAGAATTATTAAACTTCTAATTAACATGTTATGCTACTTACCATATATATATATATATATCCTTATATTATATTACTTAACATATTTCAATATTTATATGTATTATTATTTTATTGTTAATTAATATTATTGATTAAGAATATATAGTAAACTTAAATTTATGATATTTTGATCCTATATAACATTAAAATTTTAGGTATGATTTTCTTTTTATGTCCAAAATGTTTTTACTTTTCAAATTTTAAAATAGATACCATGTGTTTTGTAACAATATTTTTAAAACTTCGAAAACATTTTACAACTTTTAGATGCTCCATTATATTTTCATGAAATTTTCGTATGAACGGAGGTGTAGCACTACTACATATAATATGCATCATTAAAGAATCATTTGTGCATAAATCCATACATTTAAACAAATTTATAGAGTTTGAACGTCTTAGCTATTTTAAAAAAATTATAAACAAGGCAAATGAAAAAATATGAAAAATCATATAAATGCCAATTATAATTAACCTTAATTATGATTAATAAGTACATTTAGTATTTAAAAATTATCATTTAAACATTATTATTTTTAAGAATACTATCACATACAAAAATTCATTAAAAATTTCCCAAGAAATTATTATGTAATATGAAATATTTAACATCAATTTTTTGCGACGAATTGACAATTCGTCATCAAAGCATTACGTTTTTTGATGATTTTGTTAATCGTTGCTCAATGCTATCATATTACTGACGAATTAAAAATAAGTCGCAAAAAGTGGCACATTTGCGATGATTACTATTAATTGTCGCAAAAAGTATTCAATGAGCTTAACTTCTATTGACGATTTACTTAATCATCGCTAAATGTTACCACATTGGCGACGAAATTGCAAAGTTGTCACAAAAAGTTGAACATTTGTTGACGAAATATCTAAATTGTCACAAAAAAGGCCTCATTTTGTGACAATTCTACTTAATCATCGTAAAATGTTATCATTTAGCAACTATTGTGTGAAACGTCGCCAAATGTTAGACTTTTAACGATGAGTTTATGGTTCGTCAACAATAGTTACCTTTTAGTGATGATTTTTAATTCGTTGCTAAATAAAACGTACCAAAAAGTCCCTTCTATTGTAGTGAGTAGACAAAATTAACTTTACTAGAATGTTGGAACAAACTTTCCTAATTAAATAAATGAAAAAAAGTGTATAATGACGGCGACATAGGGATGAAGGCAATTTCATATTGAAAATTAATGGGGAAGTGAGATATTTTTATGCGTGAATGATTATCCTAGATCTCCAAAGTCATTTCCTCACCGTTTCTTCTTATTTGCATTATTTCTATTGTTTATTATAAGTTCAAGTTTAGGATGTTCTCTTTTACTGATGCTTTTGTTCAGAAATAGTGCATTATCCCATATTCAAAATTAATGCATGGATTGATCATAAATACAAAGATAAGTAGTGAATTTTACCTTAATTGATAAGCATCTTTATATTAGATTTGATGATAGAAGACTTAAAAAAGTTATATGGTATATGTTGTATAATTTGGTAGTGTATTTATGTAAGTTGTGACTTATGTTTGGAATAGACAATGTATAAAATTACTGATTATGTGTGTAATATAAACTTTCTTTTCTTATGTGAACAAGTTATAAACTTAACTATAACTAGTTATACGAACTTATTGATGTCCATTAATAATCTTAGAAGTGTGTAAGATGTAAAAAGAACATTCAAATAAGAAGCTTTTTTATTCTTAAAGATGTCAGATCACTTATTAATCCGTGGCATGTGCTTTGGGTTTTATTAATCTTTAAAGGTGGGTGGAAAACTTAGAATGTGCTTGTGCAGGATATTTTTGGCTAGCAAAAAAATTAGGTTCCCATGATCTTTGCTTCTTCTGTGAATATTTTGTTAATTGCATATAACTTCATATACTTTTTTGATTCCTTATTTAATTGTAGACTCAGCTTCCATATTGATTATATCTATGACCTGCTTTTGTTTATATTGCCTTTTTAGAATAAAATTGTTAACATAAATTCATCTCAAAATGTCGACATCGTAGACAGTTTCCAATGGCGTACCTAGCAGAATTCTCCCTACTAAAGAAGAAATCGATGTATAATAAATCTACTTATCAAAGTCAAATCACCACTTGCCTTTAATGACCGATATTCATCTTCAAGGTTTTTAGTATCATTCGAATTCACTCTCTTTCTTTATTATATGTATCTCATTTTCTGTTAGGAAGATATAGATGAACAAGTGATTGTATATACTATGTGTTGTGTAAATATTCTTCGAATCTTTTAGAGAATGTTGGTGAAATTGGAGGCGGTGGCGATGTCCTAATGGTCCGTACAGGATTAGGCAAATCAGTAGTTTTGAAATAGTTGTCAATTGCGAAAACTTTGCCTGTTTGTTGTGACGATGATGGAGTCATCGAATTGGGTATGAATGTGTTCAAATTTGGGTTCTTTCTACCATTTGATTTAGTTTTTTTAGTTTTCAGGATTTACTTTTTCAAAGGATTGTGAAGAAATTAAGGTGGTTATTCTATGCTATTTGTTCCTTAGGTGAAACACATGACGGTTCATCTAATTTACTATTTTATACCGCATCTAGAAAATCGTTCAATATATCTTCTGCTAGTTTAGTTAAAGACAAGAAGTTGTTTGACGAGGCTATTAATAAACCAACTATTGGGGGAAGATCTTTGTCTGTTTTAATTGACGCCTTCGAACGCGCAAAGAACCTTTTTGGGAATCCATACATAGAGAACTCTTTTGCCTTATCTAACGAGTCTCGAGTCACTTGGAATCTATAACAATAATTATATATTTTTCTCTTTGATGGAATAGGCATGAACTTCATTATCATTTTCTCTTTATTTATTTTTTTGTCTGTAAGAATTGTTAAAGTTCTAATTAAAATCTTATATTACTTACCATATATCATTATATTATATTACTTACCATATATCATTATTTATTATTTTCTGTAAGGATCATATATCATTACATTACAAACTTCATATTAAAATTAATTGAAAATTTTGTGACATCATATAAAATTGTTAAATAATATAATAAAAATATAAATCCATGTAATATTAAATAATTTTGAGTTTATAGTTTCATAAATTTTTAAACTGATTTGACATTGTTGTTAGCTAAATTTATTTTTTGAATTAAAATTGATAAAACAAATACACGCAAGAGGGGGGTAAATTGTATGTGACTTAAAAATTTTTCGCAAGTTACTTTCAATTCATATAAAGACAAGGGCCTATTAAAAATTAAAATAGTAGGAGCCTCTCAGACAATAGTAGCCTGTTAAATGACAGAAGTCTGCTAAAGTATAAGTCCTGTTGAAGCAGTAAAAAGAAGGTACTTGTTAAAATGAAAGGAACCACTAGTAAGTCGAAAACAGAAGGAACCTATTATAAAAATGAAGGAGTATCTTGCTGAAATAAAGACAAACACAATATAATGAGGAAATATAAGAGATAAGGAGAGAGGGAGGGAAGAAGGACTCAATTGATTTATACTGGTTTGGCTTACAACTCAAGCCTACATCTAGTCCCCAAGTATCCAACTTGAGTGTTTCACTATAGAAATTTGAGTATTAAATTTGACTAGCCTCTCCAAGCTCATAAGTACATATTTTTCAAGGGTCTCTAACCTTCCACATTCGAAGTGTATAACAAGCTTTACAAAAAAGTAGAATAACAATATCTCTCTTAATAGAGTGATTTCACTTTCTAAGACACAATAAGAATGATATGGCTCTCAGGAATATAGATGCCACTCAAATGTTTCGATAATCTGAGTATGTTCGTTACTTCATAAGTATTGTTGCTCTTTCTTAAATAGTTAATTTCTTCAACTAGTCGTTACTTCACTTACGTCTTTAGTAAACTAATTGGATTTAAATCTGAATAACTTCGATGTCATCTTTGCCAAAAATCTTCCAATAATCATGAGGCTAATATATGACTTTCATAATTTGTATAATTCTTTCGAATAAACCATTTCTAATAAGGTAAGTTCATAATGAAGATTCCTGTAAGAAGAAAAGCGTATTTCTTATGATTTTATTTCCTTTTGAGAATAAGACTGTTAATTATACAAGAAATTAAATCCAATTTGAATTTTGTAATATTATATAGTTATCATCAAAATTGTTAATCAAAATCCTTGAGCTAACATTTTCACATTAATTCAGCATGACAACAGATGAATTTGAAAACTTCGACTATCTTCAGATCATCAACATCCCACTTATGACAGGGAAAGTTAGCTCTCCCCATAGAAGCTACTTCTAGTATATTTCCTAAGATTTCCTCATAAATTATATTTTCATATTAATTAACCTATAAGACGATGGCTAGTTTTCCATTAATTTCTTCGTTTTTCATATGTGTGAAGAATATTTACTAGCTCATTACATACTATCTCATTTAATTTCAGAAAATTTTCTCAACAAATGGAAACAAAGTAATGAGAGATAGGTATACCTATCTCATCAAACACCATAAGAGGCAAGATTTGCCTAGCAAGAACCTTTCTTTTCTTGTACTGTATTTTATAGCAAACTTCAGCTTCTGCTGACTAAAACGTTTTTAATGGTATTGATTCCTTTCCTTTTTGTGAAGCTATTTTTATCTTTTTTGCCCTTTTTTCTTTAGGAATCATCTCTTCATGAAACAACTTATCAATAATTTCTTCTGTTATATGCATTTTCCCTTTTTTATTTCTTCCCTTTTTCTTTTTCTAGATTCTTCTTTCTCTTTCTTTTCAGCATCAAGGTTTTCTTTTTGTTCAGAAATTTTCTCGACTTGCTTTGTAAGACTTCCTCTAGTTCGTGTTTGTCTAATCAACGGAGAATGTTCTTCATTTAAATCATCATTTATAACCCAGTGCATTTCTGATACTTGGGGCTTAGAGGAGATAGGTTCAATAACATGAGCTTCACCATGACTATCAGTAGAAGTTGGAGTTTTCTTTTGTCATTTTGATCTAATTCATGCCATTGTAAGAGCAATGGATGAGGTTTAGAAGATTTTAGATGGAATCAAAAAGTTGGAATGCAAAGAGTCAAAAGCAACGCTTTGAAGAACAATGAGGGTGAGTAGAGGAGAGAAGTATATTTCTGGTATATTAGACGTTTCTTAAGCGTTGATCTCGTATGAAGATGAACAATCGCACACTAATACAGGAAGTTTGATTGTTTGCATATCTTCTAACATATCCGTATAGCTACTTGTTAGAACTTCACATACGTCTTTAAATGTTGTAACGACAAAATAAAGGAAATTACCTTTTTAGTACATTTGTAATCTTGCTCTATTAATTCGAGAGGAGCCTTTTAAACTCTAAGTGGCCTACCAAACCAAGAGAGAGTTTCAAAGGAATTAGAATAGAAGGAGCTTGCTAAACAAAATGCAAAGACAAGTAGTAGAGAATATTCATACAGGAATAATATTAGAGAGTTTGCACATACCATGCTCTTTTCTTAACACGCAAAATCTATCTTCAAAGAGTGGCTTGGTGAAAATGTCAGCTACTTGATTCTCAATATTAACATGTAAAAGATCAATGGTTCCTTCTAAAACATGATCTTTAAGAAACTAGTGTTTGATTTCTATATGTTTAGTCATAGAATGATGCACAAGATTTTTAGAAAGATTTATAGCACTTGTATTATCACATAAAATAAGGATATGAAAATTTTTTAGAGAAAAATCCTATAGTTGATGCTTCATCCATAAGATTTGAGCACAACAGCTAGTAGCTACTATGAATTCGCTTCAGTCATCGAAAGCGTTGTGCAATTTTGCGTCTTGCAAGACCAAGATATTAGATATCCTCTAAGATATTAACAGTGACTAATTTTGCTTTTTCGATCGATTTTATCACCTATATAATCTGTATCACAATAGCCCATTATGCCAAATGAATCAATTTTTAGACACCATAGTCCAAAATTCATAGTTCCATGGAGATATCAAAAGATTCTTTTGATTGCTTGAAGATGACGCTCTTTTGGATTTGATTGAAAGCATGCACGAAGACACACACTAAGTATAATGTCTAGTCTTGAACTTATGAGATATAGTAGAGATCCAATCATTCATCTATACTTTGTCTCATCTGTAGCTTTGCCTTCTTCATCTTTATCAAGTTTAGTTCCAATGTACATTGGAGTACCCATCGATTTCACATTCTTAAAATGATATTTCTTGATGAGTTCCTTTGTGTATTTTTCTTGGCTAATAAAGATTCCTTTTTTTGTTTGTCTGATTTGTAATCCAAGAAAGAATGATAATTCTCCCATCATGCTCATTCCAAACTCCTCCTGCATTAATGCTGAGAATTTTTCATAGAAGGATGGATTAATAACACCAAATATTATGTCATCAACATATATTTACACTATGAGTAAATCATTCTCCTTTCTCTTAATAAATAAGGTTTTATCGACCTTTCCTCTATCAAAGTTATTCTCAAGTAGAAAGTTACTTAACCTCTTGTACCATGCTCGAGGAGCCGAATTTAAACTATACAGAGCTTTGGATAACTTCATCACGTAATCCAAATGGTTTACTTCTTCAAAACCTAGGGCTTGCTTAACAAATACTTCTTCATTAATGTAACCATTTAAGAATGCAGTTTTAAAATCCATTTGGAATAACTTGAAGTTTTTATAGCATGTAAAGGCAAGTAAAATTCTAATCTATTCCAATCTAGCAACAACTGCATAAGTTTAATGAAAATCAATACCTTCCTGTTGATTGAATCTTAAGCTATAAATATAGCTTTATTTCTTACCACCTTATTATTTTCGTAAAGTTTGTTTTGAAATACCCACCAAGTCCCAATGATTGACTTGTTTTGAGGACAAGGTACTAGATTCCAGACTTTATTTTGGTCAAACTGATACCTAGTTTTCGTCAGTAATGGCCTCTTCTATGTTCTTTGGTTTTATTTGTGAGATGGGATCCACAAAGTTGTTCTTGAATGATGATCTTGTTATTATACTTTTAGAGGGATCTCTAAGAATATATTGATGTGTATCAAAACCTCTACATACTCTCGGTGTTTTTTGTTGCATAGGCTCCTATTAAGATAAAGGATATTGCTCTATTCTAGCTTCAGAGGGGCCTTCTTGATTTTGTAATTTTGAAGGTATTGTAAGTGTAGTTTGATTCTCCAATGTATTTTTAGGTATCAATGGATGCTCTTCATCATCTGAGTCAGTTACTGTTGTCGAAGATAGTGCTTCATTAAATACCACATGTATTGATTCTTCCATCTTTTTTGTTCTTTTATTATATACTCTGAATCATTTACTAGCAGTACTATAGCCCAAGAAAATAGCTTCGTCTAATCTCATATCGAACTTGCCAAGGTTGTCTTTTCCATTGTTTAGCACAAAACACTTGCAGTGAAATGCCTGAAAGTAAGCAACATTTGGTTTTCTTCCTTTCTATAGCTCATAGTGGTCTTTTTCAGAATAGGTCTTATAAGACATTTGTTAATTACATAACATGTCATAGATACTACTTCTACCTAGTATCTAGAAGGTAGTCCACTTTCACACAGCATGGTCTTGGCCATATCAACCGAAGTTTTGTTATTCCTCTTTACAACTCCATTTTGCTGAGGTGTTCTTGGACACAAGAAGTTGTGAGTTATACCATTGCTATTATAGAATTCTTCAAACTTTCTATTATCAAATTCTCCTTCATGATCGTGTTGAATTGAAGTGATGCAGTACCCTTTTTCTATCTGAATTTTTTTGCACAACTTCTCAAACATTTCAAAAGCACCATCCTTATTTAATAAGAAATAAACCCATGTAAATTTGGAGTAAGCATCTACTAGAACAAAATCGTAATGTTTACCACCAAAACTTTGAGTCCTAGTGCGACCAAATAAGTCCATGTGCACAAGTTCAAGTGGTTGGTTAGTAGACATAATATTTTAATAGGAAAGTTGCTTCTGACTTGTTTACCTTTTAAAAAAGCCTCACAAACTTGATTGCTTTTGAATTTTAAGATTGATAGTCCTCTTACTAACTCATTTTTGGACAATTTTGATAGAATGCTCATGCTAGCATGTCTAAATCTTATGTGCTAGATAAACAAATCCTTTTTTAGAGAGACAAAACACTTAACACTTTGTGAGGACATGTCTTTTAGTTGAGTGCAATATATATTCTATTTTCTAGGACCAACAAACACAATATTATCATTATGAATATCAACAATTTCATAATGAGATGTATAGAAAATGACTTTGCAACCTTTATCACATAGCTGACTCATACTCAATAGGTTATGTTTTAACCATCAACAAAGAGACCGTTATCAATAGAGGTAGAGTCAGAATTACCAATCTTACCAATTAGAATGACTTTTGCTTTATTTATGTCTGTAATGACAGCATTACCTCTGTCTTTTCTTTCAATGTAGTTGAAGTGTGATATTTCACCTATCATGTGTCTTGAACAAGCACTATCAACTATCCATTGATTCTCCCTTATCTCCATTTTGAAACATATCTACAGAAGGCATTATCTCATTTTAGGTACCCAATTGGGGTCCTTTTAAGTTAGTAGTTTGACCTTTCGTTCTCCAAACATACATTTGAGATAATTTCTTTTTACAAAAATTACATGAATGACTAATGTGACCATGTTTACCATAACAATCATATAAAATAGATGAATGATAGTTTTTACATGGTCTGATATTGTTATTTTCGTTGTATCTTATCCTGACCTTACTAAAAATGTATTTACCATTACCAAACAATGCATCAAGATTCTTCCTTCTATCAACAAAATTTTCCATATATTTTTCTAAAGGTAAGATCTTTCCAACACTTTTCTCCTTTTCAAGTTCTACTGCGATGAATTTTTCTTCTAATGGTCTTACCTTATCAAAAACATTCGTTAGCAGCATATTTTCCAACTTAGCTACTCTTTCTTTCAGAACTTCCTTTTTCAAAAATCTTTTGCTTATAGTCAACCTTAAGAGATATATTCCTGGTTGCCAAATTCTCATTCACAGATTCTAATGATTTAATCTTACTCTTCATGCATCATTGATCTAAGACTTCTTAACTTCTTTGAAATACTTGACTGTCAACCTTTTTTATTGATCATACAATTCATGATATGCATTTTTCAATTCATCAAGTTCAATATCAACGTCAGAATAATATACCTCATCATCTTCTGATTTAGCCATGAAGCAAATATTGTTGACTTCTTCTAATTCTTCTTCTTCTGCAAAGTTTCAAAATCCTAATCTAGCTAGGTTATAGCCATCGCTTGCTTTCTGGGTTTTTTGTTCTCTAACTTGTCCTTTTAAAGAAGAGGGCATTATGATCTTGTGTGTCCAAACTTCTTACAGTGATAACATATGATTTGATTGTTTTATGTATTGCTATTAGTGTTACTACCTTTTGATAGGAATATGTTGTTTCTAATCTTCTTGTTTCCTTCTCTTTTTTTCATCAACTTCTTTTTGTAGAAGCAAGCAGATATATTTTCTAACCATAAAGTTGAATTCATCATCTCTATCTATTTGTAACTTAAAGTCACTTTCATCACCGTTTGATTCATCAGTTGCTTTTAGTGCGATTCCTTTTCTATAGGAGGATCATTCATCTTGCCTGAGCTCGATTTCATGGATCATGAGATTTCCTCGTAGCCAGTCAAATGAAATAGTATCTAGATCCTTTTTCATTTCTAAAGTTGTCACCTTAGGTCTTCATTCCTTTGGTAGTGACCTCAAAATCTTTGTCACGAGCTCATCATTGGCATATATTTTTCCCAAGTTCTTTAAAGCCGCGATGATGTTGTTGAAGCATGCGAAGAATTTGTCTATGATCTCCCCCTGTTTTATGCCAATAGTTTTGTATTGATGCACTAAAATACTTATTCTATATTTGTTTACCTCATTCGTCCCTTCAAAGGTAACTTGAAGTTTGTCCCACATTTATTTTGTTGTAGATCAGCAGGATATCTTTTCATATTCTTCTGGAGATAACGCTCATATCAGGTGATGTTTTGCCTTACTGTTTAGTTATGCATTTCTCCTGTCAGCATCACTCCACACTTCTATGTTATCAGAAGTGGGAATTGTAGCTCCAACTCTAATTGCTTTCCATACTTCGATATCTACAGATTGGAGATATATGGTCATTCTCTCTTTCTAATATAAGTAGCTGTTTCCATTAAAGTAAGGAGGCTTTGAGACAGATTATTCTTCAAAACTTCTCAAGGTATTTGCCACGATCTATCACGTGTTGTAAAACACAATAAATGTGAAACCTCGCTCAAATACCAAATGATAAAACAAACACACACAAAAGGGGGTTGAATTATGTATGACTTAAAAAAAATTTGCAACTTACTTTGAATTCGTATAAAGACAGGGGCCTGTTAAAATTAAAATAGTAGGAGCCTGTTAGACATTAGTAGTCTATTAAACGATAGGAGCCAGCTAAAGTATAAGCCTTGTTGAAACAATAAAAAGAAGTTGTCTGTTAAAATGAAAGGAACCGTCAGAAAGTCGAAAACAGAAGGTACCTATTATAAAAGTGAAGGAGCCTCTTGTTGAAATGAACATACGCATAATATAATGAGAAAATATAAAAAATAAGGAGAGAGAGAGAGAGAGAGAAGAAGGACTCAATAAATTTATACTGGTTCAACTTACAACGCAAGCCTACGTCCAGTCCCTAAGTATCCAACTTGAGTGTTTCACTATAAAAATTTGAGTATTAAATTTGACGAACATCTTCAAGTTCACGAGTATATATTTTTAAGGTTCTCTAACCTACCACACTTAAGTGTATAACAAGCTTTATATAAAAATAAAATAACAATTTGTCTCTTGATAGAGTGATTTCACTTTCTAAGGCACAATAAGAATGATACGACTCTCAAGAATATATATGCTGCTCAAATGTTTCGACAGTATGAATATGTTCATTACTTCATAAGTATTGTTGCTCTTCCTTAAATAGTCAATTTCTTCAACTAACCATTGCTTCACTTGCGTCTTTAGTCAACTGAATGGATTTAAATCTGAATAACTTCGATGTCATCTTTGCTAAAAATCTTCCAATAATCACTAGGCTAATATATGACCTTCATAATTTTACAGGATCCTAATAAACCATTTCTTATAAGGTAAGTTCATAATGAAGATTCCTGCAAGAAAGAAAGTGTACTTCTTATAAATTTATTTCCTTTTGAGAATAAGGCCGTTAATTATACAAGGAAATAAATTCGATTTGAATTTTGAAATATTACACAATTATCATCAAATTTGTTAATCATAATCTTTGAGCTAACAAGAATTATTATCAATAATACTAAAATTTTCTTTTATCAATAAGATGTTCAATCACAAAATGATCACGTGAAAGTTAGTGATTTTATAATTATGAATAAGAGAGTTATTTTATTATTTAATCATTTGACGATGGTCAAGCATTTTGCGATGATTAATGAAATCGTCACTGAAAGCTTACCCTTTGTCGATGATCCTACTACACCATCGCCAATTGATAAGCCTCTTGCAGCGATTCAAGAAAAGTGTTGCCAAAGGCTTACGATTTGGCAACAACGTGATCGAATCATCGCCAAAGGCTTGCCAATTAGCGATGATTTTTTAAAACATTGCAAAAGGGTAAGCCTTTGACGACAATTTGCAAAGCTGTCGCCAAAAGCTTACTTTTAGCTAAGATTTTGAAATTGACGCCAATTAAAACATAGCCAAAAGGTTACTTTGTTGTAGTGAGAAACATCGAAAAGACACAGAGAATGAAAATTTTCAATATCAGAACTTAGCTAACATATTTAAGGAGGAAATTTAAGATAAGTTTAAAATCCTGAAATAGGATTATTATATGTTTAAAAAGTAAGGTTGACAACTTGCCCCATTTCTAAAATTTTTAAATAAATTTAAATTAAATAAAAGTTTGATTATGCACTTTACATTTTAAATAATTTTTAATTTTTTTATTTTTTGAATCTTGAATTAAGTTTAAGTATAATTGATAATAAGAATTATAGCAATATACTTTAAAATATTAATCTATTTTGAATTTTTCAATTAATTTAATTAAAATTGTTTGAAAATAAAAAATATTTTAGAAAATATTCTTTAAATACATAAATTTTAAATTTTAAAATAGTTATTTGTGAAATATTTTGTAAATATCAAATATTTTATCTTGATCTAACACACAAAAATATATTAAAATAAATATTATTTATAAACATAATTAAATTTTAATTTTTATTACCAATAATAAAAGTATAATTATATTAATATTGACAGCTAAATATTTGTTAAAAATAAAAATTAAATCAAACTAAAAGACTAACAATAAAAGAATGGAAATGAAATCAAACTAATTCAAGACCATAAAGATGGTAGCAGACGGGTAATCAAGGTGACCAGTCTCTCCCGTCATCCAGGGGATCTAGAAAACTCTTTGGCAAACTTTCAACGATGAAAAAGATATATTAAAAAGAAGTTTCAAGCCTCCCCCACCAGGACCACCGCTAAGTTGCAAGTCTCAATCAATCGTTAGTGCTGTGATATTTTTCATTTCCCTGAAGGATATGCGCAGGTGATTTCATCAACTCAATAGCGTTTATTGTACGGTGCTGGCTTTTAAGACGATGGTGTGATATTGTCATTCAAACAAACCCCAGTGGCCCCACTATGAAATGCCTGGTTGATAATGCTGGTATATTTATATCTGCAGTTCACAGTTGAATCAAGTGTCAGTGACATTCTTCTTTCGAAGTTAAAAGGCTTCACCTTTGAGATATCATATATAGCTCATCGATGACAATTAAGTATCCAGGGTTTACTCTGCATCAGTTTCTAAGGATGTCAGACGTATTCCAACAACGTCCACAGTACTGTAGATGACCAGCTCTGTCTAAATATTAACATCGAAAAATTGTTCCAACTTTTAATCCTTGCTAAAATAGTATATTCACGGTATTTTGTTCTCCTCCCAACGTAGGGTTACTGCCAGAAAACGATATGTTCCATCTCCAAGTTGCCTGGATATGGTTCAGTTACTTTGTTATTATCTAGATGAAAGCTCGGAACAAGAATAAAACGCTGAGCTCGATCTCATTGCAAGCCAATTCTCTTAATCGGGCTCGTCAGTTGCAAATTAGAAACTCAAAACTAGAACGAACACGATTCAGCAACACTTGGTTACCATAATTTGATGATAATTAACATCTTAAATATGTGTATATGACATTTAAAATTATTTATAAAACAAATATTATATTATTAACAATATTATAAATCTATTCTCTAATCTTGCTCAAACCTACTTACTAAATTTGTTGCCTACCATAAAATAGCATGTAATCTGATTGATATATTCTCTGTCTATTGTTACGAAAATGTAATGTGATGGAACGTAAATAAATAGGTTGAAGAATTAAATTTAAAGAACCCTAAATATTTTTGTATCGTGTTTGTTCATATCTTACAGCAATTCATTCAACAATGATGGCTTCCAATCAATTATGGAATCTCATTCGATTGCTTATAGTATTGAATTTAGTATTATTATATATAAGGCATGTTGCTATTATTCATTTAATGCTCTTTGTTAGAGCAGCTTTCACAAGTTCTAAAGTTTTCTTTTTTTTTAATCCCATTTTCTCTTCGATAGTTGTCATGTCCTTCGTATTTACAGTTTTTTCCCATACTTAAGTAATTACAATTTCGCACAAAAAATTATGTCATTGCTATTATTTTGAGAGGGATTTCTTGGCATATTTTATTTACAATTTTTTTCTTGGAGAGAATATTTTATCAATTTGTATAACTACTTTGATATAGTTTGGATAACTTCACATGTCTTTTTTTAATTAGTTATCATTTGTTTAATGTAGCATTTAGGTTATGCCATTCTTGTGATCATGTTTTGGACACAGTTGAATATTTTCTGTTTATGAACTTACCTCTTGTAAGTCCAAGTCATGTTATATTTTCTCTAAATATTGATCAATTTTCTGCTAAAATATATATAGGCAAAGAAATTATTCTATTAATGATTTTTTTTATTTAGTAAGAAGCTTAGATTGGTATATGAATTGTTCTATTTCATATTTTGACTCAACACCATTTTGCTATCTTATTGAGAGTTGATTGATATATTTAGCTGGCCTTGAAAGAGGACTCCCTTACTAAATCCACTGCTAAAACTTCCATTAGTGATAAGAAGCTTTATGACAAATGGAATTACTCGAACCAGTGTTGTTTAATGATCATGAGGTATCACATGAAGGACTCTATAATTGAAAAAATTCTAAAGACTATGAATGATAAAGAATTTCTTGTAGTCATCAACAAGAAATACAAGATTTCTTACGAATTAGCTCTTGAGCACTTTGCATTCAACTATTTATGATGATGATAGTAGGTTTAGAGAACAAATTGACAAGATTATGGCCTGTTGTCATAAGATTAAGGTAAATGATATGGAATTTGATGAGGACTACATTATGTGATTTATCACGGTGTCTCTTTCGTCTCAATTTGACTATAATAGGTATAGCTAAAAGGTGTAGAAAGAGCCATATCTATAGAGGAGATGGCCATTACTCCTCCCAAGGAGAAGGATGACATAAGAAAGGAAGGATAATAAGTGTGGCAATAATGACAAACCATAACTATAGTGGTCCGAAAAGAAAGCTTCCACCAAATAATACCAATAAAGCCTTTCAATAAATAATATAAGGCCATTAAAAGGAATGGTCAAAAGGTGTCATTAAATTCTAAAGCTTTCAAGAATGAGGGGTTCAAAAGAAAATGCAATTCGGCATAAGAAGGCATATTTTAGGAAGCTTAAGGATGAATTAAAAAGGAAACGTAATTTTTAGGTGAAGGTTTGTACAAAATCAAATATTGTTAATGTATCTTCAAATATTTAGTGGTTAGACATTGGTGCTATAATACATGTTAACAATTCCTTGTATGAGATGACAAATAGAAAAAAAAACCAACTAGTGTAGGGAAACATGTATATAGAAGAGACAGTATAAAAACCAAAGTTGAATTTTAGGGACAATTGAATTATAGCTTACTATAAGATGTCTTTTGGAGTTACATGAAGTTGCATACATGCCCATATAGAGTTTTTTTTAGAACTAGAAAAGTAATTTCACACTATGACTTTATTTTGATTATAAATTGAATTTTATTGATAATCTTTATAAGGTTTATTTTATAGATGTGTCTTATCTTCCAATAAGAGGTGGAGGTTAAATAAAAATTTGTATTTCATGAAACAAGTGATTGAGCCATATTTTCTCACATAATTGAAGACTTGATAAAGGATGAGATTATATAGGATCTTGATTTATCTAACCTTAACACTTACATTGAGTATATAAAAGGAAAGTTGACTACAAAGTCAGAAACACTAAAGTTGACATCTGTAAAGAACTACTTGGGTTAATTTATATCTATATATAGGTGGATATAAGTACTTTATCAATTGTTATTAATTAACCCATTATGGTTACATTAAGCCTATTCATGAGAAGTTTGATTCTTTGAAAACTTTTGAATCTTTTAAAGAAAAAGGGGAACTTTAATAAGAGAAAGGATTAAAGTGATTTATTCTAATAGAGGTGATGGTCTTTATGGGAGATATGGCAAGATATACAATCCTAGGCCTTTTATAATGTACTACAAGAGTGCGATATTGATGCTTAATACACAATGGATGGTACACAGTAGTTAAATAGAGTTGTGAAAAGAATAAATTGCATACTTCTTGATATGGTGCAATGTAAGTTAGTAAACTCTTTCTTCTTAGAATTTATATAGGGTGACCCTTTGAGAACTATAACATATAGTTTGAACTATGTGCTCAATAAGTTTATTCCTAATTCTCTTTATAAGTTGTGGTCAATAGAAACCTACTATACATCACTTCTATATTTGGTAAAAGTGAGACCCTATAAACCCAATATAAGAAACTTGATCAAAGACCATTAATGTCTATTTTATTGACTATTATGTGGGATCAAAGGGTTTTAGATTTTGCTATCCATCACATACCACTAAAGTCATTAAATCAGATTGATATCAATATAGATGATGAAATTGGTATAAGCTAAGGATATAGGGATATTATGTTCATAGAACACCCAACTATTGTTCATACACTATGGTTTGCGCTACAACAATTAGTCCTTATGGTTGATAACATCTAATGACCATTTAAGATGAATCCATTAAGAAAGTAGCATAAAAAGATCGAAATGTAGTTACAGAAGATATGTATTTAAAAAGATCATAAAGGGTTCGCATACTTACTAGGGCACGAGTGTGATATTGGTAACACCTCAGATCAAACTGTTAAGTCAAAATAAACTTTACGTACTTAATAATTTTGATGACAAACAAAGAGAAGTATAAAAATGAAAAGCAGATGGACGCATGGAAAGCAGAATTATAAAAAGCAGATGGAGAATAACTTGA
>JANZLC010000002.1:17021980-17034146 GCA_026413385.1 Erythroxylum gracilipes | reverse complement strand
GAGGAAGAAAATTAATAATAATAAGGAATTTAATAATCACAATAATAATAAGAAAATTAATTATGAATAATAATGATGATAAAAATAATAATAAGAAAATTAATTTTGTACATTAATAATAAGTACAAAATTTACAATAATAATTAATAATAACAGAAATAACAATAAATAAATATATTATTATTATTATTACAAAATTAATAATATTAATAATAAGATAATTAATTTCGTATAATAAGATTAATAATAAAAATAAATAATAATAATAACAACAACAACATAATTAATTTCGTATAATAAATAATAATAATAATAAGATAATTAATTTCGTATAATAATGATAATAATAATAATAAGATAATTAATTTCGTATAATAATCATAATAATAATGATAATAATAATAATAATAATAATAATAATAACAACAACAACAACAACAACGACAACAACAATAATAACAATAACAATAACAATAACAATAACAATAACAATTATTATTATTATTATTATTGTTATTATTATTATTAACATAATACATAATAATAATAATAACAATAATAATGATAATAATGATAAGATAATTAATTTCGTATAATAAAATTAATAATAAAAATAAAAATAAGAACAATAATAAGTAGAAAATTTATAATAATAATAATGAGTTTAATAATATAATTAAGAATAAAAATTGATAATTTAATAATAAGTAGAAATTTTATAACAATATTTAATAATAATAAGAATAATAAAGTGAATAATAATAATGATGATGATGATGATGATGATGATAGTAAAGACATTTTGATCTTTTTGTTACTTATTCCTTTCTTATTCTAAGTTTAAATTTTCAAACAAAACATTATAATAGAAATTCTTTATGTATTTCATTACCTAAACCAAATAAAATAATACTTTTTTTATTTGTTATCTTTTTTATTTTTAAAAATAACTATTCTATTTCGCATTTATTTTATTCTTTAAATCAAACAAGCGGTAACAGAAATAAAATATGGTGTCTACTCACTTATTGTGATTTATTCTATCCACAAACTTGGACGTCGATAAAGACGGACAGAAAGTTAGATGGCCATCGATAGAGAATGACATAGGAAGTGAACATGATTAGGATATTTTTGTTCGAAACCTTAATTTCTCGATTAAGGAGTTCTTAATGCGTGGGATGTTGGGATGGAAGTCTGCATTAAAAGTTTATATCAGACTTAATTAACATAATTTTAATAAAAGTTTGAAATAAGTCAATCAATAATTTAAATGATATAATTTTTTTTAAAAAAAATTAACTAATATGAATTGCGTATTTTTTGTCTACTATACGTCAGTCCAAGTTATAAATTCCTTGACAGACGCGGGCGTTGCTCACAATTCACGAATTGAGATCACAGTGCCACTAACCAATACAAACGACAAGAAGATATCTGCTTAAAAATGAAGAAGGGGTCTCTCTTTGGGCCTTATATGGCGGTGACGGCGGTAGTGTTGATGCTATTGGCAACTCAAGCCCCAACTTCAGAGGCAGTACCATGTGACGCGCTAGAGTTGAGTTCATGCATAGACGCAGTCATATCGTCAAGACCACCATCTCCGACTTGCTGCGCCAAACTGAAGGAGCAAAGGCCCTGTCTTTGCGGGTACCTCAAGAAGCCTGTTCTCAAGCAGTATATCTCTACTTCTGGTGTTAAAAAGATTTCTACTGCCTGTAATATTCCCTTCCCCCCAGTGCTAGCTAACTAAAGCCGAATAAAGCTAGCTTCTAGCCTTCTATATGTATATCTTCAGTTCTTTATGTCTAGCAGTACTCTTTTTTTCCGATTTGCTTTCGTTGATATATATGCATCATATCATATAGCTTAAGAAGTCCCTGCAGCAGCTTGTGCAAGGCACTTTCGTTGTTCTGTCTTCTTGTCCTAATTGCTCCTTTAGCTTTCTCTTTGGCTAATATATATATATATATATAAAAAAAACTGCGTCAGTATATAAAAGAAAAACGAAAGGATAAGCGCAACGAGTTTAGGCCAATTCTGGAAGGTATACAAAATGAAAGCAGTCACAGCTTTAGTATAAAGAGGACTTTAAAGTTTTTATCTATATGTTCATGTTGCTTGCGTTGTTAAAGTTACTCCTGGCTGCTCTTACCCTATAGAAGTCATATTATAGGAAAGGCGTCTAATAGTATCTCTGGATGTATATGTATAATTAAGAGTCTAGTAAATCAAAGATTACTGTAATTAAATCTCTAAATACTAATAAATCCTTTGGAATTTATGGAATAAACCAAATAGTCAATAAAACTTCCCAAAACTCATCTCAATAAGCTCCTACGGTGGTAAAAGTGTGACATTTTCGTGTTGATGGGAGTTGACGCACATCGCTATAATGTATTAAATAAATTCAGAGTAGTTCGTAGTTTGGTGTTTGGTAATAATTAATAAGCTCAATTAATGCATCAAAACAGTCTACCCACAAACACGGACCAAAAAGTAATTTTCAACATGAAACAATCTTTCATGATCAAAGTCCAAGATGTAAATAAGGGTTTTTATTGCGATGCAATAATGGAGGTACAATTATTATATAAAAATATTTTTAAAGACTGAATTTAAATTGCTCAAATAAAGTAAAAATAAAATTTTTACATAAGCTCTATAGCACATCTTTTAATACTTTTCATTATATAATATATAGACCAATCCTATTAATGATATTTTAAAAGCATATCTTGCGTCTTCATTTTTTCTTGTTCCACTACACAAGTACTAGTTTATATGTTTTTTCCTTTTCAATGCAACGCAATTCATCTTCACTTTCAATTCGCCATAGTTGAATATAAAATGATTTCACTACTCCAAGTCTTAAAAGGCTGGAACCAATCAAGGTCAAGGTCATTGTCATTCATGAATGTCAAGATGACAACTATTCAATCAATGATGGAGTTAGGAATTGAAAATAGGAGGGCCCAAATAAACAGTCATACATTTATTCACTGAAACATGCCTAAATTCTATTGTGGAATAAATATTATAAAATTTGTTAATATAAAAAGCAAACGTGATGAAAGAACAAAAAGTCAAGAAAAACGGTCAGACATGCCAGCCTTGCCTTACCTTCTCGTGTCGATCGTTACTTGCCACTATACAAAGTTGTCATTGAAGGTAATTGGAGCACCGCTTCTAACTTTTTTAAGGAAGATCCCAATTTAATAACTGTTGATGTTACTGGAAAGCCCATGTCTGCTCTTCATGTCGCTATTGATACTGGTTTATCTTTGAAATTTGTTCAAAACTTTGTGGGGTTAATGTCTAATCAGCTCTATGTGAAAGAAAAATTTTAGAACACTCCTTTTTATACAATCTTCACAAATCACATTGATGGTGGCGGCATGTCACACTTTAAGAGAGGGTCTGTTCAGTTATCAAAGATTTTGATATATATATTAAAAGTAAAAATATTTAATATTTTTAAATTTTGGGGGGCCGAGTGGTGTAACTCCGTCTATGCATTCAACTCATCAAGTGCAGTTTATTTAGCAGTCAACGAAGTTATGAATATAATAATATCAGTAACGAAATTGGTTATGATACCATATCTATTAATATCAAGTATTATTTTGGTTAATTTTTTACATTTATAAAGTAATTTTTGTGAAACTCAGAAAGAATATAGTTTTACACAAATTATGAATCAGCCATTGCACTTGTAAGTTTTCTAATAAATATGAAACAAAAAAATCAAATACGAAATAAATAAATCAAAATTCGAGATTTGATAACGTAGCTCAACACATCTTATCTACGCCTACAGGGCACTTATCTAGCTTAATCGCTATCTTTAAAGAACAACAATAGTTTTACTTAAGGCATTACAGAGCCGACTTACCCAATCCTTAATACTATCCCTCGTCCTCATAACTCGTGAAAGTAATTCACACCTAATAACACGACCACGTAGTGCTAATCTCAACAGAAAATTTTCTCAACAATGTTTAAAAATAAAAATAATAAATAAATAACTAAAATAACTAAAATAATAAAGGACATAAATAAGTACGCTGAAGATAAGAAGAATAACTCTCCTAATAATTCCAGTTTCTTCAACGAAAGATCGGAAGTTGTCAAATAAGAAATCTACTTTAGTCTTTCAATATTATCACCCGAACATCTCACACACAGCAGCAGAAAAATCACCAATATACATGAATGTTTCTACCGAAACGTCACAAACATCGGAGCTGCAAAATCTACAAAAGCTGCTGGAATTTTCTTCGCACCACCATCACTAATGATAGTCACAAAAACACATACAATCAATACCCAATCAGCCTAATAGAAAATCCCACCATCAACCAAAAATGACAGCTACAAAGATCACGAAAGCTTATGGAGTTTTTGTATATCACATATCACATATCACAAACAATAGCCACCAAAACTACCCCATCATCGATAGTGTGCAGCCCAACGTAATCACACAAAAACCAAAAAAGCCAGCTACTAAAATTACACAACCTCAACAACGAAAACCGCACAACAATGGTCGTTCAAAGGCCGACAAGATGCAACTGCAAAGTTGAATAATAATAAAGTAAAATCAGCTACAAAATATCCAAGATAACCTTGAAAATTCCTGCTGCCAATTCACCATATGCCCATCGTATATTAACCCAAAACAACAATAATACAACCCCAAAACTCACATACCATAGAAATAATCCAACTGCAAAATAGTCAATCAAATCTCCAATAATTTAGCTGCCTTAGATAGCTATTATCACCACAATAGGCTATAAAATACATCCTATCTTGATTATAATTTTAAACCTAATCAACCTTATCTCGAAAGAGTCATATATAAGATAGAATACAAAATTTTAAGTATGTCCAACTAAGTTCAATTTCAAATAATGCTCAAAATTAAATAATAAGATATCATAACATATATCTTAACATTTTGAATTTTTTAAAATTATAAAATAGTTCCTCAATATATTGTACTATATAATATATAATTTTATATCAACCATGTCCCCAAAAATTATAATAATAGAAATATAAAATAATAGCTATCTATTTATTTTTATTCATATTACTTCACATATAAATAATAACTATAATTAATATGAAAAATTATTTAATCATCTTACAAATATAAAATTAATGGCAATATAAAGTACTTAAAATGTTACAATTTCATCATATAATCAGTAATAATTACATCAAAATATCAAATTAAAAGAATGATAAATATTCATGACTTTCTAATTGTTATAATTTACAACGATAATTTGTGATGAAAAGCTAACTAGAATTGAAACCTGAAATAAAAATATTTACAATTATATTCCAAAATCCTCATCATTGACCTCCATTCTAATTTGGTACAAAAAACTCATTATCACCATCATTAAAATTCATTACACCAAATGAAATATCAATACTTTCTTGTTAGATATTATACTCTAATTCACTCTCATCTATCAAACCCGGTTCCTTAGAAACTTAATCTGCCAAAAGATCGATACAATTAAGGCAAACTACATCTACATAACTACTTGTTCTATTAAGAGTCCTAGTATGTAATAAAATTAAATATTAAGAAATTACAAAAAATTATATTCAACTTAATAATGATAATAACATACCTTTTTTAAAGTTTTAAATTGTATCGAATAAAGACAAAGTCGTTCAATCTTTTGTGCTCTAATTTATTCCTTTTCTTGGAATGAATGAATTTAGATGTCATCAAATTCCTTTCACACCCTGTTACACTCACACATTGACTTAGAATTCGAATTGCAAACTTTTGCAATTCTCGAACACCACTTCTGAATTAGTCCTACTAAGCAACTGTAAGTCGTAAGACAACAGAAGTAACATTATAAACAAAATAAAGTGATGATTAATTTTCAACAAATTACAAAAGTCAAAAAAATATACTTGAATTAAGTTTGTCTCTTTGATGAATAAAAATTGGCATCCAAAAATCACCAGAAACATCTTTATAAATCTCCATTTGTGAGCTTAGGAGATCTTGCATCATCTCACGGGCAACAATTGTTGTAATAGTTAATAGTATTTCCCTATTAACTTCAACTTTCTTTGTAAAACTTGGTCTAAAATAGATATTAAGATTCAAAAATGCCTCAATTGCGAACAACAGAGAGTAACTTTGCCTTTTCCATCACTCACTGATGATTACAAGATAAGGTGTGTACAAAGAAGGCCTATTTTTTAAATTGGCCTTGATTGTTTCCTTCGCCCTCTCAATAGCATCATAAAAATAAACATATTATTGCCTTCTCATCATTATTAATTAGACGAAATACCCTCACCAAAAACTCACAAACTCATATGATAATTTGACATTGGGACCAAAATTCATTATCTTTAAGTATAATTCTAAAAACCTCCAATTCAGCATTAGACCTAATATACTGAAATGCAACCAATTTATCACTTAGAAACATTTGCCTCAAATCTTTTTTCATTATAATAAAACACTAATGTGATAAGAAATTTGTTTTAAATCTTGTAAAAGGCAACACAAATTCCTACCATTGGTGAAATCCTTTCTCTTTAAATTCAAGACTTATGTACGCTTATATATGAACTTGGTCACTTTCTTTGGTTTTTGTATAGTCTTATCAATAATAGGAAAATACCTAGCATCCCTTATATTTTCCAACATTAAGCTAATGCAATATGCAACATCCATAATCCTTTTTAGTAATGAATTGAACAATATTATTTGACTCAACTTCATTCACAACTTCATAAAATATTTCAAATAGAGTATCAACATTCCTAATAAGGCCAGATCCATAAATAAACTTCAAAAACATTTTCCCATTTGTATAATAAACAAAAAATTAATAATAGGCTCATGTTATCCCCTTTGTAGAATAAACCAAAAAAATAATAATAGCTTCATGTCTTCTATCTGTCAAACAATCACACCTGATTGAAAACCTAAAAGTAACTTAAGTCATTCTTCTTTCATCCAAATAGCTTTTCATTTCATAAACAAAGCTACTCAGAATTTTACCTCTATAGTCATTAATTGAAGGAGCTTTGTATCCTAGCTTATAAGAGGCAATAACATCAACCAAGGTTGATAATAATAAGATTAGGAAGTATTAAATGTTATACCTAAATTATACCATCAACTAGCCATTGTCATATCTACATTATGAGACGTTTCTCTATATTATAAGGCACTATAGATTGAAGGTTGAGCTTCAAAAGTTATTTTTGGTGCAAAAAAAAAATAGGCATCGGTCTTTTTCTTTCCCTAACATCAGGTGCAATATTTCATTCTTGTTGGGTAGGAATACTACACCTTTAACATTCCCACTATCATCCTGACCACCAACAAAAGAACTTCTACTACTAATTTCATAATTCAATCTTTGCCTTTTATCTTTCTCATGTTGATACTCTTCAAGCAAAGTCTTCATTTGTCATTTCACATTACAACATACTTTCTTAAATGGCTCCACATCACTTTTGACCCATCACTTCTTTAATATGGTGATTCCCTCTGCCTTTCAAATTCTTGTTACAAAACAAAAAAAAGATTTCATACTTCATTCCGGGAACCAATTCAGTATGAGCCGAAGCTGGATCGTTGAATCTTTCTGAAGTGGTTGAATCAAGAGTACTTAAATTTCCTTCCATTTATTACTAAAAATAAATGAAGACATATGATAAAATTAAATTAATAAATTCATATTCAAAAATATAATTTTTGCATATTTTAATAATAATATCATTACATAACTATAAAAATTCAATATTCAATTTTAAGCATATACAAATTCAAGATAGACTTTATCTTATATCTTTCTTTATGATAGCACAGATTACAAAAATAACTTTTCTTTACGATAATACACATTAAAAAATGATGAATATGTATCTGTTACTCTTAAGATAAGATTAATATTTGTAATTTTATTTCTTAATGACAATAATAAACAATATACAATGCAAACATTTAATTTTCTTAAGTTAATTACTTATATTAAATGATTTAATTATATATTAAATCTTATATTTAAATGACTAATCATATGTTAAATATTTTTATATACAAAAAATAATTATTAAATTGTATGTTTCATATAAATTAATTAAAAAATTAACAAGTTAATGAATTAAATTTGATCTCATTTTTATGATCATTAAAATTACAAATAATATGACATATTCTTGAATTATACACAATTCACAAATCACAATACTTAAATATTCTTCCATGATTCATACATAATATTATAAGTATTTTCATCTCATTTCTTCAAAAATTCAAAATCCTAAATGTTATTAAAATTAAACCAATTCACACAAACAATTCCAACTTTCAACCCAAATTACCCAATGTATATTTTATAAACCATTCACAAAACAAACATAAAACAACCAAAACAAAATGCAATTGCAATTCATAGTAGAAACAAACAACTTAGAAAACATAAAAAATTAGATTTTTTAAAAAAATTAAAATTCCATTAACTCTAAAAGAGTTACAAGAATGTATAAGAGAATGTCATTTACAATGACAAGAAGTAGATAAAAAGAGACAGGTATAACTCGGTCAAAACATAAGTAACCAATACATGAAACCTACAAACTTACAATGATATCAATCTAAAACCAATCTCCATCTTCTTTGTAATGCTACATTCATTTTCTCTGAGGCATGAGTATGTAAAAGCTCCCTAATCTAGTAACAAACAAAGTGAGCTAGCTCATATTTATCTAATTTAGTTCAATTTAGTATCCCAATGTTCCTTTCTCTCCAAATAGAGCAAACTGAGCAGTTTATGGCTAAACTCAAATCTACATGGTCACCTCCTTGCTTTTAAAAAGTTTATTAACCCACAAAAGTTTGTCAAGCCACTCTTAGTGAAGACATTGCAATCCCATTACTTATATCATTATGCTCCAAATGACACTGTTATAATCACATTTAAAGAATAGATGATTAGTAGACTCACAATGTAAGTTGAATAGCATACATATATGATATGTGGCTTCATTCATTCTATCATTAGTTTTCAATCTAAGCCTTACAACAAAACAAGTTACAAAGGAGGCCTTAGGCACCTAAGTTCCTTTCCATACAATATGATACCAATCAACTTTATGATGATACTGATTAATATCTTTAAGACATATTTAATTAGTGAAATCTTTACCTTTGTTAGGCATCAAATGGAAACTATCATCTATGTATGTTTTAATGGGTAATTCGATAGATATGATCTAACTTTTTCACCACCTCTAAAGGCATTGATTCAATTATTAAGTTGAATGTTGAATAATCCCTTTCACTCGAGATTGAGTAAGAATTCTATTGATGGAAGGAAACTTCTTTTCTTAGAATTAGAGGGCTATTTAAAGATCAATTATCAAACCAAAACCAACAGAAAAGACAATTCCTTATATAAGCTAGTTTGCCTTTTTCTAAGCTTATGAATGAAAAACTAAAAGTATTCTTTCCTCTCATCTAACTGCTAAAAATTGGAATGCTTGAGGTATACTTCATTGATCCACTTGGACGAAAGGGATTGCTTGTCTGTGAACAATCTCCAAATTCTCTTAACAACTAACAAGGTTTGGCTCTTCTGCAAAGAAGTGAGCTCCAGATCCCTTCCTTTTTGTTCTAATAAAGATGTTCCCATTTGATTTTATCTCCTCTAAAATTGTTAGTAGTACTAGTCCATAGGAAGTTTTTAATACTTTTCATAAGCTCCTTATTGATCCTTCTAGGCAAGAATAAATGGGAGCTCTAGTGAATGTGAAGGTTTCTCAACACAAAGGTAATGAGTACAAGTCTCCCTGCATAAGATAGAGACTAATTTTGCCAGGAGTTGATTATTTTTCTATACCTTTCCAAAAGAGGGAGATAGTCTTAGTAACTTAACTTCTTAAAAGAAATAGGAACCCCCCAGATACTTAAAAGTAGAAGGTGAACATTCATCCCTGTCAATAACTCCAATCTTGTAGTTAAATTAACATCAAATAACAAAAATAACATACTCTTTTTAAAGTTGATATCAAGACCTAAAAACCTACAAAACAGCTTAGTAGAGTTGAACAAATTTGAAACAGATGAGTTATTAGCCATAGAAAGCAATATCAAGTCATCTACAAAACTTAGATAAGTAAGTTCTAGAGCTTTGTTTTTGTCATGATATTTGAAATTGGAGCAATTCTGAGTATTTTTCAAAATAAACCTTGTAAGAATTTCCAAAGCAACCACAAAATGATAAGGGAAAAGAAGATTCTCTTACCTAATCTCATTGGTTCCCCTGAAATGTGGAGTGTGATTACCATTAATCAATATGTTGAAAGTAATGGTAGAAATACAAGCATCTATCTAAGAAATGAAACTGCTAAGGAATCCAAACCACTCAAGGGAGCTCATGATAAAGTCCCATCAAATGGTATCAAAAGCCTTAGAAAAATCAACTTTAATGACACAACTTTTGATTGATTTTTTAAACTTATACCATGTATTAATAAGACGTTGTCAAAGATTGATCTGCTAAGAATAAAAGCATTTTGAGAGTGATAGACAAGATTTTGTTAGAAAATTTTTAGTCTATTCACAAGCATCTTGAAGATTAATTTGTATATAGTATTATAATAGGATACTGGTCAAAAATCTATAAGGTTAACTAGGGGTGAGCATTCGGGTAATTCGGGGCAAATTTTCACTGTTCCGGCCCGACCCGAATTACCAGAAATTTTTTCATCTTACCCGACCAGAACTTGAAATTTTATTATCCAAATTACCCAAAATTTTGTTCGGGTACAGCCCGAATTATCCGAAATTTTGTTTAGTTTTCTTTCAAAAATGATACAAAATAACTAAATACTTGAATTACATTTTCATATCTCAACAAATAGTTGAACTCACTAATAATATAACCAAATATTTCAATTAACTAGCATAATTAATCTATTAATTCTACAAGAAAAAAGAACAGCCATGAAAAGTAGCCTGGTAAATTAAACCAGGCTTTGCCGCTTTGGTGATGGAGTTGCAGGAGCCAGGAGTGTTTGTTGCTAACTTGCTGCTGCCTGCTGATGGAGTCTGGTAAATTAAACCAAGCTTTGGTGATGGAGTTTCCGGAGTATTTATTGCTGCTGCCAACTGATGGAGCCTAAAGTCTGAACTATGAAGATAAACCAAAAGAGGAATTTTACAAACCAGTGAAACCACACACTTAACTGCAGGCATTGTCTATGCCTATTCTTTAAATGCAGAAGACGCATAAGCCAATAATTACATCGCAGCCAAATGCATTCAACTTGTCATCAAAACATCACAACCAATAATTACATCCAAGGAGACAACAGAACAACAACCCAAAAATAGACAGCAAAACAACAAAAAATCACAGCCAGCTAGTTTATTTTGGACTAAATAAACAACAAAAAAAGACAGCAAAACAGCAATGAAGCAGGCGAAAAATTGTCCAAAAACAGACATATAGCATACTGCAAATCAACCTAAAAATAGACAGCAAAACAACAAAAAATTACAGCCAAAAAGCAACCCAAAATCACAACAAAAAAATAGATAAAAAACAGCCATTTACCAAGCCCAAATCAATCATGAAAGTCATCAAACTTTAGCTAATCCAGGCTCCAAAGAAATTTGTGACAATTCTACATTAGAAGAGAATAAATCAGAGAATAAATCAATCATGCAAAAATATCACAATGTATAAGAAATTGAAATATTAAATGATAAAGCCATAAAAAAAAGAAAATTACCATTTTCCAAATGTTCTAACTCCTCCAAATCCTCCTCAAATTTGATCTCATGACGAGTCACTGAAGCTCTAATCCAATCTTGTCCACATATAAGTGTTTGAACAATTCTAGGGGTCAATGAGCTCCTAAATGCATCAAGAACCCTCCCTCCTGTGTTAAAAGCACTCTCCTAAGACACGGTTGAGATAGGGATTGCTAGAACATCACGAGCTATGATAGCAAGGGTAGGAAACCTTGCTCCATTAATTTTCCACCATCCAAGTATATCAAAGTTTTCACAATCTGCTTCTGCCCCTTCACCCAAATACTTATCTAATTCCGATCGTGTATCCCAACCTCCCGTTGCACTCTTGAATTTCTT
>JANZLC010000002.1:17002231-17016526 GCA_026413385.1 Erythroxylum gracilipes | reverse complement strand
TGGCGGTCTTTCCTGGGTATTACCGAATCAGTTCACTTCACTAGTTGTTTACTTTAGAGGGAAAAATTACCCGATTTTTCCAACAACTAGAACATGAAGTAGAAGAAAACCAATGCATTTGATTTTGGTATTTCTTTCAAGAAGAATTTATTTCAGGGAAAAAGAAACGTGAAGACGTGGTCTAGGTTTTCTGGTAGCATAAGGTTAATCCAAAGGAAAGAAAAAATGGAATCAAACACTCAAGTGCATATTATAAATGTGGCAAAAGAATGATGAACTGTTAATTGAGAAACTAGGACTGGTGCTAAAAGGGAGGGTTCATGGGGTTGAGACTGGAACGACTTTGAGCGAGCGAGCAAAATTATTTTCTTCAATAAGCAATACTCAAAGAAGTATTATAGTCCACTAGATCAGATTTAGCATTCTAATGTCAAATGGTTTTTGCAGAAACGAAGCAGTAATGATAGTCTGCTATTAATGTTTTGTCAAACAGAAAATTTATTTTAAGCTTGTAAAAAAAATCCAATACAGAAACACCCAATTATCAGCAATGAACTTGTTCAAGAAGGGAGGAATACTCACTAGTATATTATCGGTGCTTTTGTACTTGTTTATCCTCTCTTTTGCTTCAATTCACGACAACAAGGTCTTTTTACTGGTCGAATTGATAAAAACAAGGTCTCCCTACTCTTGTTCCTTCCTTTAATCGCTTCCTGATCAACTAAAAAGGTTTAGTTCTATTTAGGAGACAATAAAACTAGACTTCTTTGCTTCGTGGGACATCATGGGGATTGTCAAAAATGATGTTGCATGATTTTAATCCATACAACGTCGTTTCTATATTACAAGAATGTGCTATATAGACTCCCAAAACTTTAAATGAATCATGTATAAATAGGATTTTTAATGGCAGCTTGATGGCACGGGGACGAAAGATGTATTAACTAAAATTAATAATCGAAATACTCAACCGATTCGGTCAATTCAATCGTAATAACTTTGAATTGTCTAATATTTTGGTCCAGTTTTCAAATTTTCGATTCGATTTATTTGTATAACTCTTTTTGTAAAAAATTCATTAATTTACTAGTTACTCGATCAATTCTCGTAAATTAATAAGTTTTTATAAAGTAAAATAAATTAATTAATTTTTATTTAAAATCTCCTTTTTTTAATTAAACTTCAAATTTTTCGATAGATGAAGATAATCATTTTCATTCATATTTCAAATTCTTTAATTTTATTCAATCTAGTTAGTTTTATGACGGTCTAATATTAGTTGAAACTTTTAAACTTTAAACCTCTTATTTTACTGATTTAACTTCTGGTTCAGTTTTTAAAAGCATTGACTAAAACGCTTGAGTGATATTTGAAAATTCTTAAAAATAAGAGACTAATGTGTAGTTTGCCAAACCCGAGGAGAATCCTACGAATGTAACCCTAATCACAAGTTGAAATACTAGAAGGAATTTAGCTTTTTTTGTTGAGGCTTGCATTGGTTGTGACTTGTAGCCTTGTGTAACCTTATGTTCCTTAGTTGTAATACTTTCTTAATTATTTTTATTTTTTTACATTAAAAGATAATGTAATACTTTCTTATTAATGCATTCTCTTTTCTTCAAAAAAAATATTTTTTAAAAGAACTATTATGTTTTAGGTGAAATTATGTTTTAGGTTAAATTAGAATAAGATAATAATGCTAAGGATTATATGAAATCTTTACAAACAAATGGGATAGTGTTTAGAAAATTATAGTACTTTATTTGATATTTTGACCTATAATCAAATGTTATCTTCGTTTTAAACAATCACGTACGTTAACGTGAAATAATAATCACCTCATGATTTACATGCAAATTATGGAAAGAAGAATCAAGGTTTTGAAAATGTCAATGTTCAAACAGATACGCGAACATACTTTTGGTTTGTCCTTCGGTACGAAGCCCTTCAAGTGCGTGTAGATTAAGGAAATAAATAATTCCACAAGGACAATCCTGATCGCGTAGCCCCCCAGCTTTGATATTGAAGCAGTGCATAGTTAGTTCCAAATATGAGCCAAATTCAAGCAACTTCATGTTTCACGAAAACTAAACTCGCAGCCTCGTTCAACTCAAAGCCAGCCTTACCTTACCTATATCTATATGTATGTCCAAGACTTGGTTGATAAATGTGCTCAGCGTGAAAAAATGCAATCTACACTACAAGAAAAGTATAAATTGGCAATAGAAAATTATTGACAGTAAAAAAATTATTGCAAATTACCGACGAAAAATTAATTTCCGTCAGTAACATTGACAAGAAAATTTTCGTTTAGCAACAGTAGTAATATCCGTCAGTAAATATAGAGAGAAATCATCTCAAAAAAATTTGCAACGAACTTTAACGATGGTATAAAATATCTATCGGTAAAAAATGTGAAAATTGTTGTCGGAATAAAAAAAATTTTGAATTTACCGACGGAAATCTATCCGTCAGCAAATTTTCAAGATAAACGTCGTCGTGTGCTTCGACTTTAGCGTTTTAAAGTTAAAAAAAACGATGTCATTTGGATGGAGGGAGAGGGCACCCTTTACACCAAACGACATCGTTTTCTTTTATATTAAACTCACCCGAAAGGTCTCCTCTTCCCCCCATCCTGGCCCACCCCCTGGCTACGTTTTCTTCTTCGTCTGCTTCGTCGATCTCTCCTCTCGTGTGATTTTCTTCTCTCTGGTTTCTCTGCCGAGGACTCCTCTTCTGCTCCTCGGCGTTATCTTCTCTAGCCACTGTCATCGTGTCCTTCGGTGGAGGTATTTTTGCAGCCACTGTCATGTATTTTCTGTATATTGGATGAAAGTAAATTTGGGTATTTGATTACTTTCGTTTATTTGTTTATTTTGTGATTGGAAAAAACAACTTTAAGGTATAAATGTTAGTGGTAGAAGGGACAAGACGTGATTTTGGTTGTGATGTTGGGATAAATTTATGATGCATGTAAAGTGTTTGATGAAATGTCAGTTCTTTGAAAAAATGATTCCAGTTCTTTATTTTCAGTTCTTTTTTTAGTATGAATTTCATAATTTCAGTTCTTTTACTTGAAATATGATATAACTTACATTGATATTTTTGTAAAACATTATGCTTAAATTATAGTATAAGCATCGGTTGTAGTTAGATTATATTTTTGTAATAGATTGACAATCATCAATTTTCTTATTTAAAAGCAAAGTTTTAGTTAAGAGATAAGAACACATGATTAAAGAAATAAATTGTAGAATCTTGACATTAGGAGAAAGCAACTTTTTAGAGAAAAAAAGATTTTCAATCAAAATTATAGCATTTTGATATAAGTTGTCAAAATAAGGGGAAATTTAACTGTATCAAAATCTCACGTTGATGACGGTGAATCAATAAATTGAGCTGTGTTTGAGCATCAAGTTGTGATTTAATTGAGGATATAAACATTATATTATGATTTCATTAATAATTTATATATAATTCTGTGATTTGGATGAGCATTTGAACTTGATATTGTGATTTTGTTAAGAATTTGAACATTATATTATGCTTTCAAAATTGATGATTTGAACATTATATTGTAATTTGGTTGATAATTTGTCTTAGAAGGTGAAGAACCAATAAATATTGTCTAAGAAGGTAAAAGTTTATATGAATCGGTACAAATAAAAGATACCCATCATTGAGTAAACAATTGAAAGATTAGGTGTCGGGTGACTCTAAACTTTATCACCATTTGACAAATCCTCAAGCAATTGGATGCTTTTGGAGCTTATTTTGATATGAGTACTACTTAGGCTTAAGTTACACTAAATCCTACTTAGACTGAAGTTTCAACCTCACGTGATTTTTGTTTTTTTTGTAATTACCCGTGTATCATTTATTGGTTTTTTTTGTTCTTATCAATGAAATATAAATATTTTATTTCTTTCAAAAAATGACATCATAAATAAGGATAAGAGCTTATTTAGAACTTTTGTAAAATATTAAGATGTAATGCAAAGCTTTAGTATCATAAACATTAGTAGGTATTTTTTATTATGTTTTATAAGATTACGTACTTTATAAAATATACTTTTCTATTATTAGTGGTAAATATGCATATTAATGGATCATTACTCTCTCTATCTAGTTATAAATTTTCGTATTAGGTATCTATTACCCATAACAAAGGCAAGTGTTTTTGTATTAGGTATCTATTACCCATAACAAAGGCAAATGTACCTTTCGGCAGCAAATAATATAGTAGTAAGTACAAGTTGATTCCTTAAGGAAATGGTATGGATTAGAAAACCTAAAACTGCTAACTAGTAAATAAATACAAGCTTAATTAGCAAGATTTGACCTAAAAATAAGAATAAGAAATTTAAAATTTAAAATTTAAAAAACAAGAGGATTTGATGAATTCCATTGTTGACCAAAAGTAGGTTGTTCACCAGGTGCCATGCCGACAAAACATGGTTACTCCTTTGACTTCCTTTGCACATTTTTAAGTGATTTTGAAAAAAGACGTTAAATATTTCACAGTGGAGGATTAATGAAGAAAAATATAAACAAAAGACAACGCTACCATAACACGAAAAGTGTCATACAAATGTCTTTTGCATGGAACATGTCAGACAAGGAACATAACATGCGTCATAAAGCATGATCCACTTACTTAGACAACGCAATTTACGTTTTCCTTTCCTTTTGAACTCATCCCACTCCCACCTGAACCAGATAAGTAACTCGCCGCCTTCCCCAGTTCCAAGCGTCCGCATCCGTCTCTTTCCTTTATCACCAACCGACATCAGTCAACCTTCTTCTCTAAATTGCCGGCGCAATCTTTCTCGTCGCAGTAATTATTCTCCGTCTTTTTACCGAAGATGAGAGGCTTTTCAATGAAATTTCAACATTTTGGAGATTAGGATTTCCATTAATCAAGTGAATTTCTTTTATTATACAGTAGTCTATCGCATTAATTGAATGAATTCAAATTATTAATTTATTTAAATTACTTAATTTGTATAATATTGGGTAAATTTAAACTGTTTTAAAAGGCAATACAATAATGGGTTAATTAAAAAAAACTAAAACTTTTGTCAATTTTTTAAATTATAGCCCGAATTTTAAAAAGTAGTAATATAATATTCAATGTTTCAATTTTTTTAATTTTAGCCCAAACTTAAAAAAGTGACAATAAAATAACTTTAAAAAGTGACAATAAAATGCTTAAACTTTTACTTTTTTTCCTAACGTTATCTACTGTTCTCTCGATACTCTCAGCTCTTTATTTTTTTGTTTATTCTTCTGACATCTCAAACTACTCTCGCATTACAGCATACTGCATCAGTAAGCACTTCGTTTTTAGTTTGTTCTCTTGATGCCTTTAGTATGAGGCCGTCGGGGCTGCATAATCTAAAAATCAAAGGGTGAGGGTGTCGAGAAAGCAAACTAAAAATGAAGAGAAAAACTGAAATCAAAGCGTAAGGTCGTCGGAATTGCATAATCTTATTTAGGTCATTTTTAAACGGCGTCGTTTTATTCATCTTCATTTGTTGTGTTAATTTTGGCTAACGAGTATTAATAGTTAAGGTTTCTGAAACACGTGGCATGTTACGTCAGCAAACTTAACGGAAACACTAATATTAGGCTTGAATTGAAAAAAATTGAAAATTTAATCATTTTATTGTTACTTTTCAACGTTCGAGTTATAATTAAAAAAATTAAAAATTTGAGTATTTTATTACTACTTTTAAAATTCGGGTTATAATAAAAAAATTTGACAAAAATTGAGGCTTTTTTTAGTAATTAACCCCTACAATAATATATAAATATATATATTCCCCATTTTTGTATTTAATACTTAATAGACTTCTTTGGAGATGGACAAAAATTGTATTTATAACTTTTATTATATAAAATTGTGAAATTTAGTTTTTATATAATACTAATATATATTTTACATGTTTTCAATACTAATAAAGGACAGAAAATAGAAATTAAAGAGTTATTTGAATGCGATTTAAATATAATTTAAGTAAGTTATAATTTTTCAATAATTTTTTAAAATAAACGAAAATATATTTTTAATATATTAAAATTTTATGACACAAATTTATTAGGAAATTTTCGATAGTGAAATAATTACGAGAGAAATTGAGTTTTCCAAGTATAACGAACAATTATCCATTTTAGAAAATGGTACATAAATTTAAAAATCTTCAATTTTGATTTTTTGTAATATGATTTTTCAATTATGATGATTACCCCTACCAATTTGTTAAGATATGTGCTAAGCTATCTTATTAATTAATTTTGAACATTATTTGCAATTGGACATAGTGAGATACCTTTGAAATTTTAATATATTAAATTATTTATCTTATGTGAGACTCTTATGTGAAGATTAAAATTCTAATGAAGATAAGATTTAATTGGAATCAAATCATCGTATCTTGACTAATATAAGATGTATATCAAATAGCTATGTTTTATCTGCCGATTGCAAGATTTATTGAAGCTGTTTTGTTGCTGTCTTGTGTGGGAAAAATTCGTATGATGACTTGGCAGCTAGATTGTTGGGGGTTTTAAGAGATCTTTGGAAGCTGATTTTTGCATATTTTTTTCAGATTGAGCAGCTTCTTTTTCTGTTGATTGGGTATGTTCTTTCTCTATAGTTGCGTGACTTTGTGGGACTGTCTATGAATATAATTTGTGTAAAAAATTTATATAATACTTGGAATTGTTGCAGCTGCGTTTTTTTTGATTTTTGGGTGAGCTATTACATGCTCTATTGAGCTGTTCCTGGCAGTTGCGTTTTTCCACATGTGGGTATAAAATTGGACTGCTACTTAAATTGTTTTTTTAGGGAAAACATGGAGTAATTTTGACAACTGTGCAACTGTGTTTTTGGCATGTTTTAGTGATGAAACATGGCTTCTTTGGTGATTTGGGTAATCCTTTGTGGTTCTGTTTTACGCACATAAACTGTTTATTTTTTGACAGCTGCTTTATAGTTCTTTTAGAGGAAAAACATGCAGTAGTTTCGTGGGTTTGCAGCCGTATTTTTGTGAGGTTCCAGTGGTGAAACGGTTATTCCATCGTTGATTTGTGCTGTTGTTTTTGGGGAGCTGCGTTCTTGTCCAGTGGACGTAATTTTTCTAGGCTATTCAGATATTGTTCAGGTGTGAAAAACATTCAAGATAGGCGTTGTGTTATAGTTGTTTTTTTTTTTTTGTGACATTTTAGTGATAAAACATTTGCTTGATTGATATTTATTGATGCTACTATGCACATGGACTGATCATGGTTCCTCTCAATAGTTCACAGTAGATATTGTCCAATCATTTCCCACACTTTTAGTTGATAAAGCTATATATTTAAAAGAGTATTTTTATCTGAAGTGTTTTTCTTTGTTTATTTTTTATTGATTTAATTATTTGAGTTGTTTAATTATCATTTTTATTATTAAACAATGTTTTGAAAAATTTTTGTTGAGATTAATTCGAGATGGTTGTGTTATTGTGAGTGAAATTTTTTTACGAGATATAAGAACGAGAGATAGTATCAAGAGTAAGGTGTGTCGGCTTTGTAATGCCTTAGAGTACAACTATTGTTGATCTTGGATAAAAATGATTAAGCTGGATGAAGGCTCTGTAGATATAGATAAGATGTGCCGAACTGCGTTAGCAAATCTTGAAAATTGATTTGTTTATTTTGCGTTTAATTTTTCTATTTTAGTACGGAACTGCAGTTAAACCAAAATTTTTGCGAAACTATATCATTCGGGATTTTCACAATTTATTATTTATATATAGACACACATATATATAAGGAATTTTTTTGTTAAAATTTTAATTAATAAAACTAGAAGTATTTATACACCCCACCGAATTTCAAATATTTCGTCCACCAGAAATTTTAAACTGCAGTTTAGAGAATTTTGATCAAACTTTGTGTCAGTTAAGACAACGAAAAAAGAGACGAACGAATGGATAATTTGTGATCATATGGTAAACTATCAAACTGGTATTTTAATCGTCAGGGCTTACAACACAGCTAAAAGTAGGGATGGACGACGACTAGAATGATCTGCAGAGAACTGAAAGTAGTTTAATTACTCAACTTGATAAAAGCTACTCCCTCTGATTCATAATAAGTGTCGTTCTAGAGAAATGCACACTTATTAAAAAAGGTAATGAAATGTCTTATATACCCTTATTAATTACATATTAAAATGCCTTGAAAATATAATCTATGTAATTTGTATAATTAAGATGTGAGAAAAATTAAAGGTTAATTTTAGAAGTAAAATTATAAATATGCATACAAAGTCAAGAATGACACTTATTTTGAATAATTAAAATATATCTAAAACGACAGTTATTATGAATCAGAGGGAGTAATTAGTTACTCAGGAGTTAGCCATCTTCCCCTCAGTTTTGAACCGTCCTAGATGTGCCTCCCCGAGATAAAGATTATCCACGTAGATCATACGCGGCGCTGGGACTGGAACAATCTTTGTTACAAGAGTAGACAATTGTAAAATGACAATTAAAATGTGTTCCTAATGGGATACCTTCAGTATAAATAGCCAATCATGGTCTATTAGTGTTAGGTTACCATAAGCTGATCTAATTGTTATTTTTATCTCTTCAAATACTGCAACTTCCATAATCCGCCCTTTCAGTGCTCCATGGCTTCTGATCTGTCCGTCGTCCTCCCCCGCGTTCTTATCGTCTCCAGACGTACCGTTCGCAAGAACAAGTTTGTGGATTTTGTGGGTATGTGTTCTTCGTTTCTACCACCTCTCTTGAGTTGTTGGTATACTTTTGTTTTTCTCTCTTTCGCGACTGAATGTATATGCATCCGTGGAAATCAACGCCTGAAAGATGATGTATGTATATGCCTGATTCGCTTTCTCGATCAATGACAGAAATGTTCATATGAAATTTTCAGGGGAATATCACCTTGATCTTATAGTAGGATATGGAGCAGTACCCGTTATCGTGCCCCGTGTTAGTGGGGTGCACATGTTGCTTAGCAGTTTTGAGCCAATCCATGGGGTTCTTCTCTGCGAAGGGGAAGATATCGATCCTTCATTGTACGAAGACGAAACATCTAACCTTGCACCAGAGGAGGTGGAGGAAATCAGGAAGCTGCATTCAAGCGATACAGCAATTGACAGAGATAAAGATTCAATCGAGTTAAGGCTTGCAAAACTTTGTCTGGAGAGGAACATACCGTACTTGGGAATTTGTAGAGGATCCCAAGTTCTAAACGTTGCCTGTGGGGGTACTCTCTATCAAGACGTAGAGAAAGAGGTGTCAAAAAATTATCCAGTGTGTCAAAAAGTGAAGCACATTAACTACGACGACTATGATGGGCACAGACATATGGTTAAAGTGTTGAAGGACACGCCGTTGCACCACTGGTTTAAGGAGTCCTTGGAAGAGCTAAGAATGGAAATTTCAGTGAATAGTTATCACCACCAAGGTGTTAAGAGATTGGCCCAAAGATTTATGCCAATGGCGTTTGCCCCGGACGGCTTGATTGAAGGGTTCTATGATCCAGATACTTATAATCCCGAAGAAGGTAAATTCATAATGGGACTGCAATTCCATCCAGAGAGAATGAGGAACCCTGACACCGATGGATTCGATTATCCAGGTTGCCCAAAGGCCTATCAGGTGAGCTATCAATTTACATTTCCAGTTTTTGATTGTGCATAAGTTATTGTGCTCATGTCTCTGGCAACAAATAGGAATTTGTGAAGGCTGTGATTGCTTATCAGAAGAAACTTAATAGCACCTCATCTGTGCCAAAGGATCTAAAGCTAGATCAAGCAATGGAGAAGAAGAGAAGAGTTATACTTAGAAGTTTCTTTCTTGCAAGGAACATACATGCTGGTGGGCAAGTGATGAATCCATCCAAAGAATTAGAACTGCGAGCTGGAGCAGATTTTTTAGAGGTAGCGCATTTAATAGCAATTTTCGATACAGTATTAATCAAGTTTCAAAACCCACAATCTAAACTCAGGGATGCGCATACGTGTAGTCAAATACAGCTCTGAGCTTACAACAAGAGAACAGGCTGAAGCAGATGGGTGCAACAGTGAGGAACGCTGGTTCTTACATTGGGAAGATGAAATTGAATGAACAAAGAGAGAAATTGGCAAAAACAGTGATGGGGAATATGTCGATTGAGCAGTTGTCAGATCTCTTGTCTTTCTACCGGATGATGGGTGAGGTCTGCTCAGAAGTCTTGGAAAGGAAGATAAATGGCCTTGTCAATGAAGCTGGCTCCTGACCACGCTTTCATGGCCGATGCTTTAGATGTCATGTTTTCCAGTTGACGAGGAACGTCCGCAGGAATCACATGAAACTTGGGTGCTCACTTCGCTTTGCCTTCCATTAATTGTACTTTTGTTGTTCTCTCATATTACAAAACATGTAGAAAGGTAAATCCTGACCCTCAGTCAACTTTTTTTAAGGGGTACCTGAAACTCATTATTGTCACGTCACATCGTAAATTAGAAAGTTTGCGCATGAAAAAGATATGGTTACTTACGAATCGTGAGACTGAGGGGGACTGGGGACCTCAAATCGTCCTGTATCAATCTTGTATGAACTTATTTTAGTCATTTATTTATGTAATGTATGTTAATTTATTTTAGTCATTTATTTATATAAGATCTGTATTAATTTATTTTAATTATTTATTTACGTGAGATAATATAAATAAATGACTGAAATGAGTTAGACATATGATTAATCCAAAGTTAGTGGCTCAGAGTGTTTGAAGGGGATTGAGGGCCTCTCGAGTAATAAAACCATGTTTATTGACAAAATATACATGTACAAGAGAAGGTAGCCATCATTTCCGAAGTTGACAATAATAATTGAGTCAGATCTAATGTGATGCTCATTATAAACTCTAATTAAATTTGAAATGTGGGATCTAAATCTGATTCGAATTTGTTATTGTCGTAATTGAAATATTGCTGTTTTAATATAATTATATTATTTTATTTTATTTTTATTTTGTAAGTTCTTAAAATTTATGAATTAAAATAACTTAATAAGTTACTAATGGACTCCTTCAAGCTTCCTTAACAATAGGAAGTGCAGTTTTATAGATTCTGGAAGTGAAGGTGAAAATGCTATAAAAATGAGGAAGAAAATCAAAATTTCAAACACAAACCTACTGCCGATATAAAACCGTTATATAAACCTAAATTTACTTTTTAATGGTTATAAATGCACCAACAATATTATTTAAAATGTTTATACAACACATAAAACAAAAGATTTCATAAATCATTTAGGATTCATTTGCTATAATGTGTCTAATCATATTGTACAATGGGTGCTTACACAGTTCTTACACCTCATTTTTTTTGAGAAATTAAAATTTTATTCAATATAAAAGAGAAGTTACAAAACAGGGGGAAGATCTCTTCCATGTGAGAGAAACCATCTTAAAACACTAGTTCTAGACAAATACAAAAACAACAACGTCCCAGTCCAACATTTAACGACACTTTGTATTCAATAAGGGTAAAACTAACTTTCCCTTTCTTGAATCTTCGCTTCATTTCTCGATTTAGGGAGGGTGATGGTTCCGGCTACTCAATCGATGGTTTCCGACTACTGCCACTCAAATCTTCATACAAGAAGCTTGACACAAATATCAAACTCAACAACCGAACTCTATAATCATTTAGGGCATGGCTAATCTAAGTTCATCTCATTGGGATTTGATTTTCCTTAAAAGACTTTAAAGGCTAGCTAGAGAGGGAGATCGAAGAGGAGACCTCATCCACGAAAAAGGTATACCGTTCAAAGATTTTGAAAGCTTCCTTTCTTTTTTCTTGAAACCTCCACTGATTAAACATTAATCTGTTGATGACAGGGATTTGGATGGATAGCATGGATCTTTAAGCAATGCTCAACCCAGAAAGGAGAAATAGTGATTTCAGGTGAGTCCAGATCTGAACAAACCTCATTTGTTCCTGAGAAACTGTGAAAGAATAATCTGCTTGTTTAACGCATGAGAACTGTTGTGAAGAACTATTTTTGGATTTCATTTCTACATGTGTGAACAGAGTAATAAGAACATAGGAGAGATCTAATAAGGCTAGGGCTATATTCTCCATACAAGGGTCATTCTCCTACTACAGTGTAGGTTTAACTGATTGATGATCAGTTGCTCCCTTATGCTAGCAGCAGTGTGTTTTATAAGGGATATTAACAAAGTAGATGATTTGTCTTTAAACCTTTTACTATTCCTCTCATTTCATATTACTTGAAAACATGTAGCTACCAAGAGTAATATAATAGCCCTATTATATTTAGAAATATGCAAATTAGATAATTCCTATAGGATATCTGTGAGTCTGCCATAAATAAAACTAGGGGCACATAGAGTAGAAATTTTTGGTCAAACTTCTCTGGAGAAGACACATTCAAAGAAGAGGTGATCTCTAGTTTCATCCTCTAGATTGCATAGGATAAATAGTTTAGAGGAGGTTAAGAATTTCAGCCTACCCAAGGTATTAAGTCTGTCCCACATTTCTAGCTAGAGCATAAAACTAACATTAGGTCTAAGGGTCTTATTTCAGATCAGTGCATCCTATCCTACTCGATTTGTAGACCTTTCCGTCATCTTTTTGACTTCCTTAATAGTAATCTCATAAATAGAAATACCCTTTCATAGGTAGATATCTCTCTCCCCATGGCTTCTAAATTGAGGAAAGTGCAGGAGTTTAGTCTCATCTGAAGAAAGGGACCAGTTCTCATTCCTAACTATTTCTTGGAGTTTAGTATCCTTAGGGAACCGATTTAATAGGGATCTTGCCATCTGATTTTGTATTAAAGGTCCATTCCCTGTCCAGTTATCATACCATAAGGAAATTCTTTCCCTTACCCCTATCTAGAAGGTAATGTGCTAGTACATCTCCTCCCTCATTCTAAGAAGTTGGTTAAAAAAACTAGGTGTAGTTGTCTTTGGTTTTTAGAGCCCAAAAACTCCCTCCTTTTAATAAATTAAAGTGAATCCATTTAGTCCACATAGATAGTTTTTCACTTAGGATTCTCCAAATCCTCTTGGACATAAGAATTTTTTTTTTATTGGAGATTGACCCCAATCTTAATCCTCCTTCCTCTCTCGATTGACAAATTTTCTTCCAACTAACTTTAGCTATTCGTTTCTCTCCATTCCCTTTCCCCTATAGAAATTGCTTCATCAGTTTTTCTACTATTTTAATAAGCCCTTTAGAGAGAAAAAGGTATGAACACCAGTAAGTATTCATATACAAAATTACCAACTTCAATAACTGAAGTTTCCCTCCATAAGATAGTGCTCTATTGGTCCATGTCTCCAATCTTTTCTGGATCTTTTCAATTAAAGGGATACATTCACAAAAACTAAGCCTCGAATACATTCACAAAACCTAAGCCTCCTTGATGAGATAGGAATCCCCAAGTAGAGGAGAGAAAGGTCTTTAGTTTCCATACCCATAGCTTGAGAGAAGGCATTTGAGAGGTGAGAAGCACTCCTGGAGAGAATGAAATAGCTCTTGTGTAGGTTAACACATAGACCCGACAACTCCTTAAGTAAATTGAGAGTTCTCATCAGAAGATAGACTAAATGAACATTAGCCTTGCTTTGGAGAATAAGGTTATCTGCAAAACATAAACTAGTAAGAGAAACTTCCTTATATTTGGAGTGAAATTTGAAGTTAGGGTCTGTTGAAGTGTTGTACTTTAGTAATTGAGTGAGAACCTCCATACAAATTAAGAATAGGTAAGGGGATAGAGTATACCTTTGCCTAAGACCTTTTTTGCCTTTCAACACCTCGGTAGGACTCCCATTTATCAATATCCCATAGGAAGCAGTAGAAATGCATTATTGAATCCACTTTATGGACCTTAGGGGAAAGTTCATGATCTCCATAGGTTTTAGCAAAAAAAGCCTTAATTCACACTGTCAAAAGATTTCTATAAATCAATTTTTATAATGCAATTTTGGGGACTTCTCCTGCGATTATACCCTTTTAAAATCTCCTGCACGATAAGAATATTACCCCATATATCTCTGCTAGTCATAAATGCTCCTTGATTCTCACTAATGAGAAATTTTAGAACCTCCTTCAGCCTATTAGCCATAATCTTGGCAATGATCTTGTAAAGAAAATTTGTACACGAAATAGGTCTGTAGTCACTCCAAATACCCGAGTTGGATTTTTTAGGGACCAAAAAAAGAAAGGTCTTGTTTATTTCTTTTAGTAAAACCCCTTTTAGGAAGAACTCA
>JANZLC010000002.1:16991258-17002131 GCA_026413385.1 Erythroxylum gracilipes | reverse complement strand
AGAAATAAATATTATAAACCAATAATTTTGATGAATTTGGCTTATTAATTAAGTGAACATGTTCTTCGCAACAATTCAATAAATGCGAAAGTTTTGATGAAAAAAAGAAAAGAATTTTGCAAAGTTTAAAAAATCAAACCGAACCGGATCGGACCGTTCAGTCCGACCGAAAAAAGGTTGAACCGGTCGATTTTTATGCAGAAAGGTTATTAGGTAAAACCGAACCGGACCACTGAGTGGTTCAAACTTTTTCCGGACGGACCGGTCCGGTTTTTAAAACATTGATTTAGGGTATAACGATCTACGACTTTCCTGAATCTTCAGCTATTACTCGATTTGGGAAGATGAGAGTTGACGCTCTGATGGCGAGGCTAGCTGTGGCTCCACTGAGTTTTTCCTGCTCGGTTCTTGGCACAAGCAAGAACTCAACTCAGGTAGCAAACTCAACTTCAAAAGACTTTAATGATCAGGGCATGACTATTTTGTGTTTCGACTGTTCAGACCTTTCTTTAGTTTCGAAGGAGGGAGGAGACTCTCTAGGGGCTCAGCTCTTTGGAGACAAACAGGTGAGGGAGATCTCGACTCAGGTAAATGTATTCAGCACAGTGTGATTCCATTCTTTATATTTGTGAATCTCCATAGAATAACCAACTACAAGTTGATGGCAGGGATCTGGAGGGACAGCGGTGATCCTTCAAGCATGACACAACTGAGGAAGAGGCAGATCTGAGAAAGCTCTTTCCTTACAATAGGTAATTCCAAATTTACCTATACTTCAGTAGTTTTCTGTGAGTAGGTGTATGAATAATCCTTTCTCGAATCTTCACATCATTTCTTGATTTAGGGAGGGTGATGGTTCCGACTACTCGATCGATGGTTTCGACTGCTACACTCAGATCTTCACTAGACACAGGTATCAAACTCAATAACCAAACTCTATGATTGTTTAGGGCATGGTTAATCTGAGTTCATCTCATCGGGATTTGATTTTTCTTAAAGGACTTCAGAGGCTAGCCAAAGAGGGAGATCGGAGAGGAGATCTCATCTACGAAAAAGGTACACAACTCAAAGATTTTGAAAGCTTCCTTTCTTTTTTCTTGAAACCTCCACTAATTAAACATTAATCCATTGATGACAGGGATTTGGATGGTTGACATGGATCTTCAAGCAATGCTCAACCCAGAAAGGAGAAGGTCTTAGTAATTACAGGTGAGTCCAGATCTGAACAAACGTCATTTGTTCCTTAGAGACTGTGAAAGAATAATCTGCTTGTTTAAAGCATGAGAACTGTTGTGAAGGGCTGTTTTTGGATTTCATTTATGCATGTGTGAACTGAGTAACAAGAACTTAGGAGAGATTTGATAGGGCTAGGGCTATATTCTCCATACAAGGGCCATTCTCAATGATCAGTTGCTCCCTTATGCTAGCAATAACGAGTTCTATAAGAGGTATTAGCGAAGTAAATTTGTCTTTAAACCTTCTACTATTCCTCTCATTCTAGATTACTTGAAAACATGTAGCCACCGAGAGTAATATAATAGCCCTATCATATTTAGAAATATGCAAATTAGGTAATTCCTATAGGATATCTGTGAGTTTGCCATAGATAAAACCAGGGGCACATATAGTAGTAAATTTTGCCCAAAATTGTCTAGAGAAGATACATTCAAAGAATAGGTGGTCTCTAATTTCATCGTCTAGCTTGCATAGGATACATAGCTTAGAGGAGGTTTGGAATTTCTGCCTATCCTAGGTACTAAGTCTGTCCCACATTGCTAGCCTGAGCAGAAAACTAACATTAGGTCTAAGGGCCTTATTTCAGATCAGTGCATCCTATCCTACTCGATTTGCAGACCCCTCCCTCATCTATTTAACTTCCTTAACAGTAATACCAAAAACAAGAATACCCTTCCATAGGTAGATATCTATCTCCCCATGGCTTCTAAATTGAGGAAAGTGCAGAAGTCTAGTCTCATCTGAAAAGAAGGACCAGTTCTCATTCCTAACTATTTCTTGGAGCTTAGTATCCTTAGGGAACCGATTCAACAGGGATCTTGCCGTCTGATTTTGTATTAAAGGTCCATTCCCTGTCCAGTTGTCATACCATAAGAAAATTCTTTGCCCTGCCCCTATCTGGCAAGTAATGTGCTGGTACATCTCCTCCCTCATTCTAAGAAGTTGGTTTTAAAACCAGGTGTAGCTATCTTTGGTTTTTAAAGCCCAAAAACTCCCTCCTTTTAATAAATAAAAGTGCATCCATTTAGTCCACATAGATTGTTTTTCACTTAGGATTCTAAAAATCCTCTTGGATATAAGAAATTTGTTTTTATTGGAGATTGACTCCAGTCTTAATGCTCCTTCCTCTCTCGGTTGACAAATTTTCTTCCAACTAACTTTGGTTATTCCTTTCTCTCCATTCCCTTTCCCCCATAGAAATTGCTTCATCAGTTTTTCTACTGTTTTAATCAGTCCTTTAGAGAGAAAAGGTATGAACACTAGTAAGTATTCATGGACAAAATTACCAACTTCAGTAGCTGAAGTTTCTCTCCATAGGATAGTGCTCTATTGGTCCATGTTCCTAATCTTTTCTGGATCTTTTCAATTAAAGGAATACATTCACAAAACCTAAGCCCCCTTGATGAGATAAGAATCCCTAAGTAGAGGAGAGGAGGGTCTTTATTTTCCATACCCGTAGCTCGAGATAAGGCATTTGAGAGTTTATAAGCACTTTTAGAGAGAATGAAATAGCTCTTGTGTAGGTTGACACATAGACCTGACAACTTCTTAAATAAAATGAAAGTTCTCATCAGAAAAGAGACTGAATGAACATTAGCCTTGCTTAAGAGAATAAGATCATTTGCAAAACAAAAACTAGTTAGAGAAACTTTCTTACATTTGGAGTGAAATCTGAAGTTAGGGTCTGTTGAAGTGTTGTGCTTTAGTAACTAAGTGAGAACCTCCGTATAAATTAGGAATAGGTAAGGGGATAGACCTTAACTAAGTGAGGATCCCCTTACCTAAGACCTTTTTTGCCTTTAAACACCTTCGTGGGGCTCCCATTTATCAATATCCCATAGGAAGCAGTAGAAATGCATTCTTGAATCCACTTTATGAACCTTATAGGAAAGTTCATGACCTCTATAGTTTTTAGCAAAAAAACCCCAATTCACACTGTCGAAATCTTTCTATAAATCAATTTTTATAGTGCAATTTTAGGGACTTCTCCTACGATTATACCCTTTTAAAAGCTCCTGCATGATAAGGATATTGTCTCCTATATCTCTACTAGTCATAAATGCTCCTTGACTCTCACTAATGAGAAATTTTAGAACCTCCTTCAACCTATTAGCCAAAATCTTGGCAATGATCTTGTAGAGAAAATTTGTACATGAAATAGGTCTGTAGTCACTCCAAGTATTTGAGCTGGATTTTTTAGGGACCAGATAAAGAAAGGTCTTGCTTATTTCTTTTAGTAAAACCCTTTTTAGGAAGAACTCATGCACTGTCTCTTTTGCTATCCCTCCCCCCCTCCCCCCCAGAAAAAGCCATTCAAGCCATCAGGTCCTGGAGCCTTAAAGCCATTCATGTTAAAGACAACCTTCTTGATTTCCTAATCTGTAACAGGTCTTATTAACTAAGAAACTTCACTATCAAGAATTTTAGTGGATACAAACTGTCTAAGATCATAAACCAACTCAAATGGGGGAGCTTCTGAGCCTAGTAGATTTTTGTAGAAATTCATGGCTTCTTTAGCTATATCATCTTGTCCGAAAACATCCACACCAGCTTCAGTTTTATTGGAGATGATTCTATTGATATTCTTTCGAGCTAACATAGAATTAAAGAAGAACTTAGTACATCTATCTTCATCTTTTATTCAATTAATTCTAGCTCTCTGCTTCAATAAAGAACATTGATTATCCACCACTTCCAAGGAATTCTTAAGAGCTTCCTTCTCTATTATAGCTAGAGCATCATCCAAGGGATTCTCTGCCAATGATTTTTTAATAGATGAGAGTTTATCTCTAGTTATTTCAATCTTTTTAGAAAGATTTAGACTTCTTTTAGAATTAAGAATCTTCAGCTCTTGTTTTATAGCCTTAAGCTTTTGGATACATATATAAGATCCCACATCGGTTGGAAAGGAGAACGAAGCATTCCTTATAAGGGTGTGGATACCTTCCCCTTGCAGACATGTTTTTCATGCCCTAACACACCGGATCCTATTAGAACTCCGAAGTTAAATGTGCTAGGGCCAGAGCAGTACCAGAATGGGTGACCTCGTGGGAAGTCCTGTGAAAAAACAAAATTTTGAGGGTGCGAGGCCCAAAGTGGACAATATCTACAAGCAGGTAGGCGCGAGGCCCGAGAGGCCAAGGTCCTACAACATATGTACTGTTTAGTCCCATAGCATCCATGCTACAATCCCTTCGCTATTGGTTCTTGAAATCCCTCCATGTTAACCAGAAAATTGTTAAATTTGAAAGGATGATGGACTCTGGAGGTAGTAAACAAGTTATCAATCTTTATAGGAGTATGGTCTGAGATACCAAGGTCTAGGAATTTCGCAGAGCTTTTTGAAAAAGTATGTAGCCAGCCATTCCATATTTACCAAAGCCCTATCCAATTTTTTTTTCCTGATGTGCCAAATTGAACTTTACTTTTTTGTCCAAGTGAACTTATGACCATCAAATTTTAGATCTATAAGTTCCACCTCTTGCATACAATCAAACATATCAGAGGAATAGTTATGTAGGTTACAATTACCTTCAACCTCTGATATGATCAAAGTGGTATTAAAATCCCCACAAACCACCCAAGGGGAATTTACCGAAGTCTTAATCCTTCTTAAGTAATTCCAGAAGTCAAATCTTTAGAATACGGTGTTGAATCCATAGACAAAAGTAGTTGAAACCCAAGAATTTTCCATTTTAAAATAAAGCTTAGTGTGAATATGCTGCTGACTTAATTCCAAAGCCTCCACTTTCAAGTAATCACCATCATAAGCTATAATAATCCTTCCATATATATGACTTTGTTGGTTTGTAATGAACTGCCAGTTACTACCTAGACAAACCAATTTATTCAGATTAACTTCTCTTATTTTAGTCTCCAACATACAAAAAACCCAAGGCTTTTCCTTTAGCACAAAATCCCTTAAAGCATTAAGCTTGGAAGGATTATTTAATCCATGCACATTCCATACAATCAAAGTCATGGGCAATTTGTTTTCCCTTTAGAGCTTTTCCTACTGCTCCTAATACTTTTCTGAGAGGTGACCTGATCAAACTACTCCTCTTAATTACTACCATTTTGCAAATCAGCCTTTGATAGACTTTGTTCATTATGTTGAACAACGGAAACTCCTTCATTAAGAATAATACCACTAGTTTCCAGAACATTTCCTCCTTGATTCATTGGTGACTTACAGAAATCTTCTGATAGATTATGTTGAACTCCTTTTAGCTGAATTGAAACAGGGCTATTCTCCTTTGGAATGCACTCCCTTATTTTAGGGGAGACATTAACTGACTGAACCATCTCTTGGTTTTCTACTACTTGTTTTGCCTCCTTGGTTTCTTTGATTACTTTAGACTCATTCTTTTCTATACCTATCACTTCCCAATAGTCACCTTTAATGAAGACTCTACCCGTCGGTTTACATTCTTTGCCTTGAGCTTTAAGAGACGGTTTACATTGGTAAGTCACCAAGACTTTGTCTTCTCTAAGAGAGTTTCATCAGCAACCTTAGAAAAGGGATACTATCATTCACTTCCTTAGAGATATCCATACTCACACATAATCAAGCAAATCTAACTCTTTTCCTCAATGCAGTATTTTCATCCATGCATATAGGTTTCCTCAAGTAGCTCGCAAGCATACTCAACCCCTTTGTAGTCCAATACTCCAAAGGAATATTATAAATATTCACCCATAGGGGTATGCTCTTCATTCTGATTTTTTCTAACTCTATTTTCGGTTGCCAATTTTGGAGAAATAATGGAAGTTAAGAGAAATGCCATAGGCCCTCTTCTATTACCTTTTCAGCTTTCGATTTGGAAGAAAAGATAAAAATTATATTCCTCTTCAGTTAGCATTACTTCCATTAGACCTCTTCTTTTTCAGTTTCTCAAAGCCCACGCTTGTATAACAGGAAAAGCAGGCCTTTTTTCATGAAAAATCTAACAAGAGTAACTTCTCATGTTTTAGCTCCCTGCTGCAAAACATCTAGGCTAGGAGCCACCATTAGCTTACCATCAATCTCTACCAGAGGACTGAACACCAAAGAGGAGTCAGAGTTATCTCCAACAACCTGTTTCCATGTTTTCTTAGATCGTCTAGCTGTGTCTCCAACAGTTGGGATAGACCCTTGGGTGGAGCAGCAGTGGTAAAGTAAGGAATAGTTGTAACAAAATATAGATATTTAAATATAATAATAGTTGAATAGTTTAGTTGATTAAATAAATAAAATTTCAAAAGGAAAGTTTAATTTAGTGAAAAAATTATTTTCACAACACCTTAGTTTCTAAAATTAATTCTTGCCAATTATTTAGATTAAACCTTTTTCAATTGTTAGTTCATATCCTAAAATTAATTTGTTGGTTGTATATTTATGATAACATTAGTTAAATACATTCTTAAATCTCCTGAATATTTTTTTAATTATCCATGATATGAACATGTTTTATAAATGAAATTACCATGATATCATATGATGAGTCTTATATTGCAATTATATGTTATTTGTAAAACGCTACTCATTTAAGACTATATATTAGTACAGCGAAAGAAAATAGTCCATCTTACAAATTAAAGGATGCGTATGCTTAAATAAATATGTAGGTGTTTGCTTAATTAATTTGATATAAAAATTTTATATAAAATATTACTTATATGTCGACGATGTAAATTCTCATTTTATAACGAAATAATTGAATGTATATGAAAAAGTTACTTAAAACCATTTTGACATTCTTAAAATTTGAGTTGGTATCAATTGCTTTTTATTTATGTCAATCTTAATATAAGGATACAAATTATTCACTTATAGAAATTAAAGGTTAATTTATTTAATTTAGTTAATTATAAATATAATTTACGATTATAATTTAGATAAATTGAAATTATATTTTAAAATTCTAAAAACTTTAAGGTTAAATATAAGATATATTATATATTAAATCATATTTGTATTTAATTAATATTTAATTATGAATAGTAATAATTCTAATTAAAATTTTAAATTATTATTACAATTCAATTAAATCACTTGTTCAATTATAGTAATTTTTTTACATAATATATACGTTTAAGGAAAACTGAAAAAAGAAAATTTAATTTAATAATAAAATATGATCATACTTTATTATAATAACGATATAGAATCAAAGTGATTTTATCTTCCTATAAGTTATAAAATTTTTATTTTTTTATAAGTATGAAATAAAATGCGTTATATGAAAATATTTTTAATTATATAATATGATTTGAATGTTTGATTATTATTGTAATGACTCTGAAACTAGAATGGAAATGGAAACGTTGCAAACCCCTATTGAATATGAATCTGAAAAGTTTAGAAGAATCACGAAATGCAAAATTTGTGAAGCCTTGAAAGTCTCGAATGGACCAGAATTCTGTGTCTGCCTGAGACATGAAATATCCTTACCTACTACTATCTGTTCATATTGAGAAAATCATAATCATTATAGGATTGTTGATAGGTAAACGAGGATTTTGGAAACACACGAACCGCATCACAATACCTGTAAAATGCCTAATGATAAATCAATGTTTTCATGCCTAATTGTGTTCATATTTTTATAAATGTAAGTCACCTGTCCGCCATTACCTCCGATTATAAAAGCCATATGCCGACCACTAATAAAAGTAAATTCTTCAAATATGCTTTTCCTACTTTTGCTTTTGCTTTCTTTAATTTTTTGTTTTCTAGATTTTGGATGCTAGCAATTGCCCTTTTTTATATATAATGTAAGCTTAGAGCATAGCTCGATATAAAAAAAATAAATACTCAGTTATGATATCCCTGCTCGGATTCTTCCAATCTCATTCTAAGCCTAATTGTGTTTGTAGTTTTTCATCATTATTTTATACTTTAGTTTAGTTTATTAGTCTATCTTATTCCTAGTAAATGCCTATTTGTACTATTTGTAAAATATTCATCTAGCAATAATACATATCGAAAGAAAAGTTTCACTTAATAGAAAACTTGTTAAAACTTTTAGCGGCACTTATAATTATTTAGAACAAATAAATACTTTTAAAACTACTCTTCATAAGTTTAAAGACACTTATAATTATTTAGAACAAATAAATGCTTTTAAAACTACTCTTCATAAGTTTAAAGAAATACTATATCGAGATACATAAAATTATAATCAATAAAGATTAGAATTAAAACAATTTTATAAACAGTTTCGAGAATATTACAAAATTCATTATTCATAAATAGTTGTCCTATTTGTCAATTTATGTTGCAATTATTTTTAATGCATAACTATACACCCTGTAACCAATTATTAACAGAAATTATCCATTTAGAAACTTTAATCACTCAATATGTAGACCAAAAAAAAGAGTATTATGAAAGACGATATAACCAATTATTAACAGAAATTATCCATTTAGAAACTTTAATCACTTAATATATAGACCAAAAAAAGAGTATTATGAATGACGATATAATTATCTACGATTTTTTATTATGAATAATGGTTTAATTCCTATCAAAGAAAGATTAGACATTGCAATTAATATTTATAATTTACATAATCAAAATTTAATCTATAAATAAAACCGACTTATAGAAGATCAAAGAATCTCTCATCAATCTGTCTGAATTCAACATGACTGAGCTAATTCAAGAATCTCACACTAACAATAACAATAATAATAATATTTTAGATGTAGATACTTTAGAATTAATGAATCTACTGGTGTTTTCCATATTAATACACTATTATCACAAGAAAAACAAAAACAAATAGAAAGATGGACAAGATATTACATACCATCCATTTAAAAACTTAATTAATAGAAAATTATCATTTATTATGGAAAAATTATACACGAAACACATATAAGAATAAACCAATGTAATAGACATATTCGCATAAGTTTAATAGACTAAGATCAATTTTATAAATAGTTACAAAATATTTTTGAAGAGAAAAGACATAAAATTAGATATATACATCTTTCTACTATTCAAATTTTATTAAAATAAAATCTACCTTTCAAGAAGGAATAGATTCTCCTATTAGAATTGCTATAATTGATGAAAGAATGGCTGATTTAAAAGACCAAGTAATCGTAATCATGAATGAAAATTTAGCTTATGAAAAATTAAATTTAATACTCGCCTTAAATTAAGAATTCCTTTTACAATCACAGAATTTAGATGAAACAATTACTATAGCTTATATATTTTATCGCGAAAGTTTGATGACAAGAGGACAATATCATTGTCCTCAGAATAAGAAAATAGGTAAATGTTACTTATGTAAAGAAGAAGGTCATTATGCAAATAAATGCCTAAAAAGAAATCAAAATAAATAAAAAGAAAAAATTTAATATTTTAAATTCAGCATTTAAATATAATTTAAAACCTATTGAATCAGAATATGAAATAGATTCAACAATTGTTTCATTATATCGTTATGAATTCCAAACTTCAGAGTCAACAATTGAATCCGAATACAACATTTATTCAAGTGATAATTCAGAATAAAAAGGTTAATGCTTTATATAGATACAGGTGTTACTATTTGTATAGCATCCAAAACACTATTACAAAACTGGAAAAAAAAAACTAAACAAACCTTTACAAATAGGAATAGCAGATGGAAGCATTAAATTTATTTGGTATGTAAGTTATTATAATAATATCATTATTAAAAATTACACTTTTATTATACCATCAATTTATCAACAAGAATCAGGATTACCATTAATTTTAGGAAATAATTTTGTTAAATTATATAATCCTTTTTATCAATATTTGCATTATATAAATTTAAAAACACCAATAATAAAATCCTTAAATAAAAAATCCACAATTCTCAAAATTCCTATATACCGTACCACTTATTATAAAAATTTAAAGATTATAACAGAAAAATTAAATCAATTACAATTTTATCTTCCTAATAATCTTACTTTACAAACTGAAATAGAAACCTTAATAGAACAAGTTTGTGGTGAAAATCTACTAGATCCTAAAAAGAATACTAGTAATCAATTGGTTGAAATAAAACTAAAAAACCCCACAAAAGAAATTAATATTAAGAATAATATTTCATATACACAACAAGATGTACAAGAATTTTTAATGAATTTTTCGAATTATTACAAAAACAATTAATAGCACCAAGCACTAGTAAACATTCAACCCCCAGCCTTCTATGTAAATAACCATTCCGAACAAAAACGTGAAAAAAGAAGAATGGTAATTAACTATAAGAATTAAATAAAGCTAATATGGGTGTGCTTATAAATTACCTAGAAAGGACTATATTATAAGTAGATTAAAGGGACATCATTGGTTCACTACACTCGATGCAAAATCAGGTTATTGGCAATTAAGACTACATGAAAATACCAAACCATTAACAGCCTTTACATGTCCACCACAAAAAGATTACCAATTGAATGTATTAACTTTTTGGATTAAAACAAGCCTTGGTATTTATCAAAGATTTATGGATAACAATTTAGAATGATTAGAAGAATTTACATTAGCCTATATTGATGACATTATTATATTTTCAAATAAAGATAAGGAAGATCATTTCCATGTTCTGAACAATTTATTTAATCTACATCTTATATATTAAACAAACAAACAAACATA
>JANZLC010000002.1:16961723-16979028 GCA_026413385.1 Erythroxylum gracilipes | reverse complement strand
TTCTTAACTAATTCTATATATTTTATTATTATCAAAACATAAAGGAAGTTAATTTATCAACCACCATTGGTCCAACATCAACTTGTTGTCTTGGTGATGGATGAACAAATGAACAAGAAGAGAGTTTGGTGATGGTGTTTTCGGTGGTGAAGAACAAATGAGCTGTAGAATATTTATTCCATACCAAGAACATAACTATGTGTATTTCATCATTCATAGCCATGTGTCACCATTGCATGTAGGCTATTTGCCACTAATTCATTAGTCCACGTGTCACACTATAAATGGTCCATATTTCTACCATTTTCCTAGCCTAAAACTACTCCAAATTTCCAAAATACCTAAAATATCACCGAAATTACTAAATCAATTTTAATACACTCCAAGTTAATTTTCAAGACAATTAAAATCCACAATTCCCATTTATAAATCAATTTTACACGAAAAATGTCAATGAATGCATTTACAATCATATTAATATGTAAAAAATAATGTTCTCGTGTATGTGTATGTCATATTATGCATAAGCATAAAATACCCTTTCTAATTTCTCATTAACCTCTTATAAACACTAATTTAGCATTAACATGGGTAACAGGATGTTACAAAGTTTATGTATAATAGCTATGAGTTTTGAATTTAATGAGAAATGATTTTACCAATAGTAGGAATTTATGTCATCCTACTATTATAAGATTTGCAACAAATTTATTATCACTTTAGTATTTTATTATGATGAAGAATGAGTTAAGACAAATGTTTACAAGTGATAAGTGAGTGTATCTTAACATACTAGCTCTAATGCTGGAATGGAAGTTTTTAGAATTATACTTGAAGAAACTTAATTTAGATCACAATAGCAATTTATCATTTTAAGTTTATTAGCCTTTGGTGAGGGTGCTTCCTTTGGCTGATAATGGTGGAAAGGCAATGATGGATTATTTTTATGACATCATGGAGTGGGCAAAGGAAGCAATCAAAACTAATATAAAAAATAGGTCTTCTTTGTACACAACTTACCTTGCAGTCATCAATGAGAGATGAAAAAGGCAACTTTACTCTCTATTGTTTGTAGCTAGGGCATTTTTGAAACCTAGTTTCTATTTTAAACTAGGTTTTACAAAGAAAGCTGAAGTTAATAAGATAGTGTTATTAACTATTACAACAATTGTTACCCATAAATGATGCAAGATCTCCTAAACTCACAAGTGGAGATTATAAGGAGTTTTCTAGGAATGTTGGGATGCCAATTGTTATTTGAGAAAGAGCAAAACTTAGTCAAGCTATATTTTTTTTATATACTTTTGTTACTTATTAGAAAATACTTATCACTTTATTTTATTTATAACGCTACATTTGTTATCTTACGACTTACAATTTCTTGGTGTGACCAATTCGAAAATGGTTTTCTAGAATTGCAAATGTTTGCAATTCGAATTCTAAGTCAATGTGTAAGTGCAACAGACTATGAAAAGAATTGGAGCACATTCGAAGCGTTCTAAAAAATGAATAAATTGGAGCATAAAAAATTGAATGACTAGGTCTTTATTCAATACAATTTAAAGCTTCGAGAAATGTATGTTATTATCATTATTAAGTTAGATATAATTTTTTATAATTTTATAATAATTTAATTTTATTGTTTACTAGGACTCTTAATCGAACAAGTAGTTTAGTAAATCCAATTTGCATTGATAATATCGATCTTTTGGCGGATTGAGTTTCTGAAGAATTAATTTTGATAGATGAAAGTGACTTCGAAGATAATCTTAGATAGGAAAGCATTGACATCTCATTTGGTCCAATGAATTGGAATGATGGTGATAATGAAGCTCCTATCAATGATAAAGATTTTGTATCAAATAAGAATTGGGGTCAATGCACTTATAGCAGTTATCCTGTAGATGCTTAAATAAAGTTTCAAATTTTTGTTTCTCCTCTTCTTTTAATTAGTTATATTCGATGTATATGTTAAATTCTATATATGCAATGTATTGTAAATGTTTTTGTTTCAAGTTTTACTTATAATTGGTTGCTTCCTCATCATAAACTCTTATTATAAATTTTAATAGTTAGAGAGCTAAGGATATTTATTGTTCTTTTTATTTGATATTTTAAAGTAATTAGTATTTATTATAGACAAAAGGGTCACTTTTGACCATAATTTTTACACCGATTGACAAGTTTAACCTTAATATTTTAGAGAAAACAATTATAATTTTAATATTTAAAAAAGGTTCAAACTGGACCCCACCATTACAAAAAAATCTAACCCCATCTATTAAGTGGCACGTTTATACTGACCTAACAATTTCTAATATTTTTTTTAGGTCCCTAATGGCAGTTCATTATTAACATGGGAAAGTGAGACCTACTTTTTTAAAAAATATTAACGTTTTATTTTATTTATAAGCGCGAGACTCATCTCTTTTAATAAAGATGCCTTAACCCAATTCCTCACTTGGAGAACCATACCAGTTCAGCGTTGGATGGTTCGATTCTTTATTTTTTATTTATTATTGCTTTTGTTAGGATTTATTTTTAATATATCTTATTTTTATTTTTGACATTTTAAATTGGACATGAGAATTTTCTTTATAATTAAAGATGTACTTTAATTGGTGTTTGGGTATTGAAGTTTTTCTTTGAAGTAGATGACAGTTGGGATTTAAATTGGAAATATTTAATTGGCATAACTATAGAAATCTACTAGGAAATCAAGTGGTTGCGTGAATAAGGAGGGTTGGTTTTGAAGCTGAAGTGGAATGCATGTGTAAGGGTTTTCTTGGGTCTGCGCATACTCTTGACTCTTAGAGTGATTTTGGGGGATGAACGAAAAGTTGTGAAGGTGTTTTGACTGCTGCTTTGGTTTTGGTCTTTCTCTCTTGTTTGAGTTTAGTTTTTGTGAGGCGTTTGCAGCAGTATAGTCACATCATCTTAATCTCCAACAAGCAGTCCAAGTGTGATGGGCAGTTGATGTTTTGGCTGAGTGATATACGTTAATTGATGTTTGCAGCACAAAGAAGGTTTCGTCATAGACCAGTACATATATTGTTGGTGCTGCCACTTGTCTATTTTGGTGAAGAATTTCAGATTTAAAATTGTTGCGTTCTTATTTTATTTGTTTTTGCTTTTGAGTGGAAATAGTTAGAAAAATCCTCTGACGAGGTTAACACGAGTCGGTCGTGTTATTGGGCGTGAAAATCTTTCACGGATAGTTAGATTGTGGGCCGGTTACATAGATTGGGTCTTACGGGGTAGATCAGTTTGGTGTAATTTTGTTGAACTACAGTGAAAGTAATTAATCTGGGTGAGGGTCCCGTAAACGTAGACAAAGTGTGCCGAACTGCGTTACTAAACATTGGCGTCTTTAGTATTTTACTTTTGTGATTGTTTATTTACTTGTGCGAAAAAATTAATTTTGAATAGCCTACGAATGTATTGACGATTAATTATTTCAGCTTTTGTTGTTGCATGGCCGATAGATACTGATGATATTTCTGGACCTGTTTCTCGATTTTTGCTTTACAGAAATAACATTATTCATGGTGCTTTCATTCTTATATCTTTTGGTGGCATTTGCAATATCCTGTTCTTCATCCCTTTGGCAGTAGGTTTATGATTTTACAGGTTGAACATAACTTTAATAGCATCACCTCTACGAGCACTGGTTTCGAAGGCCTCTTCAACCTCATTGTGATTGAAACCGAACCTATGCGTTATGAGAGGGTTCACATCAATCTTACCATTGCTCAAAAGCTTCAGGCATAGAGGCCATGTATTTCTGTACCTGAATACACCCACCACTTCGAGCTCCCTATCAAACAACCAAAGGAAGCAAATTTCAGAATTCTCATATTTCAAGTTAGTAATCAAAGTACCTAGCAGTAGCTGGAGTAAGTGGTAAAGTCATCTCATTGGCCCCATCCCAACAAGGCAAACTATGCCACCTGCTGCGGTGGCTCTGAGGGCAGTGGACATGATTTTGTTAAAGCCTACACAATCAGGCTAAAAAGGTTAAAGCTTGCACAATTAATGAAAAAGGTGGATCCTACACTTATAAATAAAATAATGTGTCTCATCTTTCCACATAGGAATGACATGGAACTAGGAGCCTACAAAAAATACGTCTTTTAAATGTTTCAGATATAATTGTTCTTTTTGATATGTTAGGATTAAACTTGTTGATTGGTGTAAAATTTAGAGTCAAAAGTGACCTTTTAACTTTATTATCTTATAAAATTGTAATATTTTAAATACTTTGTATTGTTACTTATATTTATATGATGATTAAATGATATTTTCATATTAATTTTTGTTATTATTTATGTGTGAAATATTTGAAAATTAATGTCAATAAAAATAAATAAATTGATGTTATTTTAAATTTTTATTATTATAATTTTTAGAGATAGAGTTGAAGTAAAATTATAAAGTATATAAGTACTAATGAACTATTTTGTAATTTTAAAAAAATTAGAAAATATTTCATAAATTTAAAAAATTATTCGAAATGGTAACTGATATTGACCATATTGATACAGTAATATAATAGAATCAAATTATTGATATGGTATCATTGATTTTGATGCTATTTCATACTTGAGTTTAAACGAAGACATGAGATTGTAATACTCAGGTTCATAAGACAACATTTAAAGCATCCAAATTTTCGGACTTCAGATGAGTTAAATAGGTTACGGCCCACTAAGACGCGATAAACTTGATAATTGTAGGGTTTAATTTACCAGTGTTCCTAGGCTTAGGCTCGGCAGATGGAAGAGAGAAAATGTTGGCCGACGGCAAGATGAAAAGAAAGCATAGCAAAAAGAACGAAAGAAAGAAATTATGGATTAAAGTGAAAAAGAGACAATTAGTTACTGGTGGGAGGCTTCACCAGCAATTGTTGGGTCTAGATTAGTTTATAACACGTCTCATTAAAAAGGGATAATTAATTTTAAATTGCCCTATTTTTAATTTTTTTAATCCAATATCAAAATTTTCAATTAAATGGTTAATTTTTAAAAATTTAATGGCTAAGTTCAAAACGTTATTTTTGTTAGTAATTTTTTCATTTGCTAACAGAATTTTTATTGTTCATGATATGTATCTGTTTACAAAAAAAAAAAAATCCTGTATTTTAGTTTAACCACGACCACTAATTTTTTTAGATAGATATTTATATATCATGAATATCAAAGATTTTGTTAGTTAAATTAATAAATTATTAATAAAACTAATATTTTGAACTAAATTGTTAATGTTTTAAAACATGGATCACTCAATTGAAATTTTAAAAATTTTGACACTAAATTAAGATAATAATAAAATGCTGAACATTTTAAGATTGGTTATCTCTAGTAAAATAAAAAATAAAAAAAAATTACTTGTTTGTTCGTGGTTTAGTACACACTAAAAATATTATGATTAAAAAAATTAATTTTATATTACGAGTATGTTCATTTCACAGCTGTATGAAACAAGAAAGGACGCAAAGCTATTAGCAGATGTTGTCAAATTAAGGCCCATTTGCGAACTACAGTTTCAAGGTTTATTTTAGCCCAATACAATTATTCTTTAAGATGGGTAATGAAATATTAAAGTTGGATTAGGAAAAAGCAAACATGATCAGTTACTTTTAATTAATGTTGTAAGTGGTATCATATTATATTAAGCCTATGTTTGGTTGGACTTATCCTAGTAAAATTTTTGTCAGTAGAATTTTTTTTATAGATCTTTTTTTAAAAGAATTTCTTCTAAGAAGATAAGTGATTGTTTGACTGTCATTTAAAAAAGAGTTGTTTTTGAAAGAGCTTCATATAGTAAATTGTTTGACAACATAAAAATAAAAAATAATACTTTTAATTTTAACTACTTTTTTTTGTAAAATTATTTATACATATAAATATTATTTAAAGTATATTAAATAATATGCAAAGCACAATATATTAATTATTATATAATTTTAAACCATATGAAACATAAATAGAAATACATCTAACCAAATCTTTTATATAGATTATAACATAAGTAAAATTAATATTAAAATATATTTAAAAAGCCTAATAATATTATATAAATCTCAAAATAAATATTAAGTTGAGTAAACGTGAAGATGAGTTTGTGAGTATTGTAAGAATTATGTGTAAAACATGGACAAAAAGGGATTAAAAATAGGCTCATTAATTAATTTGAAAATTTTACCCAAAAATTTTATTTGAGAGGTTTTTTTAGAAGCTCCAAATATTAACTTCTTAAAAAGCTGTATTTTATCTGCTAAAAAATTATATTTATTAAAAAATATTTTTTTATTTTACATTCAACATTTATTTGTTTTTTTAAAAGATTTTTGTAGTGGAGAAAAGTAACAGATAGTAGACTGTCCTGCGAGCTAGGATATGAATATAAGAAATACGGGCTGCTCAGGTTTCTATTCTTACCCGTGTTAACCTCGTGTGTCCAAGGATTTAATTCCATGAAACTGTTTTTTCAAAGTCAAGGTTGGAAGGAAGCTTCATTCTGCGTCTAATGCACAAAAGAAAAAAAGCAAAGTCTTTCTTACTTTTCTCCATTATTTAATCTGACTATTTCGACTCTCCCATTTCTTTTGAATTTTTAATGCCCCAAGAGGGAGGCCTTCTAGAAACTACATGGTAAATTCAATGTACTAGTTACTCCAGTTCACATCTATATGTATATGTAGACTTTTATTACTAATAATACCACATTCACTGTCCAGACTTGAACTCAAACAGAGAAATTAGAAGCCCAGAGGAGATTAGTGAATACAGGGATTGTTGTATACATTAGTGAACTCTAAACCAACCTTACCGTATAATTTGTTGCATTGAATAATATATTTATTAAATGTTGGGCAGTTGGGAGTGAGTCAAATTTTGGATAAGTATATGCAATTGATCATAAACACGAGTTTTGTCTTTGCTTGGGGCAATTTCGTAGGATGTAGTCCAGAACACAAAGGTGGAATGGATAGCTCGTTCTTGCAACAAGAATCTTTATTGATGGTTCTAAGTCAAACTTAGCATGATCAACATTAGAAAACTATCAAAACAAAAATAAAATACTCAAGCTCTTCTTTTATATTACATCACTATCCATCAGACTTGATTTTTCTATTAACGTGTACAAAGCTAGCGTCTTCCCATATGATATAACCTCTAAACTCTCCTCCTGTTACTGCCCACACATCTCCTCAATATCGTCTGCAAACTCCTCTTGAAATGAACCGCTCATCATCTTTTGCTTTCTCTCCTGTTCTTCTACACTTACTTATAATTCTGTTCTTCCTTGTGGTTGATATTCCTTCATGTTTTTGTGACTCATACTCCAATTGTAGCACTCCGTATGTTTGTGGGAATCTTAACGTAACTTATCCTTTCTGGGGTAATCAAAGACCTTCTGGCTGTGGGCTTCCTGAGTTCGAGCTTCGTTGCAGGAACGGTAACACCACCATCGAACTTAACAACGTAACTTATCAGGTTCTGAAGATAACTGCTGATACTCAAATCCTCAGAATTGCCAGACAGGACTTCGCGGATGGATTCTGCCCGCCTGAGTTCGTGAACACAACCCTTGATCCTAAGTTTTTCGAGGTTGCTAATGGTTATACCAACGTTACGTTTATCTACGGTTGTTTATCATCCATAATACCATCCGCTTTGCCGTCGTTCAACTGCAACGTGAATGGAGCCACGTATCAAAGTGGTTACGTCCTACCAGGAGCTTTTGGCCCTGTCTCATGCTATAAGAGCGTGTATGTGCCTGTATCAGCTAGTGTTGCTGCTTTGATCAACCTAACAGGTTTGGAAAATGACTTGGCACAAGGATTCGAGGTCAGATGGACAACAGATAATTCTGAGTGCAACGACTGTGTCGACAACGATGGAGCTTGTGGCTATAACCTTAACTCTAATCAATTTGCTTGCTATTGTCCCACTGGATCAACCACCTGTTCCTCATCATCAGGTTCAGGTACGCATATAACTATCAGGTCCAAGTGCAATTCGGTACCACTCTAGAGATGTTTGCACATGGTGCGTTTCATGCCTGATTAATTTTTGTTGACCAAGGACATAAACGAGGCTATTATTATATTCAAGAATTATTTCTAGTCCATTAAGGTGGCTCTAACACCCAATTTATACACAAGGAAGGAATAGCCTTAAATAGTTCCGACGACATTTTTTCAGTATTTTAAACATCAAAATCAAACAGTGGTCAAAGGTTTGGTACATGAAATTCATAGCCATAGCCAATTAGATGAAGGCATTGAAATTGTAGGACTTTTTTATTAGGCATGATAGAGTCTCGACGACATACATGAATATGCGGTTGGGCCAACAAGTTGTCCATCAAAATTGCCGTGTTCTTCCTGAACGAGGATTTCTTGAAAATGAAGCCACCATTAGTCTGTTTCTTGTGGCATAAAAATAAGTAGTGATATTACTCCAAGTCCATTAGTCAAATTTGGCTACCTGATCTCATGAACTAGCCATATATGGTATGGAGCTTTTATTTTTCCATTAGGATTTCAATTTCTTTTTATGAATCTTTGGGGTTAAATTTGCTGAGGGTTAGATAATTTAGAATTTTAGTCTATGATAACATGTATTCTGGTCCATGTTAGTTGTTCCATTCTGTTGTTGGCTCTTGACCATTTTATTCTTATTTGAACTTGAACAGAAACTGCCTGGCTTTTCCTCTTGGCAAACCTAGAATTTTAAGCAACGAAATGCAACTTGTCAGACCTTAAACTCTTTTTGGTGGCCATTATAAATTCCAAGCCACCGGCCAGACGGCAGATTATATAAGAGAACAGGGTAAATCAAACTTATGGTTACCTTACTGCTAAGAGACGGTCTTAACCACCATGTCTTTTTAGTGGGACCCAAGTGTATTATAATAGAGCTGAAGTGGTCCTTAATTTTATGTTCTAGAGGTCATGCCCAGTGTAATTTATTTGACAAATCTTTCTCAGCTAGTCCTATTTTCCCTTTGAAAAGTAGTACAAGCCCTCAACCTCAAGTCTTCCTTTACATCCTCCATTTGTTGGTTTGTCAACCTTGACCAAAATCCCAGGTGTTTTCATTCCTGCGTTCAAATACAAAGAACTTGAGATGTCTAAACACCTGTAAGGGTCTTGGTGATACCAGAAATTCTAAGCCGACCCCCATTTTGAACAGGTCACAACAACTACTCAAAAGTCAAAACCAAACTTACTAGAATGAGCATCATAAATCATACTTGTTTCTTCTTCTTTTTGCCCTTTCGGGAAGCCCACTCATTTAATTATTAACACGTATCTTTCTACTTTTCACTGTCCCCCGATATCTCGGTTACCTGTACTTCCCAAAAATGCCTTAGATTAATTTTCACTTTACCTTTCTGATAACCAAAGTGCTGCTTAGTTGTTCAGTACTGCTTTTTAAATGTTTTACAGAATAAGGATAGTTGGACATATTAGCCATGTTAGAGTTACAGTGCCAATTCTTAATAGTTTGGAGAATAAACTTTGGGGTGGTAAGCCCTTTCCTTTAGAAGAGGTTTTAAGGGATGGTTTTAACATTGATTATCAAAATCCCTACGAAGACGACTGTTCTAAGTGTCGTGCTTCGAAGAGCCAGTGTGGTTTTGATGCAAACTTGGGACAACCGATTTGTATCTGTGATGACAAAGTTACGTTCAGGCAACATAAGCATATCTTCTCTAGCTACATAACCATTGGTTGAATGGTTTGTCTGGAATTTTCTTTTATATATATATATATATATACGAGTAGGAAATGTAGAGGATGAGCGCCATTAGGCGGCCAAGTCAGTGGCCGGCCAGCAATACGACTACCATTTATTTGGCCATCAAAGATTTGTTGCAATCTGCCAATAGTTGCACAGAGGATGTAAATTCCTTACAATCCCCTCTCTTCTTATGAATGTTGAAGTAATTGATTTATTACATCATTGTGGATCCTGAATAATATCTAGAATTCTACATTTGTTGATCGATTTCATAATGACTATATAAGAACCGCTGAATGTTGTTCATATTTCTGCAGGGAGCAATTCAAGCAAAAAGTCAGTTGGAGTAGGTAAAACTTCCATCTCTTGGAAACACATGCTGGCATTCTTACGAAAGTTAGTTAATACAGTAAGTATAAAACTGTGCGTTCTTTTGTTCCCCTCCAGGAGTGGGCGTAGCAGCTGTAGCTCTTGTTGGTATTTCCCTGGGTGGCTGGTTCTTGATTGCAAAACGGAGGAAAAAGAAAGCTGTTGTAGAAGACATTCCTAAACCTCTTCCTCCAAGCAAAGGTCCTTCAACAGATGGATTTCCTCCTTCTTCAACATATTTTTCTCGAACAACTCCCTCTTACGCTACCTCAACGTCTGACCTTGAAAAAGGAAGTACTTACTTTGGAGTTCAGGTTTTCAGCTACAAGGAACTTGAACAAGCAACTGACAATTTTGATCCTGCTAAACAACTAGGAGATGGAGGCTTTGGAACTGTTTTCTATGGTAAGAAAGTTATAATGCTTCTAATTGCAGCGGTATACCTTATTAACTGTATGTTGAATGCTTCATTTATCTTCTTTTCTCAACAGTTCTTTGATCATGTTTGATGATCAGGTGTGCTCAACGATGGGCGTGTGGTTGCCGTCAAGCGCCTGTTTGAGAATAATATGAAACGTGCGGAGCAATTCATGAATGAAATCGAGATCCTAGCTCGCTTGAGGCATAAGAACTTGGTAACACTGTATGGATGTAGCTCAAGGCGAAGCCAAGATCTACTGCTTGTTTATGAATATATTCCTAATGGAACTCTTGCCGATCATCTTCATGGAAGACGTACAGACTCTCGTTTGCTCACTTGGCCTGTGCGGTTGAGCATTGCAATTGAGACAGCTGGTGCATTGGTCTACCTACATGCTTCAGATGTTATACATCGTGATGTTAAAACAAACAACATTCTCTTGGACAACCAATTCTGCGTCAAAGTTGCTGATTTTGGCCTGTCACGATTCCTTCCGACTGATGTTACTCATGTGTCAACTGCTCCACAAGGCACACCTGGGTATGTGGATCCTGAGTACTACCAATGCTTCCAGCTTACTGAGAAGAGTGATGTCTACAGCTTTGGTGTGGTCTTGATTGAGCTAGTATCATCTTTAGAACCTGTGGACACCAGTAGAGACCGGCAGGATATTAACTTGGCTAGCATGGCTATCAATAAAATCCAAAATCATGCAGTGAATGAGTTGGTGGATCCTTGTCTTGGGTTTGATAAGGACTATTCTGTCCAGAAAATGGTAACAGCAGTAGCCGCATTGGCTTTCCGGTGTTTGCAACAGGAGAAGGACATGAGGCCAACTATGCAAGAAGTTTTACAGGCTCTAAAACAAATCGAGAGTGAGTACCGTGGTTCAAAGAAAACAGAGGTAAAAGAGATCGGGGACGAAGATGTTGGACTCTTGAAGCATGCTCCTGTCTCATATTCGCCAGATTCTGTAGTGCAAGATAAATGGGTTAGCAGCTCTTCTATTTCTAATTCATTGTAGCAGTTGATCTCTATATTCCTTGAACAAGATTCTCAGCTCAAAATCTGAAGTAGAAGGTGGCAATATTGTATATCGGCCATGGAATACCAGTATCAGGGTTTAATGTTTTGATGTCGTTTCTGTTGTCTACATCTGCAGTAATGGTGTAGATCCAGCTTGAGTACTGCAAATATGATGCATTTAGTTAGACGCATTCTATAATGTGTTAATGATACTTTAAGGATGTCAACAGTAATGTCATTGAACATTTGAGACAAGTGATGGTGATGTCCAAATATAAAATTACTGAACATGCTAAACTTCGTTCTTCTTTTGGTTTGTTTATTTTTATTTTTATTTTTGTAACAGATGACGAAGGAGATCAGAACAATGTGAACCAGTTCTTGAGAGCTGATCAGGACGGAGATTTCTTACAGTTGTAATTATAATTCAAGTTTTGTCTGCTTATGATACAGTTGGTGGGATATTGTAAGGTTATTTGGGTCCTTGGTCTTCAACAATTTTTGCAACTTTCCTGAGGAGACGAGTAAAAAGGCTCCAATGTCAGGTTCTTCTACTGAGTTCTGATGCCTGAATGTATTGCATTCCGAGTTTGGTGTACTTTGTACTTTCTGAATATGAATCATTATCGACTTTGTTGTAAATATTAGTACACCAACTTAACATTAAATTACACATAGATCACTTGTGATTTACCTAAATCCAATGTAAGCTCCATTTATTTTAAATTATTTAAATCTAATGGTAAGGTAGCAGTAGCACAATATAAATGTAGGATTATCACTTTTACTACTGAAAATAATATTATTTTTCAATTTTGTTTTAAAAAATCACTTGGAATAAAGAATCACCATGTCCTATAGAATTAAAAATAAACAATTTTAAAATACTTTTATATTCTCAAGGCATAAAACTGAAATACAATTTAAAATAGAACCTTTATCATCAAATAATTATTTCTTTAGTTTTGTTTGATTTGAAAAGACTTTTATTTTTGTTAAAATTTTGAAATATTTTTATTGTGAGAACGATCCTATTTTGATTTCTTATGGTCTTTTTAATTTTCAAAATTTTATTTTAAATTAGTGAAAACGTGATTGATTTAACTCTATTTTTATTTTCTTCTTATTTTCATAATTTATGAAAATCAATAATTTTTATTTTATAAATAAATAATATTTATTTTTGATCATCATAATATATTTAATATTTAAAAAATTGTTTTGAGTTTTATGTATTTTAAATTCTAAATAATCTAGAATTTAAAAAAAATTAAATGCTTAAAATTATTTTAAGACTTTTATTATTATCAATTTTTATAAAGATGCCTTTGTTCTTACAATTCTTATTTAGTTAATTATTTGTAAATACGATAAAAATATTGTTAAGGTTTATTTAAAAATATTATAAAAGATATTAAAGTACAATGATTTTAACTCTTATTTGGTATTTTATCATTTATAGTGAAAAGTTTAATTAAATTATATATTTTTTAAATAACAAAAAATAAAATAGTGAAAGAAAAATCAGAAACAAAAGTAGTAATGAATCCAATCAGCCCTTGATTTTATCCGACTTTACTGATGTACAAGTGTTTGTATCCGTTCTCAAGTCCACCTGGTACTTTCAATCTACAATTACGATGTTGCCACGAGATTATGCTATTTTTATTATTCATAAATTTCAGATTAACGCTTGAATTGTTTTATTATTCACCTCTCAACTTTTAATTTTCCCCAAATCCAGAAGATCCCAACGGCAGAAATTATCAACAAAAACAGAAAAAGAAAATAAGAAAGCTACCATAACTGGACAAAGAATTGGAGGATTCTAGGCTAACAACAACTGGTTGATTTTCTCTGCTTCTCTCTCTCTCGACCTTTTAAACCTCTCTTCTGACTTTCTTTCTGTCTCTTCTTGCTCTGATTCCTCACTTTTCACTTCTTTCTTTTAAGTCACGGGTGGATTCCGGGATGCTAAAGATATGAGTAATCGCCGGAATCTTGATTAGCACCAGACCGAGAGTAAAAGAAAATGACGACGGTTATGGTGGCAGCGATACTGAGGAATGCTCAACTACACCGACTGCTAAACAAGCAAGAATACCGAAAAGATTGTCGTGGCCGTCAGCTCCAAGGAAGCGTCGCCCAGCGCGGTGTTACTATAATGGCGCTAAGGTTGATTTGGGAATTTATTCAATGTTTCTATTTTATATTTTATTAGATTTCATTTAGGAGTTAAATTTGTTGTATTTGCTATTAGAGCAAAGACGCTATTTTATACAAAAGTGTGTTTGGACTTTGGACTTGATCAAAACAAAATGATTCTCTCTCAATCGTCCTTCAAGACAAATACAAAACTAGTTGGTCTACCTTAGCCCATCCCTTGTATTGTTTCCTTCGCCATTTTGTCCCAACATCCCACAGTCTGCCACGTATCACCTCTTCCTTCAGACCCAAATCACACCCATAGCCATATACTACCAAACCTAAACAGAGAAACTCATCTTAAAGCCAAAATTTCAAGACCAACTGTTACTTGTTCAATGTTAAAAACATATTATAACATCATGCCTGCTAAACCCACACACTGCCTTAGATCTCTGTTCTTGTGATTTCATAACTCAAACTGGAGAGACGAGGATCTCTAAGTAGTTTCTATGGCGACCTTGCAGAAATTCAAGCTTTTAGCCACTCAGTGTGCGGTCGCTGGAACTCCCACGCAGAGCCCCACGGCCAGCCCCGTTTTTCATATCCGCAGACGAAGGAAGACTCTCAGGATGCTACTCTCCCGCTCCACAGACCGCCGCCGGAGGTTCCCCCGCCACGACGACGAATCGGAGCTCCAGATCGGTGAAGATCCACCGGAGAAGCGAGTAAGAAGGAAGTTAAAGGATTTGTTCGTGTCGTCACCGCCGTTTGAAGATAAGGAGAACAACCGGGACGGCGGTGAGATAGGGTTGTTACCGGTCAGTAATGGAAGCAGCGGCGGAGGAGGCGGTGGTAGTGGAGGTGGATTGGCGGTTCGTCGTGGCGGCGCCGGCGGGATGAGACCGATATCGGGGACGTTTAGGTATAGATTGCTGAGAAGAGCATGGCGGCCGATGCTGGTTACTATACCCGAGTAGAAGAACAAGGAAAATCGTCTGTGAAAAAACAACCGAGTTGTACGGATAAACTGAAAATATATGAAATGTTTATTTTTCTTTAAATTCATTCCTTCTTTTTGTGTGGATAATATTAATATCTATTTCGATCGATGATGTCTAATTTCATTATCTTGTTTAAATTTTGATTTATGGACGAAAGCGATTTACTATTTGGTGGTGGTCTGGTCTGCACTGAGGTGCGGCGGAGGCTGCCGTGTTTCAACGTAAACGTCTTTAGAGGTCTCCGAAAAGACTCAGAACGGTTATTGACTTGGTGAGTAGAGCAGTCCAACGGCGATAAAAAGCTTGACTAAACAGCAGTAGTTTGATTTTTTTTCCAGATTGTCATACTATTATGAGAAAATTGGGTAACTGGATTGGCATTTTGTTTCCTCCTAAATAATGTTGAATTCCGCTCTGCTTGTTTGCCGTTATTATTGTATCTTCAAAGATGAGTAAAAGAAAGAAGGGACCAAGAGAAAGCTTTTGTATTTTAATCACTTGATTAGATGACATACTTCGTTAAGCTTTTGTTTTGTGTATCTATATAGGTAGGGCTAAGGGCAGGAAACAGTGGGCATTGGTGTAGGGCACGAGGGAGGGACAAATTTGAAGAAGTAATTTTTAATGAAAAGTCAGTCTAAATTGCCGCTTGCATGTGTTAGCGCTCAGGGATGTCCCATGATGAACGGTACATCTCAATTATTTTGTGATGCGTTTTTGGCTCTAGTATAGGATGTAATGTATACATATTAGCCATTATTGGATGTACTTGGCACTGGACCGAGTTTTCGGAGGATAATGATGTTTATCACTAAGCTGAATGGCAATCAATAATCGGGGGCTTTTCAATTTAGGAAATTCAATATGCACATGCCAGTGGCTTCATTTCTATTAATCATGGATTTGTCCATTTGTCTTTCGTTTGGTCGGGGCTGCGTGTGGAAAAGTAAAATCTTTCTTTATTTATTTTTAGGCAACAAGTTGATAAGAATTATGTTGAGCTACTTGGCTACCTCTCTACCTTTGCTTGCCATGGATGCAAAGGTTTTATTTAGTAGGACGCTCAACTCCTATCTTTTCTAGTCAATTTATTACCCCTTTGTTTATGGTAACGGATCTTTCCGTATCATCTATCATTACTCAACTCAGCCTATTTCAATCGCTCTATTCTTAACCCCTTAATCGAATTTCAATTTTATTTTGTTTAATATTTTACCTATTTATTGTCTTCAATTTGTACAATTACCTTTGAAAGAAAGGATGCACGAAAAGTAAACAGACAAAAGTTATTAGCTTAAAATTAGTAAATTAGAATTCTGATAGTTTTTCAACAAATTTGACCTAATCAGTGCCTAAAATTCAAATAAATTTCAAACTCAATTCAAAATTTTCTTTTATTATTGTTCAATTCGTGGTATATAATTGTCCTCTTAACAGGTAACATTCCGAATATCATTCATGACGATTCAAGATTATACTAATCTTACATCGTCATTTCAGACTTTCAGATCATCAGGCTGCTAAGAACAATTAATTAATAACTACGAGATTATTTTTAAAAAAACTTTTCAAGTAATGTCATTTTAACCAAAACCAAGTCATTTTGAAAAATCTTTAGAATAATGATATTTTGGAGAGGGAGTTGGATCGTTTGGGTTTAGGCTTGAGCTAACTGATTAAATTTGAAACTCTATCAATTTATACATATTTTATGGATATTGAACCAGAACCAAGCCAAAATTGTCACCTTGTACAACTTCCAGGTCTTCCATCGTATGTCAATCGCGTAATGCTCTACACTCTTGGTTGTCATGCGAGTGTTATTGCGCTTCCCATTACCACGGGCTTAGCAAAAAGTAACGGTGGTTCATAACTTCATATTAACAGTATATTAACACTATATTACGACATTTATCCGGTAAACATTATCCTCCTATAATTTGGCTTGTTATTAATCTGCTGCAATCTCGTACTTGTAATCCATTGTACCTAAGCCTATATAAAGGTTAAGTTTTTTTAAAAAAAAAAAGTGAAAAGGAATTTTAATTATAGTTAAAACTGAATCGACATTGCAATGAGATCAAGACTTTAAGCCTACCATCATATGACAATAAAAATTCCCTAAGAAAGATAGTACGACAATCTGTATAATAGACCACCACAAGAAACAACTACAGGCACCAACGACGTTCCACCTTTATGGGAAATCTCATTTTGTAACACCCTACTCCCGCGTGACCCAAACTCGATATCGTTGGTGATATCTGAGTCCGTGTCCCGCGAGGATGGCGTACTACATCAGTCAGTCGAAACTCAGTAAGACATTGTTTTTTTTAACCATTCATTCGTGCGGAAGAGACAATAATAATCTGAGCCCTCGTTTAGAAATAAACATTTTCAATTAACACAATCATTTTCAGTTATCACAAACGGTCAACAATAATTTACAATAACCATTTAATGTACAAATAACAGAACCACATTGGCCCATTACAAATACAAAGTATTATTTTGGAATACAATTCTATTGGACACTAATGCAGACGCGAACTGATCCCGACCTCTAACCTTCACTTGCCTACAGT
>JANZLC010000002.1:16949325-16961623 GCA_026413385.1 Erythroxylum gracilipes | reverse complement strand
TCACTCCAAATAATATTTCAAGCATGAAATCATATTTTTCCACAATAAATTCACAGTTAGGCACATACACCGGGAAACGTCATGAATGCATGTACAGTCATTTTTATGTGCAATTTTCACTGTTCCCATGTAAGGTTATGCATACAGATTTCAAAATAATTCTAAACACTCTTAGCCTTTCCAATTTACCATTATGCCCTTCTCATCGGGGTGGGATGTTACAATACTTACATTTGTATTATTGCATTGATTAAATATCGATCAATATTAGGCTTAGCTCTTGATATCCGTAACTTCATCTTATCATTACAATTGGGATAATTAATTAATAATAACAAAAATTATCAATCTTATTTTACCGTTGACCATAATGCCTTCTCTTAATAAAATTGAGAGTATTTCCTTTCAGCTTCTGCTAAAATGTTGAAATAACAATAAATATCATTCTTGAATATGTTAATAACGCCTTCACACTTTTCCCATGTCAAGTATATACCAGGTGCATATGTAATAAAAGCCACATATATTTCATGTGTAACCAATTTCTCCTATAATACACATGACGTAGTTAAATATGATTAACATAAATATGGTTAAAATACTACTTTGTTTCAAAAAATTACTAAGCATACTTGATAATCAATGTTAATTTAGAAGTATATTACAATAAATAATGTACAAGTCTTTATATAGCAAACACAACCATGAAAAATCAACTCAAAATTCAAGTTCATGGTTTGGAATAACTAATGTACTAACTAGTTTGAAGCAAATGAAGGCATAAATTTTCAACTATTGTCATCCTATAAAGATGACATAATCAATGTCTTATCTCAAGACATCAAAGAAGAATGCTACTTTAATAGTTTACCATATTATGTTGTGAGAGTGTATCAAATTCTATACTTATCAGCGCAGTAATATCAACTTCTAAACATAAGTTATCTTATGAAAATAATAAGCCAGAGTAAGCTCAGAATGAGTGAACAAATGAAGGAAATAATAAGCCTAATAAATCATTGAACAAATGAAGGAAGTGCCTATAATTACATATAGAAACTAGACAATCGCAACAGGAGCTCCACAATCAACAAGAAAGGAAGTAGAAAATGTACCGGAGAAGAACAAGCAATCACAATCAAAAGCTCTATAGTCAATGAGAGAGGAAACAAAAATAGAAAATGTATCAGAGAAGAACAAGTGATCACAACCGAAACTCCACAATGGATTGGGAAGCAAGCAGAAGATAAAATCAAACCCAAATAGGTTTCGTGGAGAAACAAAATGAATTAGGTTTAACTTTTTAGATTTAATAAAATAGTTAGTAATCAGTTAGAAATTATTATACATGTAGCAGCAACATGGTGAGTACTAAAATTTTGATATGGTGTGCTACATCAACACCGTTAATGAGAAACTTAACGTCGGCATATTTTTGCTACAAATTGAAAGTTCACGTATTTTATTATCATTAAGTATTAAAAATTTGTCGTTTTATGCCACATCAACATCGTTGACAAGAAACTTAATGTTGGACCATTTTTGCAACAAATTGAAAGTTCACATAATTTATCGTCACTTTTTAAACTTCAGACTAGTATTAGCCTTTACCTTATTTGGTCATTATTCTTATTATTTTTCATTTATTTACTTTTTTGCAAATATTATAATTTAAAACAGATTAATTGTATTTCCCACCAGGTTATTTTTTTATATTATATATATTTTTTATACTAGCAATCTTACATTTATATTTCTACTACTAACAACGTCTACACATATTATTATTGTTGTTGTTGTTGTTGTTAAGTGATGGTAAAACACTACTATCTACTTTCATTATTATTAGTATTTTTTTAATTTCATTATTTGATAATAGTCTTATCAATACTATTTTATATGTTATTTATATTATACGTTTTAGATTTTTGTTAAAATGATAAATAAATAGATTAAATAGAAAATATATTTAGTTTAAAGAAGAATAGATATTATTATAATTATTACCAAATCATAAATAATTAAATATTACAAAATAAGAAATACTATGATAGTACATAAGATTATTAAGAAAAAAATTAAAATTGTACATAAACAATTGAAAATTTTGTCAAGACTCTAAAAACTCTTCAAAGGTTTTAGTTCATTTCTTCATTTATTATTGATACTACACTCATTTTATTAAACAATAAATTTGTTTTTTTAACTCACAAATAAATATATTAGGCCATCCAAAATTTGATATGAATTGATATGGTCAAATTAAATTTTAAATTAGGGTTTAGGTTGATTAAACGATCTGCATTGCCTGCATCAAAATGACGTTTTTTAAGAAACTTTTCTAAAACCAAAAGTTAAAAATAATGTTTTAAAAATTGGATCAAAAATTAATCAATAAGGTAGGATATTTAAAGTTTAAAATATTCAATCATCATAAAATTGGTTAAAAATTGAATAAAATTTAAAATTTTAAAAAATAATTAAAGAGAGCTATCTTTTTCAATTGAAAATTTTTAAAATTTAAAACTGTTAAATAAAAATTAATCAGTTTATTTTAATTTATAAAAATTGATTAATTAACAAATTTTAATCAATTAATTAATATATTTGTCAATTTTTAATAATAAAAGTCATTCAATAAAATCTTATTGAAAAATTAAAAATAAAAATAAAAATTGGCTGATTACGCTAAACTGCCGGGATCGTAATTTGACGGCGTTCCCAACCCACTCATGAGTTATGACTCACTGGTCACACCGTCGCCGCGACATTCCCACCACCACTACCTCACCTTGGGCTACTCATCTTTTGTTTGTGGGTCCCACCGCATCTTCCACGTGGAGTTCCTCTGAATATCCAATAAAGCTACTTTCGCATTTATTAGGAGATAAAGTATCTTTAGAGCTTTTTGAAAAAAATAAGTGTCTAAATTATTTAATTAAAAATGTTGAATTCTAAAACGTTTATGAATTCTAAGAAGTGATAATTAATATATAATGTTGGGGTTGAGTTCATAATTTTTATTATTTTATTTTAAACTAAAATAAAGTTGATTATTAATTATTGTATTTATTAATTCTGATTATATAGAAAGATAATATCTTACCAACTTGACTCCAAATTAATGTAGTAGCTTCAATTATTGTTATAACATATACATTGTATTAATTACTTCTAACATTAGTGAAGTAATTACGTCTGCTCTTTCACGTAATTGAAATATTCATGAAAGTGTAAATACGTGAAAACCAACTCACAAGAAAGAATAATTAACGAACCGTCAAAAAATGTCTACACGGGAAGAAACGACAATGGTGTTATAAGCAGTCTCCCGGACGGTGTTCCCTTCGCATTCGTTGAAAAAAGTCTGCACGACAAGCTCAAATACTAAAGTCCAACGTTTCGGTTTTCATAGGAACCTTCCTCTCTTCCCACTCGCCACGCGCCTCCATTTACCTCCCACGCGCCACCTCCTTTTCTCCACACTCCTTTATTTTTTCTTTCTTTTTTGCCTCTCTCTCTCTCTCTGTTAAGAAAAAGCTTTGGCTTTCTATTTCTAATCTTTTCGTCTCCCTTTCTACTTTCCATCTTCTTCTATCCCTTTGCCTCTCTACTTTTGTTTTCTCTCTCCAATCACTACGGCTGCCACCCACTTGAACACTTCAACTCGATCTTATTTTCTCATTTATGGGTTTGCTTAAGATCTGGGGTTGGTGCGAGTATTTATGAATCCACAGCTTCTAATGATTGCGAGATGGGCGGAGTCACCTCATCAATAGCCGCGAAGTTTGCTTTTTTCCCTCCGTCCCCACCGTCGTACACGGTGGTGGTCGACGACACTTCTGACAGCGGCGGAAAGCTGTACATACCGGAGGTGCTGAGGAAGGATGAGGTGGACGTCCTCAAACTTCGGACTCGCCGTGGAAATGATATCGTGGCCGTACACATAAAGCACCCGAGGGCATCAGCTACTCTTCTCTATTCACATGGTAATGCTGCCGACTTGGGTCAGTTGTTTGAACTCTTCGTCGAGTTAAGCAATCGCCTTCGCGTTAATCTCCTGGGGTATTAATCATTAATTCTTTCGGTCTCTCTCTTTATCTAGTGCTGCTTTGAGTTGATTTGCTTTCATAGTTTTAACCTTTAATTGCTGTAGTTCAAAAGCAATTGGCTTGCTTTTCTTGATTGGTTGTTGCTGTATGGATTCGATGTTCCCAGGGACTTAGTTATTTGGTTAAATGAAGTGTTTTCAATTGCTGATTATAAAGGCAAGTTGTGTATTTGTTAATTGTTATGGAAAGGACGTGGCTGCGAATATGTCCAGTTAAAATATCCAGTTATTGGTAATGTGTTTATTGCATCTATAATAAAACTTAATGTTTCATTTCTTGGCTGTCTTAAAGAGAATCTTTTGTTTCTTGCAAGAAATTGTTTTTACTTATTTGCACTTCACATGGGGTAAAGGACTGGCAATTTCAAATGGTTCTTCAGGTAGGTGCTATAGTTGTGGTGTTCGTGCCATGTTGAGCTATCAATGACTGTAAATTCCCAGGATAAATATTAGTTGATTCATTCTCCTGCCATTGCTTACACTAACTGTCATGTTGTGCTTCAGGGGGATGAATTTTTTTCCGTTCATTACTAGGATTTCTCATTAAATTAAACACGGGATGGTGTGTTCTGCCTTTCAGCAGCATGGGTGCTGAATCATCAATTTTTTCTTCAATTATATATTTTCTTTGAGTCTGGTTGAAGTTAAAAGTATTCTGTGGTTCAATGGGCTGCAAAGTATCTACGAAAGATCTGGTCTGCCAGATTAAGTTTACATTCTCATGTCTTGTTCTGTGTCACATGTAGTGGATCATTATCCACTGCAGGTTTATGTTTTAATAATGGTAGCTATGAAGAAAAGTCCATTTCTTTTATCTCTTAGTTTTCGAAAAGGTTATGCTGTCTGACTTGATTACGTTGATGATATAGCTAACAACACGAAGCTCATATGTCTAGTAATTAAACATTAATCTGTACTTATTCTGCATATGGATATTTGATTTGAATGTACCTTGTGCAAGGTACTGTTTGCGTCAAAGAAGCGTGTAATTCCGACATGTTGCATGTATTACTTCAATTCACTATTATGCTTCTCTTTAAACCGGTAAATTTTTGTTTACCATTGGGAGTATCTCGAGGAGCTAAATTGGTCATATAATTGTGAATAATTAGATTCTAAGGAAAGTCCAATCAAGCGTTTCAATATCAAAATTGATTTTCTTCCTCGATTCTCATTATATTGTCTGGTTTGACAGTGGTAAATAAATATAATGATCTATACCATCTTGATGGAACCTGACATTCAATACAATCAATCCTTTCATGATATTGAGATGGATTATGTAACATATTAGGTATTAGCACTTAGTTGCTTCTCCTTGTTATTCACCTTGCCACAAGTTCCTATTTGTGTGGTTTGTTTGTTGATTTCTCTTTTTCTGTTGTCAATTCAAAGCTGCTTAGTTTGAAGTCTCAGCTTCGCTTAATGATTTCTAAGTCACTTATGTTAACTAATAACTATGCCTGGGATTGTGCATAGGGAATTTGGTCCTGGTGACTGCATAATTTGTCATCTTACATATTATTCCACAAATGTCTTGCTTTACTGCTTGATATATGGTTACAACTTTTGTTCTCCGAAAACTGTAAAGAGAGATAGCTAATTGTTTTGGTGGTGACCTCATACATCTGATAGCACCAAGTGTTAAAACCTACCCCTCGTTTGACTTTGTCAGTTGTGCTAGTGGGAAAATGGCCTTTGGAACTCACACATACACATTTTGATGGGAAAATTATGGAAATTTGGAGCTGGCTTTGTTAATTGCTGCATAGCAATTTAATCTATGACTGAACAAATACCATAAAGCAAAATAGATAGTATTATGTTAAGGAATACAAAGAAATGAAAATTCTTGAAACTTACATTTACATAAAACATCAATTGAAATTCAGAGTTTTATTTTATCATTGTTATTCCATTCATGCGCATGTTATTTGAATCCTTGCTCTTTCAATTATACTGTGTCTGCTAAAGTACATCCCTGCTGTACCTTGAGGACTTATTAATGCTATGCATTGTGTGATGACCTGTACTGACTAGCTTTTATCAAAGAATTACTTCTAGATTCTGCTTATGTAAAAATACATGCTCTTTCTTTTTTTCTTTTAAGCTAGGAATTTTTATTCTTAATTCCCATACTTTCTCTCTTTTATTGGTTTCTTTTGCTATATGGTAAGGGCTGCAAACAAACAGCATTGGGCTTCAACATGTTCAGGGCTCATTTTAAAAATTGATGTTGAAGTGCAGTTTGAGCTTGATTTATGCTGGTGAACAGAGGATCAAACTCAGCTCTTACAACAAAAATAATGATTGGGCTTGCCTTGGTTATTATGTATGAGTTTGAGCTTGTTATGAAACTTGTTTAACTTAAGCTTCACTTGGAAAATATATTAAATTGAGGCTGAAAATCTAATGTATAATGTTAACTTAAATTAACTTAATACCAAACATAGAAATGAGCCTATAAATGAACAATTTGTTAAGGGTAGCTATGTTCAAGCTTGGCTCTTTTTTATTAACAAAACTAAGAGGTATGGTTCCAATTTATTAATTTTTATAAATGAACTTTTGATTGAGCTGTGCACCTAGCTTTAATTGAGCACCTTATTATATTGGTAGCCTACATATGGCTCAAAAGTTCATATAGTAATTATTTGAAACTTTGACAGATTAATAATGATTCCTAGATATATGGACACATTGTATCCACCTAGTAAACTAAAGATACTAGAATTAATGGTCAAGCTTGTATTATGCTTTCTTTCAATCTCTCTCTCTGTAATTTGTTTATTGATGTAACAGATTTCTAATTGTGTATCCTTGCTTTCTTCCAGGTACGATTACTCTGGCTACGGACAATCAAGTGGCAAGGTTTAATAGCAATTTCATTTTCATAACTTCTAATAATGACACTAGTCATAACAAAGATAATCTTGAGTGCATCTTAGCTTGGAAAGTTTTTAACTTGCTCTCAATTATCAGTTTTATACATAATACCTAAATGTCGACGTTTAATTTTGCATGATACTAGTGGTAATGATCTTACTGTTTTTGTGACCTGAAATTTTTGTAATAAGTGGGAAAAGCTACTTCTGATGGAAATGTTATTTCCTTTCTTGATTTTCACAGTTAATATTTTTGCCCATGATTTTATTTGATGACTCCATGTATTAACACTGAATGTTGTTAGTTCATTCCTTCTTTGAACAATTAACAGATAGTGCATGAACAGAGGAGTGTAGACTGGCTCTTCTGCACATTTGGAGTAGCCAGTCAAATGGCAAAGAGCATCTTGAATTTAGTTTAATTTTTGTTTCATTATTATGTGCCCCAGACTTCAGTGTTGCTATCCATGCCACATTTGAGCAATTATGAGGTGTGAATGTAGGAGCGTGCATTGCCAATGATTAACCATCAAAATAGGAAGAGTATTTTTTCACTAGCATACTTTATTGTCTTAGTTTGCATGTAAGTTGATATGTGCATTTATTATAAAAGAAAAAAAGATATATGCATTTCAATTAACAGGAAACCTTGTCTTGAATCAGCCAACTGAATGCAACACATATGCAGACATAGATGCTGCGTATAAATGCCTCAAGGAGCAGTATGGGGTTAAAGATGACCAATTAATACTGTATGGGCAGTCTGTGGGTAGTGGACCCACAATTGACCTTGCTTCACGATTATCAAACTTAAGAGGTGTGGTTCTGCATAGCCCGATTTTGTCTGGGATGAGGGTGTTCTATCCAGTGAAGAAAACATACTGGTTTGATATTTACAAGGTAAAATCTCTTGGCACTTCATTATCTAGCAATGTTCATATCTTCACAAGAACTTACCTTACTTTTTGCATTCAGAATATTGACAAAATGGGTATGGTTAACTGTCCGGTTCTCATAATTCACGTAAGTGCTCTCTCCTTTCTCTCCATATTTTGTCTCCTTTTCTGTCTGTTTCCTCTCATCTTCATCTCTCAAAGGAACAGTTATATCAACTAATTTGAGTAGGTTATGCAACTTTGTTTTGGATGTTTGTTATGGCATTTCTATATTGTAGATTAGCGGGAAAAGAAGACAAAAAACTGGCTTCAAAACAATGAGAATTTGGTTGTTGGAAGATCAATTTTAAGATTTATATAGTCTGAAAGCCTTGTTGGGGATGGGATTAATTTGCGAATGTTATAGCATTCCGTCAAAAAATCTACAAAGTTCCATTTTTTAAAGTCTAGTTCTCTCTATTCTTGGGATGGACTACAGCATGGATGTTACTGTATGCTATAACAACTTTCAAGAAGTTGATATGGCAATAGGTATTTAAATAGGTGGTTGCAGGACGATGCTGCAGCTATCATTTACAACAATAAAAAAAAAGAAAGGTCATTCGATTGCATAGCAGATATCTCACGAGAAATCAAAGCTGAGTTAATTGTAATAGTTATTCATGTAAGTATATACATCTGTTCTATGTTTTCCATTTCCATGGAAATTTTCTGCTAATACAAACTATTGCATGCTGCACCTTCGATCCTTGGAGATATTTGCATGAAACTACGGACAAAGTACATAATGTGACTTGACTTGATGATATCCCTAGATATAGGAAATGGTGTTACTGCTACTACTTTTCAATCTTCAGGGAACAGCAGATGAAGTTGTAGATTGCTCCCATGGGAAGCAGCTGTGGGAACTCTGCAAAATGAAACATGAACCATTGTGGATAATTGGAGGTGGACATAGCAATCTTGAACTTTATCCAGAATTCATCAGGCACCTAAAGAAGTTCGTGTTATCACTAGGTAAATCAAAATCTGGTACAAATGGTTCTAAGAGAACAGCAGTCGAGCCTGAAAATGAGAGCAAATCATCCGATTGTGGAACCTCAGATACATTTGAATTGGTTGCTGACCTTCCTGAAATTTCTAGAAATAGTTTAGATAGTAGACTTGAAAAGTCTAAGAAGCCAAATAAACCTGAGAAGTCCCGGATGAGCACAGACCGTGTTGATAGATTTAGGAGAAGAAAAGGGTTGGTTTGGTGATTACTTGGGCAAAGTGATCTACTCCAACAAAATGCACGTCTTTGTTCACTTGAGAAAGTAACTTATCTTGTCACACTAGCTGTTGTAATCTGTTAACAAAGCCACTTGCAAATCATTCTGAGTGTAATTTCTGCATGAATGGCCAACACATTTGTATGTTTAGAAACCAACTCATATGTCACCAATATTTGTATTTCGAAACCTGTAAAAACATCAGCTCATTATATGTGATTGTACCTTCCATTTGTTACGTGTTTTTGGGTGAAGGTTTGCAATTCCAAACTTATTCTGGAAGTGATGCTTTAGCGGCTGTGAACCCTTAAGTGATATATGAGAACTTCTGAACACGCATATCCCTTTGTTGTATTTTCTCCTGTTTAGAATAATCACTCTTATTGACATTGGTTCCAAATGATGAAGGTCCTCAAAGCTGTACGTTCATTTTGCTTGACCCTAGGCATTACCTGAAATGTGATAAACTGAAATGCTATTGAAAGGCTTATTGAAAACTTTTACCTGTTTGATTGTAACAGTCGAGAAACATAAATGATTGGAATTGTGTGGGAAACACTAGAGAATAGGTTGTTAATTACCTTCATACAAATATGAATAAGTAATATAACATCTAAGAATTAAGACCTAATTGTTCTTATAATAAAGATATCCCCACAATCAGAGCCTCTGTAGGGATAAAACTATTCAACAATATCACAAGGTAAGTTGCAGACTAAATTGAAGTAGAAACGCAGTCTACACCCGCTACGGCTTTATTGCCCGAAAGAATCTAACATTTGGAGATATCCAAAACCTGTCCCTAAACTACACAAAAAATAAACGGAAAAGAAAAGAGATTAGGGAAAGAACACGAAACATTCTGGTACCAAAATTCTCATATTTCAAATGAGAAACAGTTATCATAGTTGAAGAGAAAGTATTAAGGTGAAATGGTGGAGGAGGTAGATGGCAGTTGGAGGAGTGGATAAGCTGCGGTAGACAGGCAGGGCTCGGGTGGAGCTTGCAAAGATTCAGCGCTTCCTTCCAACATCTCTACCACTTTTGTCATCGATGGTCGACCAGATGGTATTGTCTGTATACACCAAAGACTCACCAATATCAATTTTCTAACTATTCCTTCTTCTGATGATGACATGGGCCCAAGAACTCTGAGATCACGCCCTGCTTCTAATAGCTTGTAAATCCAATCAGGGAAATACACCTCGCTCGTGTTCGACACAATGTCCTTGAGGTTCTGTCTTCCACCCATCATCTCTAGAATCAGCATGCCATAGCTATATACGTCGGACTTGTGGGACACTGCTCCAAGGCTTCTGGAATATACCTCAGGAGCCATATAGCCTACGGTTCCTCGTGGAGCCACCAACGACACTTCGCTCCTTCTCATTTCGCACAGTTTAGCCAGCCCGAAATCAGATATTTTGGGGCATAAATTCTCGTCTAAGAGGATGTTTTGTGGCTTTATGTCGAAATGAAGTATCCTGGTACTACACCCCTGATGCAAATATTGGAGGCCTCGGGCAATTCCAAGTGAGATTTGGTGTAAAGTTTCCCAGTCCAAGTAGGGGTTGGCCCGAGTTGGTTCGTCATAGTAGATGAACTTGTCCAGCGATCCTTTGGACAAAAACTCGTAAATAAGTGCTCTTTTGGTTTTTCCATAACAAAAGCCTACGAGTGCAACAATGTTAACATGAGCAGTCCTGCTAATGCTGGCAACCTCGTTTATAAACTCCTCCCCATCACCCGTGGATTCCGACAAAATTTTGACTGCTACAAGACGACCATCCGACAGTGTTCCCTTGTAAACACTGCCATAGCCCCCTTGCCCCAATTTTACTTTGAAAGAGTTGGTCATGTTCTTTACTTCCCAATAACTATACCTTTTCACGACTATACTTCCATACTTCTTCATGAATGCCTCTACCTTCTGATGATCATATTTTGTCCCATTTCTACTATATTTCCAAGCAAACCAACAAGCTAGGATGGACGAGAATGTTACAATTCCACCAATTCCTGCATTTATTAGTATATAAATAATAATAATAATTAAACTGTTAATTCCAATAATCTTTAAATGATAGATTTTAAGGGTTTTTAAGTTTAATGCTTCCCAAATTTTGGGATGAATACTTGAAACTCTTGGTTAGAACTTGGAATGTTAAGTAACTTATCTAACTAAATTTGCAAGTTGGGGATAGAGCGCTGACCTGCTGCCAATTTCCACTTCAACGAAAAGCCTGCATCATAAATCACGATGTTATTTTCTGCATTTTGGACCAGTCCAAACTTGAATATATATATGATTACAAGAGAAATACATCTCCGGCATATTGCGTTTAATTAGGATTGTTTTGTAGAACAATGAAATTTCTGCAATGTTTAAACTTGTAATTACTGGCCCAATTTAAGACATACGAATAAATATGGCGATTGTGATATACGTAACATTGGAAATCCTTCGGGGGTGTGGTGAAGTTGTTTTTGGGAAGCTTTGTCCATTCAGAAGATTTAAAATAATTCTAAATGAGTATGTGTGTATATATATAGAAATAAATAATAAAAAAGGATCACATACAAAATGGAAAAGCCAATGAAAATTATACGGAACATTCAGAAGCCAGACTAGATCAAAATCAGAAGTCAAAGCCAAAGCTTATGGGGCCGGTGGTCAAACAATAAATGTCTTTTCTTAAGAAATAATATTTTACAAAATACAAATATATATTTAAAAGGTTTCAATTGTTGAAGATTTATTTGTAGAATTAAAAAAATAAAAATGTTCTCAAAATTATTTCTAAGGCTTATTAAATTGTTCTCAGCACTTGAGCATTATCAAAAGGCGAAAGGCAATCCCTGGATCTTTTAATGAGCTAATCTTTTAACATTAAATTTTAGTCTATTATTCCTTGTTTTCGCCATTCCAAATTGGGTGCTAGAGATAGAGCCACCTTAATGGACTAGTACACTAGACCAGCAAGTCAATAGAAATTAATATCGCTCGAATAGTACCGAGTTGCACTTTGATCTCCTAGTTACATGCGTACCTGAACTATTACGCAGCGTTTGGTTAGCGTCTTCAGCAGGCAGGGACGGGACGTGACTGGGCAGGACGGGACGGAACAGAACAAG
>JANZLC010000002.1:16914942-16925863 GCA_026413385.1 Erythroxylum gracilipes | reverse complement strand
GGAAATACATGAATAGCTGATAATCAAGTCGTTTATGATTTCTATTGTTGACTCTTTCTGCCTGATACTTAGCCTTTATTTCATGTATCAAATTATTGATGCTTTCTTCTGTAGATAAATCTATTCACACTAATTCTTCCCCATATGGTTCGACATTCATGGTATTAGGATGATGAGTCCTATACTATTCTGATACCAGAATAGAACAATATTAAGAGAAAAGGGTCCAACATGCTTCCATACCTGCCTTCGTTTTGACCAGTGTATTACCGGGTTACTCCACGGAGCTTTTACCATGCGTTTCAGCCCCAACCTACATTGCTATAAGTAACTCTCCTATAGGTCCTTCAGTAATACCCAGCACAGCCTGATTTTGTTTCCTACCTTCAGGCGTAAGAAGTAAGCTAGGGAAGTATTTTGGAATTTGGTTCTCTTATAGAGTTCTAAATGGTAACGAAATAGTACAGGAAGAAAGTGTTTATTGATGCATATGGAAGTGTACAGAGTGAGAGAAAGGTCGTAGGCTGAGGATCGATGTCCTTCCCTTATTTTTTTAATTATTATTATTATTATTAATTTTGTATTTTTTATTATTAATTTGTTATTATTATTATTAATTTTGTTGTTGTTGTTGTTATTATTATTATTATTATTATTATGTATTTATTATTGTTTTTTTGTTTTCATTTTATTATTAATATTATTATCATTATTGTTGTTAATTTTGTATGTATGTATGTATGTATGTATGTATGTATTATTATTATTATTATTATTATTCGATATTAATTTTTAATTGTTATTATTATTAATTCTTATTCTTATCATCATCATCATCATCATCATCATCATCATCATTATTATTATTAATTTTGTATTGATTATGGTTGTTAATAATAATATTATTATTGTTATCTTACATTTTGTTTTTTATTATTATTATAAATTTGTTGTGGTTGTTGTTGTTGTTGTCGTCGTCGTCGTCGTCGTCGTCGTTGTTATTATTATTATTATTATTATTCGTATTAGTAGATGTATTATTATTATTATTAAGCATCATTTTGTGTTTATTATTATTATTATATCTAATTATTATTATTATTATGTCTAATTATTATTATTATTATTATTATTATTATTATTATTATTATTATGTAATTTGTATTTATTATTATTCAAATTATTATTCGTGATTAATTTGAAATTGTTATTATTATTATTTGTTAATTTTTTAACTAATACAAACCATTCGTAATAAAAGTATCAATGAATTACATATTTCTAATCATATTAAGGACCAGGGGCATTTTTGTCATTTGTATATTTTTTCGATTTGTCCCCTGCAACCAAACACATTTTGTCCTCGAGACGGAGACAGTTTTCTCTGTTTTGTCCACCATAATCAAACACCTCACTGTCTCCAGTTTGTATTCTGCTCCGTCTCTAAATTTTTGTTCCGTTCCGTCTCTAGCTACCGGAGACGGCAACCATATGCAACGTAAAGGTGTGGTCTGACTATTCTTTTCTTACGCAGTAGCTAGGCTGTCCTAGTGTTTTATCCAAACCAAACCAAAGATTTCTATTTTTGTTTTTGTTTTTAAATTTAATAAAACATTTTATTTATTTGAATTTTTAGTTTTAGTTTTTTCTATTTTAAAAAATTATGAAAATTATAAAAAGTAATTTTTGTTTCCTATTTTTGTTTTTTTATAATATGATTTTCTATCATTTAAATATATATTATTTAAATGTTTAATTTTTAATAAAAATTATGATAATTTAATTCAACATTATATTTATATATTTAATAAATTAAAATTAATTATCAATGAAATTATGAATAATTTAATTTAATTTAATTTAATTTTTATAATAAAATTATATATAATTAAATTTAAAATATATAAATATTCAAATAAATTTTGATTTAATAATTAAAATAGATTTCAAATAAATATTTATTTATAAATAAAATTATTTATTATTTAATTTATTTAAATAACATAAATTTATTAATAATTTGTTAATAAATATTATATAAGACATTAAATAAATTTATTTAATTAAAAATAATTTATCATTAAGTTTTTATCTAAAATATAATTATTATCAGTGATAAAAATACAACTACATTAACATTAACAACCAATCAAGTTTTTATTTTTATTTAAAACAAAACAGAAACAAAAAACTGAAAACAAAAACAGAAAGCTATAACAGAAAAACAAAAGTAGAACTAAACGGTCCCTAAGTATTTCCCATAATTTTGTTAAGTGTATATAGGTCCGGATCATCATGCATGCTGCATTTGTAATATTTATGGGAATTGAAAATCCACAAAACAATGGTGTTGCACATAATTGAGATAACTTGATATCAAAACATAAAGTTTTAAGTGTTTTAGGCGTATTGGACACTTTTCTTAAAGTATTATTTGCCTCCGCTATACTTGTAAATCAGGTTAAAGGTAAATTAATTTTAGAATATAAAGAATATAAGAACATTCAAGTTGCGAGAGAATTAATGTTTTTCAAGAATTATAAATGTAGAGATTGTATTGGTAGAGTTGATAAAAAAACTTATATAATCTTGACAAAAACTCATGTATATATAGAGTTTTCAGAGTAGTCACATCTGTTTATTACCAATTACAACTCTTAGAAAGGAAGAAACTCTTTAGAATAGTTACGTCTGTTCACTTAGAAAGGCAACAACCATTCACAACAATCACGTTAGTTCACTATAAATTACAACTCTTAAAAAAGAAGTATCCCTTCATTTTCAAGTTTTACTTTAATTACTTATATCACAAACTAATTTATAATCGCATTGCTTTGAATATCTTAATAATTATTAATAATAACCATTTCTCGATAGAAATATGTTCCTATAGTTTCGCCCTCATTTAAAAGTGGCAAATTCAAAGGCATATGAAGAAAGCTTTATCTAATCATAACCCGTTAATATCAATTATCAAGTGCATTCTTCTTCTTTTTTATTAAAAAACAGATTAATGTGTAGTCTAAATCATTTTGATATAACTTTTTTTTTCTATTTTTTGAAATTACAAAGAATCCTATAAACAATATTTTACATATTATTGAAGAATTCAATTAGATTATAATTTAGGTTAAAATGATAATCAATGGAGGGAATCCATATTCCTTGCCACGTGGTGGTAGCTAGGTCTTTTGAACCAGAACTATCAACCCACGTTAATGGTGTTCCGTGTTCCTTATCATTTTTTGAAGTAGCCTTCCTTAGTACTTTGCAGCCAGAGACAAACCTTTTCAGTAGAGCCACTCAGTATCTCCATTCCTAGGTTATTTTATATCATCCTTCCTCTAGAACCAAAGTGATTTTCCTTATACCAAACCATCCGTGGTGATCATCGCCCCAAATCTAATCTCCTCCACAAACCTCTTGCCTCATTAGAAATCTACTTTTTGGGCGTCTCCACCGCAACAACAATATAATTCTTAAAGGGCATTTTGTCAATTCTAAGAAAGCGGGAACTTGGAATGGAAAACACACAGGCCACGACACCCTTGAGTTGAAACCAATGAGATGGATTAACTGTTGAGTTTTTGGCTCCTTTATTATTTCATATTGATTGGGAATAACAATTGGGGCAATACTCTTGCCTATATAAGGAGGTTGCTACCTTTTTGTTTAACGCACCAAATCAAAGTCAAAGATTTGTATGGCAAATTTGACTCTAGTTAAATTCCTCTTTTGAGGTGAGAGTTAGAGAGTTTGTCTTGGGTATTTCTTTGTGGGTGTATTGGTATATTAGGGGATTGGGTGAGAGGAAAAATTGTATGATTGTAAGAATTTTTTACATAGTAGATTTTCTTCTTGTTGCCCGTGGTTTTTCTCCAATTTGAGAGTTTTCACGTAAATTCTCTTGTGTTATTATTTTTTGATATTTTTGTCTATTAAATATCCTTGGGTGTGATTTTGAGAGTTCTAAATTCCTCACAATTGGTATCAGAGCCAAGGTGTATTTTTCTTGAAAATTCTAAGTATACTCTATGGTCGCAGTTTTGACTGATCTTTCACATCAAAAAAGATTTTCTTGAGAAAGGTTCATTTTGGTGTGGTAGTGTGGTAGTAAATGTCTAGGAAAGTGTTGGCTAAGGAAAGACTTGGTATTTAAGTGTGTCCGTTGTGACCCACCTCTCTTTCCTGGAAACTTTTTTGGTGTACTATTCATTTCTACGGTAAAATTCATCAAGGTAGAAGAGCACAAGAAAAATGTTAGGAAATAGGGTTTTGAATCCTCTTAAATTTGAGGTGAAGAAATTTGACAGGAGAATCAATTTTGGCTTGTGGCAAGTGCAAATTAGGGATATTTTGATTCAGTCGGGGTTACAAAAGACATTAAAAGGCAGACAAATCCCTAATATCAGTACAGGCAAATCTAGTATGAGCAATGAAGATTGGGAGGATCTGGATTTAAGAGCAACAAGTGGGATACCATTGTGTTTGGCTAAGAATGTTCTTACGAATGTGCATGAAATATCTACAGCAAAGGAGCTCTGGGAAAAGCTCGAGGAGTTGTATCAAACAAAGGGCGTCACAAATCGGGTGTACCTAAAGGAGTAGTTTCATACACTGAGAATGAAGGAAGGTACTATAATTTCAAATCATTTAAATGGATCGTATCTGAACTGGAGGCAATTGGAGTTCGTATAGATGATGAGGATCAAGCTTTGAGGCTCATCTAGTCTCTTCCACCTTTATATGAACACATGAAACTGATTTTGATTCATGGGAAGGAGAAGATAGTTTTCTCTGAAGTTACCGGAAAACTCTTAGCAGAAGAGAGAAGACTGGGTGGTGAAAGAAATGTTCCTCCTGAAAACTCAGCTTTGGTGGTAGTTGAATATCAGAAGAATAACTCCATGAAGAAAAATGCAGTATGCTGGACGTGTGGACAATCTGGACACGTGAAGAAAAATTGTCCGAGAGATGGAGCGGGTTCGTCAAAAGGCTTTAGGTTAGTTAATGAAGAGACTGACAATGTCGCTAACATTGTCTCCATGGATGATGATCTTGTTCTCTAAAAAGAGGGGTGCATGTACATCCTCATGGCATGCCGCTAATCCCAAAGTTGTCATAATAAAGGATGTGTCATTGTTAGCCGGTCCACAAGTTTGCACACGGGCATTAGTTTGGAATTAATGCAAGGTGTGTGGTGGAATTTATGTCGATGACTGATGAACTTCCAGGAAAGCCAAACATGGGAGTTGCACCATAAATTTTTCAACAGGATTATTTTCGACATGTGCTGAGTAAAAGGCTGAGAATTGGTTTATTCTGAGTGGGTATGCTTTTATGGTGAAGCATGATGTTATGAAGCATGATAATTCTCTACATTGAGAGTTAAGTTATTTTCATGAGATCTTCATTAAGGTGGAGTGTAGTTGTGAGATCAACCAAAGTCGCCAAGGTAGAGATTGTTGAGTTTTTGGCTCCTTTGTTGTCCCATATTGGTTGGGAACAACAATTGGGACAAGACTCTTGCCTATATAAGGAGGTTGCTACCTTCTTGTTTAACGCACCAAATCAAAGTCAAAGATTTGTATGATAAATTTGACTTTAGTTAAATACCTCTTTTGAGGTGAGAGTTGAAGAGTTTGTGTTGGGTATTTCTTTGTGGGTGTATTGGTGTATTAGGGGATTGAGTGAGAGGAAAAATAGTGTGATTGTAAGAAATTTTCACATAGTAGTTTTTTTTCTTGTTACCCATAGTTTTTTTCCACTTTGGGAGTTTTCACGTAAATTCTCTTGTATTATTATTTTCTGATATTTTTGTCTATTAAATATCTTTAGGTGTGGGTTTGAGAATTCTAAATTCTTAACATTAACGTGTTTTTTGGTATGGGCCAAAACATACAAAAATGTCAATGATAGGAAGGTTTGATCTTGCTTTTGGGTTTCCGAAGAATGAGGGATTTCAAATCTCAGTTACTCTCTTTATAAGGTAGAGCTTAAGAAGATCAAGATTCAAGAACAAGAATCCACGAAATGGTAAATCAGATGTCACAAGTTACTATTCAATTTTTGGGGATAAGTAAAGTTTATTAACAATATTAAAGTTAAAAAATATTAAATTGGATTTATTTTTAAACAAGTATTATTATTAAGAAATGATTTATAAATTGTATTTAAGAAGTAATTTATATATTTTAAATAAATATATTATCTAAGCATATATTGATAACTATTTCACACTTTAAAATGTAATATATATTAGTTCCGTGACAAAAGTTGAAAAAAAAAACTAGAAGAGATCTTAATTCATTTAACAAAATATGTGAGGATCATTTTATAAAAAATTAAAATAATAGGAAGTATTTGAAAAAAATCTAGAGGTAGTCCTTGTCTTTTTATTTATAAATTATTTGACTTGAGCTTCCGTCTTCCATAAATCCAACCGACGTCGTATGGATAAATCAGCATTAATTATGCAAACATCAAGCTGAAGAGTGATAATGGGGAAGGACAAGCGAGTAGAAGAAAAGGGCGAGGACGACGAGAGAAGAGAAGAGGCAATAGCATCAATCTCTACTTTGCAGCCCAATTTCAAGGTCACTCGGGCCTCAAACCTCCAGCTTTCCAAACTTCATGTACGTTTCTCAGTCTCCTGTCATGGCTTCGCATATAGACCCGTGGATTCAGATATTCTAGTTTGAATGATAATCCACTTCTGTTTTCCTTAATTTATTTTACAAAATGGGTCGAATTAGTTGATGTGAACTAGGTTTTCTTAATGAAATTGTGAAGTGTCGTATGGGTGCATAGTTTTATGAAATTTTACTTTTTTGTTTTCTTTATTGTTGATTGTGATACATGATTATTGGAAACCCTAATTGTAATTAGTAATTCAAGAAGAACTAATAATAGAGACAAGAGAGAAGAAAGTAGAGAGAGAGAGAGAGAGAGAAAGAATTCGTTATTATTTGAAAAATCCGGTGTTTCCCCTTACCTCGTTTTAACTACCTTCCCACCCGTTACATTCAACCATTCATTGTATTAAACATTTGGCTCACTCTGATTTCACTAAAACAATCTTCTTCGTTTTTACTTCAGCTATTTCACTCATTGATGGTGTCGTTGCTTGTTCGCCTTAAACCTCCCCTTATTCATCATCTTCTTCCTTTCATCAATTCTCTAACTCAACCTCCTGTAAAAATGTCTCCCCATCTAACAACCTTGTTTACAAAATTAACTTTTAGGTAACATTGCTGAATATCATACAAATACTCCCAAGGACTGTCTTGTGCGTTATCTATGGACCATTGAATCAAGAGTTGCATAGTAGGTTTGTTTTTCGATCGACCAATCGCCTGTCTAACAGTGCCACTGGCTACTGTAAAACGGATGGAAGGAATTTTGGAAATTGGCAACTCACTTGTGTTGATTGACCAACATGTTTCTTGGGCTGAGCAACATGGGAAGTAGGATGTACCCAAGTTGTCTGTGGTAGGTGCAAATGATAAGCAACAATGCCAATATGTTGAAACTACTGGAAAAGAGTCAAAATAAAGAGATTCCAGCATTTGGTTATTTTGATTCCTTAGAGTATGTTGGTGGTATGGTTGCAATTTTACATAAGCTGAATCACCGAGTTGAAATTGTCTATCTATTCTGCGTTTATCACGACCTACTTCATGCAATTTTGAGTACGTCTCGTGTGAAATTGGATCAGTTTAACTGGGGCTTCTTGATCTTTCATGGCTTGTTCAACCTCCAAAACACTTGAATCTCCAACTAAATATGGTATATGCAAAGGAGAAGAGTAATCATATACCACCTCAAAAGGGGAAACACTGAATGGGGGAATGGTAGGTAGTATTGTACCACTATTCTGTCAATGATAATTCGTGATGCCATTAATGAGGGCAATTAGTGGTCATGCAATGTAGATAAGTCTCCATTGTGCGATTAACACCTTTGTTTGACCATCCAACTAAGAATGTTAAGATGTAGAGTGAAGTAATGTCACTCCTTGGATTCGAAAGAACTCAGTCAAAAACTTGCTCAATAAGATAGGATCTCTATGAATCACCACCCAAATAGGCATACCATGCAACTTATACACATAATCAACATAAGCTTGTACCAGTTTAGCCACTGAATACAGATGAGCTAACAGAATAAAATGGCCATATTTACTTAACTTATCCACCACTGTTAAGATGACTGAAAATCCATTTGACTTGGGAAGGCGTTCAACAAAATCCAAACTAATATAAATCCACACCTTGTCTGGAATTGGCAATTGATGTAAAAGACCCAGTTTAGCTATGGGCTTGTATTTATTGCGTTGGAAAATTTAACATTTACGGACATAGTCATGAATATCTTTATGCATTCTTCTCCAAAAAAAATATAATTGAATTCTCTTGGAAGTTCCCAATATACTCGAATGGACTCCTTTAGCTGAATCATGAAATAATGAAATGATATGTTTTCTTAACTTAGGATCTAATCCCACTACTAAGCATCCTTTACAGTATAAAGTGTTGTTGATCCAGCTATAAGAAGACTTGATGCGAATATTGTGTTGCAATTGAGAAATGATATCTTGCTGAGGTTTGTCCTACTGCCAACTTAATTTGATCCTGTTTAGAAGATCAATATGAATATCCACAATCATCAAGGAACACAACTCAACACTGGAAGATCGAGAAAGAGCATTCGTAGCCTTGTTATCAACATATTTTAATACTTAATCTCAAAATCAAATCCCAAGAGCTTCGGCAACCATATTTGTTGGAATGAGGTTGTGATCTTTAGTTCTAAAAGATAGAATCTGCTTCTATGATCCGTCTACACCACAAGTTTCCTACCAATGACATAATGAGACCAATTCTTGATTTCCAATACCAGAGATAATAATTCCTTCTCATATGCCAACGAATGAATGTATCTTTGGGACAATGTTTTGTTGAAATACGCAAAGAGATGTCACTCTTGCATGAGTATGCTCCTATCTCCTCTCTAGAGGCATTTGCTTCAATAACAAGAAGTTTGTCAAATTAGGGATAGCCAAGACTAGTGCATTCATCAATGCTTCTTGAAGCTTTGAAGGTTGATGCGGCTTTCCTCGTCCAATAGAAAGCATTTTTGTGTAACAACTGAGTAAAAGGTTTGGCAATCTGACCATATCCTTTAATGAATCGTCGATAATACCTTGATAATCCAAGAAAAATTCTAAGAAATTCTAAGTTGCTTCAACATCTTAGGTTCTGGCCACACTTTGATAGCATGGATTTTCTTAGGATCAGTGGACACTATTTGTGTTGATAACATGGCTAACGGACTCTACTTCTCTAGAGGCAAAAGAACACTTCAACTTTTTAACATATAATTGCTGGTATTTCAACTTTTGTAAGACCTCCCTCAAGGGAATCATGTGTTATTCCCATTCTCTGCTATACACTAATATATCATCAATGAAAACCAACACCAATTTACTTAAATAATCTTGGAAAATTGCATTCATCGTGCTTTCAAATGGTTGTTGGAGCATTAGTCAATCTAAATGGTATCACTAAGAATTCATGGTGACCTTGATGAGTTTTGAATATTGTTTTGTGGATATCATTGGGATGCATCCTGATTTGTTGGTATCTAGACCTTAAATATAGGTTGTGAAGTATTTGGCCCCATCAATTTCATCCAACAAATCCTCAATCAATGATATGCAAAATTTATCTTTAATAGTACGTTTTTTCAAGGCTGTATAATCTACACAAAACCTCAATGTACCATTCTTCTTCTTAACTAGAATAACAATAGAAACAAAGGAACTTACACTTTCCTGGACGATTCCTTGCTTTAACATCTCTTCCACCAATTCTTGTACAACCTGCTTTTTGCACACCAACGTATCTGTAAGGCCTTAAGTTCACTGCTTCCACTCCATCTTTCAATTGGATTTTGTGGTCATGTTCTCTGGTAGTTGGTAATCCTATGGGCTTTTTGAAAACATCTTCATATTCCAACGACACCTATTGCAACTCTTCCTTCTGTTGCTCCAACAATAAACTAGGCTGAATCACACTCACCATATTAGGATTCATTTGTGGATTTGTTTCCCACTTCCTTTATTTTGTGGTAATAACAAGAACTGACATGTTACTTCTTTTCCTTCTAGTCCTTTTTCCACATTCCCTTCTTTTACTTTAGTGATTCTTGTGTTCCCTCCACTTTTCAGCTCAACTGATTCGTGTTTCCAATTAAATGTTGTCACACTAATGTTGTAAGTACGTCCTATATCACTGAGAGTAGACAACCATTGCACCCCCAACACCACATCACTACCTCCAATGTCAATGACCAGTGCATCTGTAGTAAACTCCTGCTTGCTCATTATCCAAGTGAACTTATATCTTTAATTATATTGAAGTTGTAATCCTCCTCCCACCACAGTCATCAATGAATCTATCTCTTTTGTGCCATTATCAATTGCAGTCATCAATTTTCTATCCACAAAATTATGTGTACTAACCCCATCCACCAATATATGAATGATATTTCCTTTATATCATCTTACTGCCTTCATTTGTTGAAAGTTAGAAGAGGCTGTACCAGCCACCGCCTGTAATGAAATTGTTGGTTGCTAAATATCCTGTTGTTCTTGTTCCATCTCTTCTTCTCCTACATCCATTACATACGTCTACATTCTTTTCTTATATTTGTGGCTCGAACTGTACTTCTCTTCACACTAAAAGCATAGGCCTTTAGCTCGCTTTCCCTCCAACTCTTGACTGCTAGTAATTTTCGTCAATCTTTGTTCACCATTTTTGATCTAATTTCCTCCTATAGGTTGTGGCAATATTCCTGTTCCTGGTTTTTGTCCAAATTGTTGGCCATTACCCACTTCAAAGGTTCTTGTTCCACCCTA
>JANZLC010000002.1:16894879-16914842 GCA_026413385.1 Erythroxylum gracilipes | reverse complement strand
ATAATAATAATAATAATAATAATAATAATAATAATAATAATAATAATAATAATAATAATAATAATAATAATAAATTTATTTATTAATTTCAATTTCAATTTCAATTTCAATTTCAATTTATTTTGTATTTTCATTCATTCATATGGGTCATTTGGAAACAACCTCACAACCTCTCTACTAGTTAGGAATAAGGCTACGTACTACTGAACTTTCTCAGACCCTGCATCTTAGTGGGATTTCTACTGGGTATTGTTGTTGTTGTTAAATTCATGCTTCTTGGCTAGGGCATACACCTGTTGCAAACTTCTTGGTGCCTAAATCTGCACCAAATATTCTATTTTAGGTTTGAGGCCTTCAAAAAATAGACTTACTAGATAGGTTTTAACATCTCTAATTTATGAGAGAGGATCAAATTTAGCACAATACTCCTTGACATTTCTATCTTGCCTCAACTCCAAATCCCCAATAGGATCTTCAAACACATTTTCCCCAAACCTCTGCTCCAAAGCCAACAAATATTTTCTCTAACTTGGTGTTTCAACTGTTAGCCTATTCCTCATGTACAATTGAATCCATGCTAATGCTTCACCTTTTAAATAAATGGTTGCCCCTCCAACTTTCATTTCGGGAGGTGTTTTGTCGAAGGAGAAAATTTTTTCACATTTGTATACTCAATTCCTCAAATCATTTACCCTTGAATATTGGAAACTCTATCTTTGTAGACCTGGTTGGTCCCAACTTCTAGTGCTCTCCGATCACCCCCATTATCCTTTTGATCCCTTTGGTTGCCTATCTTCATCATCTGTATCATCCACTCCTTAAGTTCCTATGATCCTTTTTCGTACCACAACTCCATTTTCTGCATCTTTAGCTTTTTATTTTCCTCCAATCACTTCAAATCATGGGAGCGTGTGCCTTTTGTCATCTTTGATGATTCGTGAACTCTGATACCACTTTGATACGTGATTATTGGAAACCCTAATCGCAATTAGTAATTCAAGAAGAACTAATAGTAGAGACGAGACATAAGAAAGTAGGAGGAGAAAAAGTATTTGTTATTCTTTGGAAAATTTGTTGTTTTTGTCAGATGGTTTTAACTACCTTCCCATGCGTTACATTCAACCATTTATTGTATAATACTTGTCGCCTACATTAATTTCATTAAACAAGCTACATCATTTTTACTTCAGGTGTATCACTCTTTGATGACGTCATTACTTATTCTCCTTAAGCCTTTTCCTGTTCATCGTTTTCTTCCTTTCATCAATTCTCTAACTCAACCTTTTATAACAGATTGGCACTAGAAATCTTTGGATTTTGTAATCTGATTTGGGAGTTAGTTACTACGATGATTGTTCTTAGGCTTTGAAGTTCTTTTTGGGTTCTCAAGCATGAGCTTTCTAATCTTGGCATAGTTAAGATGTAGGGCTCCGGTGCTATGTTGTTTGACAAATAAGTTTCTGTTAGCTTCAAACAATGGATCATCTATTTTAACCAACATTATTAAACTTAGGTGGTTATTTTCAAGTGTTTCATGATTTTTAAATTGGTATGTTCTTTAACGTTCTCTTTAAGATGTAGTTCAAGTTCTTAGGGGTCGACATCTTCTTCTCCCTATGTTTATGGCCACCACATTTTACCAATTATTTCTCCTTAAGCCAGTACATCAGCACATTGACATCTATATTTCTATTCATTAAGCTTGGAAACAATGTGCATGGTACAGCTACTTTGGTATTGGGCCAACTAGGAAGTCTGACAAAGTTTGTCTAGATTTCTTTTGCCAACCCCTTAGAGATTTGAACTTGATTCTCTTAAGAAGTTACTTGCAAAATTATTATGCTAGATTTGACTTTTTGTTCATTGACTGTTGTATAAATCTAATGAGTTAAGCATGCGTGATTCTATTTGATGCAGTTGCATTCTACAATTTAATTATTTTTATCAAGTCTTCTTGTCTAGCTTGTTCATGCTACTTTTTCAGTTGCCAGTCCTTAAAGATTTGAACTTGATCCACTTGATGGTGTTTCTTGGAATATAAATTGTTTTGGGAATGATTGGAAAATGCTTATGATAGATCTGAATTTGGCCGTTGAATGTATGACTTCCTCCTGTTTGACCCTATATAAGCGGAACAAATTTTTTTCCATTAATTCGAATCCTTTTTTTTTATAGGAGCTACACAAGAGGCGCTTAAAAATCAAATCAAAGAATTATAAGAAAATAAAAGGTAACTTATCAATAAATGGCCACATGCTAGTGCAAGGCTTGCTACTAGTTTTCTGACATCTTTGTATACCTTTTCAGATGCAAAAGACAAATCTGTTCAAGGACACCGAAAAGATTTAGATGATGAAGACTCAAATCCATCAACTGAAGACTTGGGTGCACCTAACTTGAACAGAAATGATCAAAATTTGTTTGCAAGCCAAGACATCCCAAAAGAATATCATGCACCAAAGACACGGCATAAATTACATTGGGGGTACGTTTTTTGTTATCAGCTGGCTATTGATGCTCATGCATACAACCCTAACAAGATTCTTGGGCAACTATTAATATCTGATTATTCTAGTGTAAATGCATTCTTGATGCACACATTCTGCCTTTCCTATCGGACAAATGAAACTGTTAGTAATATATAAACAGGGTACAATAGGATCTGAGATGGGTAATGTAAGAAGTGCAATAATTCCTTTGGTTTAAGAAAGTCGCACAGGGAACAGTCAAAACTGGTCTCTGAAAATTGGCAGCGAGTTTCTAATGCGTTCTCACAAAGCACTAGCTGAATCATGAAAGAGATTGCAGGTTATAAGTGAGTGCCTGCTTCTGTTTGACGTGAGTAAATAACAAGACGGTTTCACACTTTTAGAAAGAATATTACTTATAGCCAGAATCTTTAAGTTCCCGGAATTGTCATCACCTTTTTCATACAATTGGACACATGTTGTGTAGGCATTATTCTTTCTTTATAACTGCAATCCATGTTTGTTATTGCATCTCATAGTAAGTGCATTGGAAATGCCCATCACTTGAAATATAAGTTCACGTTGGGAGGAAAGCGTTTGAGTGAGTGTTATAGTAGTATTTAAGAGTCAAAGAAGCTGTTCTTTTCCTTTGTATTTCAGTATCTATGAGCAGGACTATATTTCTCGAGTATCCTTTTCCTTTATATTCACGTACTGGTGTAGAGTTCATCTTTGAGCTGCGTTTGATACAATTTTCATCTATCTCATACTTGTAACATCATTCTCAGGCTTGACACAAAGGAAAGGTGGGAAAGAAAAGCCAACATGTAGATAAAGATTATGCCAGCTGCAGCTTCTTTGGCCTTTGACGTTTTGCGAGGTTTTGGAGATGGTCTCTCTCTCTTGGATGCTGGGATATCGCATGCCAAACAAATAACATCGATGGGGCGCGGTTACTGTATTATCGTTTTTACAAAATGCTGAGGAAACTTCTTTGAGTTTCACTCAAGAATTGTGTGACGTGTTTTGAATTAGAGTAAACTGTTAATTTGAAAACAAAGAAGGGCAGGGCAGTTTCACTGAAGCTGGATACACCCATCATTAACATTGAACAACTTGACAACAAAATGCGGGACAAGAGTCTCAGTTGGGCTGAAGAAGTGAATATAGGCAAACATAAAAAGAACAAGCCGACATAATCTCTCCTAAGCTCACAAAACGTACTGTAATGACATTATTATCACAAGCATTTTCGACCAATATCCATATTAAATGGTCGGGTTAAGGGCGCGCTCTATTTCTTCCAGTGATCGTCCCTTTGTTTCGACAACATTACCTGCTATGTACAACACACCAAGAAGACACATGGCTGCAAATCCCAAGTACACAGAGCTGATTCCAAACTTGTTTACAACGCTCAAGAAATAAAGGCCGATGACAAAATTGGAGATCTGTTAACCATTAAAAACCAAGGCCATCATTATTCTTGTATCCATACGATTTTGCACTTCTTGACAAATAGATAGAACACTCATATTAAATTAACAATTTTCATGCACGTATTGATTTTCAAGTAAAAATTCTGATTCATCTTCGTTATAGGTCAACAACTTAGTTCATGAATTTTCTTTCTTTTCCTCTTCACCTAAAAGTGGTTTTTATTCTGAAAGAGATCAAAACGTTAGAAGTAACACATCCCTACCGTAGATGAAGGAAACCACTAACAAAAGCTTACATCTCTTAGTACTTACCCAATGCATGCCCAAGGATAAGGCAACTGCTTTTGCTCTGATCCGAGATGCAAATATCTCTGGCAGAAGAAGAGCCGGAACAGGACCGGCACCAAGTGAAAAGGACAACACATAGCTGCATTTATGACAACATAATAGTACAATTAAAAATCAACGTGGATAAAGGAATCATATAGTGCGGGAGTGGGGAAATTTTATAACTCAACAGGCATGAAGGGTTCCCAGATTTCCGTTACACATGGATTATTGATGAAGAAACAGCTTCACTAATCTGTGGAAAAGATTTGTTCAACTTACCAAACGGTGCCAAGAACAGCAAGGGTTCCAGAATATGGTGCCAGGACCTTCCAAGTCAAGGACAAGGACAGCAACAACATTGAAGCAGCCTTTGCAAGAAAAGACACCATAGGTCAATATCTAGTATTAAATAGAAGAAGCTGCAAAATGACTGACATGCCAAGACATAGTTGACATGAAAGGCATTACAAAACAGAGGCCAAGGCCAAACCAGGGCATATCGATGAATTTAACAATGTCTGATCAGTGCCATGTCATTAAAAGACGACTTCAGAAGAAATAACTGCATCCCGAGGTACAAATAATTTCACAGAATCTTTATATGCATACTGCATAAGCAGACACTGAACAACCTACATTGTAAAAGCCCAACAAATTTGACAGCTGAAGCAATCCTAAACTGATGATTTAAATAATAAAATAATGAAAATATTCTTTAAATCAAGTCAACAAATTTTGCACCAGAAACATCCCTACCATTCCACAAAAGCTTGTGATGAGAAGACTTTTCCTCCCCTGTTTGTCCATTAGAGACGATGCAATGGTTGTCCCTGAAATTGATTGCAAAATAACAAGTTATGAAGAACTGGTTTCTGATTTATTTATTGCAAAAGAAGATAAAACATTACCGAAAACATTTGATGCACCAACAAGAGCACTTGCTGCAACATCAGATACGATCCCAACACTTCGAAAAACAGCCGTTGAATAATAGACAACAGCGTTTATTCCAGCCATCTGTTGGAAAAAGAAAAGTGCTACTCCAACACTAACAACTGTTTCAAAGTAAACAAGATTAGAAAAAGATAATTACCATTGATACTATGAAGTTGATATAAGCAATAATACAAGTATATGAAATTTGTAAGGACTCTTTACTATAAACAATGATATCAGTTTATGAACTTGTAAGAAACCTTTTACAATGGAATTATGACATAATAAAACTTTAATGTGTCAAAAGCACAAACATAAATTCTGTTGCAGAAAGATATAGAAGTTCCAGGCATTTACTCCCATTAATCAGCAAACCCCTGTTAGTTCCAACAAATGGTTGGTGATGGAGAGTAATTATTGGTAAATTGTTTTTGCACCTTGAAGACAATCATGCAACCTAATACTATCAACTTAGAAGCAAATGACTCCTGTAACTTAGATTTCAGCCCATCGAAGGCATAAAGTCCCATCTTCAAACTCAAAAGAACGAGAAGACTTGGGAAATGGCAGGTCCCATTTAAACCCAGAAGTAAAAAATATTCAATCCCATCTTCGAACTCAAAAGAACGAGAAGACTTGGGAAATGGCAGGTCCCATTTAAATCCAGAAGTAAAAAATATTCAGATGCAGCATAGCCAACCAAGTATGTACTTCTGACTAGTATCAGAATATTGGAATGTTCTGGATTTCGAAGTAGCATAAAGATCAACATAATCACATTTTACAGTCAGTTTCCTGACTTTTCAAGTACCTTTCCAATAGCGACTGCTAAACAGATCAAACCATCCGGCTTCTGCCTCCTCAGAACCTTGACCAGCGACTGACAAATCAATCATTACTCCAGCAACTCGTTCTTTACCAAAAAGGGTCTTTATGGACTTTTCTGCTTCAGCTAGTTTTCCTTGCTACAAGAACACTCATTGACAAATCCACAGACAATATAGAAAAACAAAGCTTAAATCGGGGTCAAAATGCATAAATTATCAAATATCAGGAATAATCTCAGAGAAACCTGAAAAAGCCAGCGAGGGCTTTCTGGAGAAAACGCCATTCCCACTGCTAATAGAATTGCTGGCACAGCTGCAATACCAAACATCGTCCTCCACCTAAAGGGAAATATATGTTGACATTACATATAATGACCGGGTGAAAAAAGAAAAAAAAATTCATGATAGAAGACAGCCCCTACTCAATAGCATTTCAACTGATTATTCAATCTAGGAATAGCCCCTAAAAAGCAGTAAGATTCCTAATAGCTCAACTGGGCATTCCACATACATTATTGATATTTTGAAAAATCATGTGTTTTCAAATCCATATTATTAAAGAAAAAATTATCCGCCAATGGATGTTAAAGCTGCTTATCGCAATTTAACATGGATAGCTAACTGTTCTCCTACTGCTACAGATACGTATCATTTTGATTCTGAAAAATAGAATATGCCCTAAAAGCATCTTTCTGTAACAACTCTTTCTTTCTAGCTATTTCCTTCAACAAGGGAAGCATATCTTTGCAATTACAATTTCTAGTATTCTACATCCTCCTCCTTAGTAAGACACAAATTCACAATGACGCCACACATCAAATTTGATGGATGTGTCCAAGGTAGAGGAGAAAAAACTTTTACACGGAAAACTCTAAGAAGGAAAGAAGGCCTACAGAAACACTTATTTTATGTCCTAAGGGCAGGCCTCACTAATCACAGTTTAATGCTTTCCTACAATTGAATGACTCTGAAGCTTTCAAAGACAGTGATGAAAGGAGCATAGGAGTTGTTCAACTTCAGTTACCCTTTCCCCAGTATACTTTCAAGATAGTCCTTAAGCTTCAAAGAGGAAACAAAAAGGACTACATGCCCTGGCTAGGTTACTCTGTCTATTCCCATGAAGCTCATTTCACCAACTATCTCCAACAAAATCAACATCAATCTGAGAGATAAAAATTTAACAATTCAGAATCTCATAAATTTACATCTTAATAGCTGGTGCTTCAATCTGCTTGACCTTCAGCAGGTCACTTTTTGTCAACATGCCAATTTTAAATAGTTTGCATATATGTTTTGTCCCTCCTAGATATTTAAAACAATCCAAGGACCCCTCTATATCAACTTCTGACCACTATAAAAAGACTTGCCACTCTCAAATTGGATAACTTGCGAATGGGTATGTGCTATGCTCAAATATCATGCCAATGAAGGAATTACAAATTTCAATGAGAGATTCGTGATCCCAGCTTCCATGTCCTTAACTGAAGTTGTTAATCGAATTGGTTGTTTCAACTTTTCACATGGGCAGTTAAAAGAGATCCTATTTTGGGAGAGCTTTATAAGCAAAACTAGAGAACCAATATGACTGTTTTATTTAACCTGTTCCACACTCATGGATTCTTAGTGTGATGAAAATTTTGTCCACTTCACACAGACATTTTCAGCAGAGTCCACAATACATTCTTTTTTTTCTTTCATGCATAAGATAATAAAAAGAAGAAAAATGAAATTAACGATACAAAGCGGTCAAATTATTAAAGCGAGTGTCATCTTGCATACACTGGCTTACATGCGTTTGCATTTAAACGTTTTAGAATGCTTAACATTTTCTTCACATTAATGAATGCAGAGCCAGGTGTTCCATAGGATTGGAAATGGAGAAAACACGTCTTTTTGGTATGATAATTGGCACTATGAAGGTCCTCTATATAAGGTGGAGGAAATATAGGGCTTGAAATTAGTGGTGAATCCAACTTCCAAAGTAAGTATGCTTATTTGAAATAATTAGTGGATATGGCCCTTCCACAATAGTAGGAGTACTAATTTCATCATGGAAGAGTTGCCTCGATGTCAGGAAGGAGAGCATGATGAAATTCAGTGGCTAGCAGATAACTCAAGGAAGCTCAACACAAAAGCCTATAAAACACTGCTACAGGCTACACAGAGCACAAGGCAGGAGTGGGCAGCATTAGTATGGGATAGTGATCTTAACCTAGCTCACTCATTCATCTCATAGATGGGAATCAATGGAGGGTTGCTTAAAAGGGATAAGATCAGGTTCTCCATTAGCAGTCTAAATTGTGAGTTATGTAATGCGAAATTGGAAAGTATGGAACACCTCATGATTAGATGCAGATATACCAGACAAGTCTAGGATCGGTTGAAAAATATAAACGTGGCCCGACCAATAGATTCTTGGAGTGAAACTATTGCTTGGCTGGGAAAAATTAGAGTGCATAATGCGGTAGATCTCAAAACTATTAGGTTGAGTTGGGCAACCTTGGTATACTACATATGGAAAGAGTGCAATTGCAGAGTATTTAAACAAGTAAGTACAAGCAGTGAGACAGTCTTTCAGGACATCTTCTTACATTGCAGATTGGCCATGTTACCCAGAGGAATAGCTGCAAATCTGACAAGTAACATGAAGAGCAGATGGGGATTGGAGTAATACTGGACTAAGTGGTCTCGCAAGGTCCCTCGATCTCAAGATGTAGATGATTACTAAGAAACATAAATCTTTGCAAGCTAGATTCTATGGATTATACTAGTTTTGTCCTCTAGATTACATATATTTTCTTATAATGAAATCTATTAATTTTGGACAAAAATTAAAAATATTTTCTTCACATTGATCAAACATTAAGATACTTGAACGTGGACACAATGAAAAAGAGCGGATGCAGGATGAAAGAAAAAGAACCAAAACTTTCACTTACCATATGGGGTTTCCTGCTAATGGTAATCCAGCCACCAATGCCAGGAGAATTCCAATACATATGAAAAGTTGATTTACAGATCCAAGTGCACCACGTATTTCAGTTGGAGATATCTGAAAAGAATAATGAGCATTAGATAATTCCTTCTTAAAAATTTTTACCAACAAGCACATTGAGGTTGCAAGAGTGTAGTTGAAAATACCTCTGAGATGTAAAGTGGCACGATAGCAGAAGATATACCAATTCCAATACCAGCAAGTAGTCGGCCAATTATCATAGTTTGTACACTCTGGGCTGTAGCACTGAAGACATATAGACAATCTGAAATATTAGTTTTGTTGTAGTAGGAAAAGTTGTGGCTGAAAATGAAACAGTAGGGAGTAAACCAAAGGATTGTTCCAATTGCCAGAGGAATTGCATCTAATTGAAAGGTCCTCGTTCTGCCAAACTTGTCAGCCAATGCTCCACCGGTAAATGATCCAACAGTAGCACCAGCTAGTAATGTGCTGACAACCCATCCTATTCAATTTTTCGGTGTGAATACCATAGGATTGGTAGTTAACATAGAAATGACGTAAAGATTTTGTCTAAGATAGAAATATCAGCAACAGACAGATGCTACAGAGGAAAACAAAGAAATGGGCAGACAAGCGAACGCATCTTAGATTAAAAATCTTGCCTTGTAAGACAGTGTTCTCTGCAATCCCAAGATCCTTGGCAAGATACTCAAGAGCACCATTCACCACTCTGAAACAACAATTCTTAATTTAAGAAAAGCTATTGTAAGAAAAGAAAAACGAAAAGATGTCGCTCAATATATGCATAACTAACTGCCGATAAAAGCAAAGAAAGGTGGGGACCATGTTGATATAACAAATATAACATGATATGAATCAAAGATGGATTAAGAACAAATCAGCAAATGCAGTTTCAACATCGAAGTGAAGCATACCCCAAATGGTAGCCAAACAAAATAGCTCCAAGACAAGCAACTCCTACGAATGGCAGCACTGTTCCGCTAGATTTGACAGGAGTTACAGCCCGAGGATTTATAGGAGTAACGTCCTCTACATCGTCATCTATAAATATCACAAATTATAAACAAACAGCAGAAAACAATCTGTAGATTTAATAATAACAAGTTATCCACAGACCAAAAAGAAAAAAAAAATGAAAGAGAAAGGACGAACCGGAAGGAAGAGCCTTGGCCGTGCGAGACCTGAAGAAGCTAGAGCGAGCGAGCTCGACGGCCATAGGCACAGAATCCGCACGCAGTCCCCAGCAAGTCCTCATGCAGCAGTGATTATGACAACTATTGAACGATCCCAAACTCAAGGATGTGCTCTTCCTCAACTCACTCCCCAATACTCTCCTGCGGTCACGTCCACCGTCGATGCCTGCTGCCGTTATCCTCCCTCTCAACGCTTGCATTGATGCTTGCATTTTCTGCCTCTACCTTCTTCTATATCTCAATTGAACGCAATCAACAGATTCCTAACAAAGTCAAAGTAAGTCGTAGACGTTAAAAATAAAAGAAAGTAATTAAACTATTAAGGATAAGGAAACGTAACCGTTGGATCAATAAAAGATAGAATAGTGAAATGCTTTCTTAGAAAAAATAATATCTACTCAATCCAGAGAACTCCATGTCTCACTCACCAGTGACTTGGTTTTTAAAAATATTTTAAATCTCAAGTTATCAGAAGTGAAGTGTTGTCAATTAAGAGCGGAAGAACATTTGAGAGCGATGGGTTTAAACTGAGGAGAGGAGAGGATAGACAAAAAGGTTGGTGGAATTTTCAAGTCTTTATCTCTTTTGTTTAGATTTTAGATTTAGATTTTCCCAGGAAAATAAATAGGGGAATTAGTTTTTTTAAAAAAGAAAAATTCAAAGGAGTGATGACATTGAGATATTGGGATTAGATTAGATTACGAGAGCAGAGCGAGCGCTTACGGAGGATGTGCACGTGGGCACACGTTGGCCTTTCTGATTTGGTGTCTCATTTTTTCCCCTTCTGCTTGTTCTTGTTTTATGCAACTCGTTATTTACGTGTTCTAAGCATTTTTTTTTTGTCTTATAAAATTGGATGATTACATTAGACTCATTAATCAAATTCGTATACTCGTGTTTAAAAACCAAGTCTCTTAAGAATTTAGTAAACCTTTTATTATTGGGTATAAACTATAGCGAAAGTGTCCTATTTACTTTTAATGTTTGTATTAAAATATAGATTATAGCTTAATATTTTGAAAGAATTTTAATTTTTTAAAACTATTCAAATTTAATTTTTAATTGGCACAACAATTCACTGGTATTTTTACCGGTTAAATATCACATCAGCAATAATGTAACATTACTTTTATTATTTTCGAGTAATTCACATAACCACGCGAAAATATATATGGATACTATATAAATATCATAATTATGGTCTTATTATAGTTTTATTTTTAATGTATATTTAACATATGAACTTTATTTTATATATCAATTAAATAAACAAATACGAGAATATGGGTAAAATAAAGAATATCTTTAATTAATTATGATATCCAGACTAAAACCAACTGATTGAATATAGACAACAAACCAACAATTGTTTGAGGTCTAAAAGTTTAGTGTTTTAAAGGGGAAAAGTACTCGAAGGGTTTCTACACTTTGAAGCATTGAGAGAAGAATTGTGTCATCTACGCATAATATTGAAAATCGTTATCCTTGCTATTAATTTATGCCCTTATAGCCAACAGGATAGATGTTATTTTATGTATAACATTATTATTTTAATTAATAAAAGCATTATATATCTTTATTTTTATTTTAATTAATAAAAGAATTGGATATTTTAATATTAAAGGTAAAATCTTTGTAATAATTATTATGCAATCAAAATTATGAAATTCAATTTGCACTAATATATTGTTCCTAACTTTAATTTCAATAAGACCATGTATTGATGAAATGGTAAAACTAGCATATCTTATATTTCTTTCTTATAAAGAAAGTAACTAATCGAACTAACATATTTTATGTTTCTTTTTATAAAGAAAGTAATTAATCTTTTAAATTAAAGTATATAGATACTTAAAAAATATGTGAATGCTTAATTATTAGGGAATAAGTTTACTAAACAAGTCCAATTATGAGGATCCAAAGTAGAATATTGCTTATTTGGTTGTATATTTCTTCATTACAATGATCATAAAATTGATTATTAGATTTGAGATTATCAAAGTATTTCATGTGAGAATTATTATGTTTTGATGCTACTTATAATTTATTCTATTTAGGATAGTTTAATCGGTAGTACTTGGATATATTATAAACTATATCAAGATAGTTGAGTGAGTAAAAAAATGATTCATTATTCTAAAGCAACTAGGGAGAATAATGAATCGTTTTTCTTACTCACTCAATTATCTCAATATGGTTTTTTTTACTCACTCAACTATATTGAGATAGTTGCCAAAATTGTTCTATTAGAGAATTAAAGATAAATTAAAAAGAGTTATAATTAAACTAATTCTAATTCTAATTCTAATTCTAATTCTAATTCTAATTCTAATTCTAATTATTTATTATAATTATAATTTATAATCATTGGTACCCATTAGGAACTAATGAATCATATATAAATAATAGTGTAAAAGAAAACATTAATTTAAATTAAGTTAAACTTAATTATGAAGTTTAAGAAACTTCAAGAATCAAATATGATATTTTTTTTATTATAATTAGGAATTTTAATTTAATAAGAAACAATCTCTATTTTCTTTTTCTATAAATAGGCATAAGAGAGCTAGTACTTTTACCTTTTTCTCTAAAGTGTTGAGTTCCTTTTCTCTACTTAGTAGATATCGTTAGAGGCTGAACATGTAGATAACTTGTGACTGATTATTCGAGAAGAAAATTTTGTAGGAATCTGAATAAGGGATATGATTCTGTCTCTTATTTATAATTCATGTTTTCAAGTTATTCAATTAATAAGATCCAATCTTAAAATTTTATTTCTTTTGTTATGCCTTTGATTCAATTACGATTAATTTCCTAATATTAGAGTCTCCTTTAACTATTTAACTTGATAAAAGTTACTAATTGTTATTTATTTGATAAAATTAAGGCTTAAGACTTTGGTTTGATGAATTGTCTATTATATATTTGACCACAATTAATTAGTGTTCTGTTTAATTTTTTAGAAATTAAAAGATGAATTTCATACACATCCCTTTGTTTAAGCTTTTTGGAAAACTTAATATGTTGGCTTGACTTTAGAGTTTTTCTTTTTTCTTTTTGGAAAACCATGTGTTTATTATGTTTTTTTATAAAAAACCATCTCCTACCTCGTACCTTTGTTATGCTTCTCGAATGATTTAGTTGCATGCCTCTTGCTTTGTTGTTTATGGAAACAACCATTGGATGTCAGTCATATTGGATGTCAGTCATATTAGGCTTTTGGAATTGTTGGATTGAAATTTCTCGAAACTTTAGATGATTGAGCTTTTGGGTTTACTTTGAGATTTTTGATGTGTTTTATTATGTGAATTAATGTTGGAACAGGTTGAAAAGCCTCATCCTAATGCCATCTTCAGGTATTGGTGCTTCTACCAACAATGTTTATTATCACTGTGAACACAATAGCCTGCAGTGTTGCCACTGACAAAGGTGAATAACCACCAGAAGTAGAAGGTGATGAAGACTAGGGGAGTGACATTATGGGGAGAAGCATGTGACAACAACTAAAAACATCAAAGGCGGTAGCGCGAGGAAAACAAAAAACCTAAAATAAAAAAGATGGAGGCGAGACATTCACTACACAAAGGGACAACGTGTTCGAATGGAGACACGCTTAGCGCATGTTATACATGCACCTTATATTAAAAAGGATGGTGTGTGACTATTTTATTTTAAATTTATTTTAAGCTTTTCTTTTAATTAAATTAGTTTAAATTTCTAATAATTTTTTTCTTGGTAAGTCAGAAAAATTAATAAATTAAACCAAGATATGTATAAGAAGTTCAAACACAAGTGCCTCGGAGGACACAATAAACTGGTACATAGCAACAAGCCATACTACAAACCAATCACGACTCTTGAAACTGCCTGCATCAATAAACTCAAACCGAAGAGGAAATAATAGGGATGATTAAGCTAGCTGACACTCAAAGCATAAAAGATAATCCAAATAGATAAGGAATTGGAAGCATTTTGAACTCCTATAGCCGGTCTTCATTGGAGGCAACTGGAGGAACCTTTGATAGAATAGTGTTGATTACCACGAGAAAGAGACAGTGTTGATCCTTCGAATCTGTCCGCAGATAAACTGGGAACCCAACCTGCAAGTTAGTGAAAACCAACCATAAAATAATTACCTCACCTCAGTGAATAGGCTGAAATGCTCCGTAACGTGGGAGATTACCTCGAGTAATACTCGCTCCACATCCATGGCTTCATTCTTGAAGGTTCTAGCATTACGTTCAGTCTATATTAGGTATACGGTCGTGGATAGTATGAGAGGGAAATAAGGTAATGCCGAAAGCCCGGTACTAGAAGCACTGCTATACCAAGAGAGGATTGTTGTTCTAAAGGGTCAAATTTTATTAGGAACATTGTGGAATATAGTTTAATTTTTCAAGAGTTGACTTATTAAATTAAATTAGTTATTAAATAAATAATTAGAAGTCAAGGTTTTAAAGGAATTTCTTTCAAAATTCAATTATATTAGATATAATTACAATAATAAGATTATGTTAGTTTTTATAAGACCTAAACTTTTGAAGTTTTTACATCTTTCAATTGAATATTCAATACATATTAAGAACGTGATAGTTACCTTCCATTATTTGAGAATAAAACCAGAATTATGATTATTATAAGACTTGTTAAGTTATTTAGGCCCTTTTAACTTAAATATGTTTTATCTTAAATTGATTGGTTCTACTTAACTATATTTGTATGATTTGGATGAGTAATTCATGATTATATGAATTTAGAGGCATGGCTAAAAGTAATATATAAGATGTATTTTGACAAAAAGTTGTCACCTAATGGATCTAAGAGTTATATAACATGTGATTGATATGAATACTATCTACCTAATTTAAATTTATTTGTTTTATTAAGTAGCTCAAGATCAACGTAGTTTAAATATGATCTTAGCCTACTAGAAAATTATTGATAATTTTTTGATTTCATAGTGAGGGCTAATATTTTGAATAAAATAGTAGGAGTAACCATATATGTATTAAACTCATTATTTTATTTAGCTTTGTAGCATAAACTAATACTTAATCTTCTATGTAATTTTGATTATTAGATAAAATGAGTATTAATTTATCCTTGAGAAGCATTACAGATGTAACAAGCTTGTCGGACCAAACCTCTTAAATGTGTTTTGTAGCTTAAGAATTGTCCTCACACAAGAAAAGAAGTATGTTCTTGACACTCCAATTATACTAGAGCCTAGTTTAGATGCAACTGATAAAGCCTGGGAGAGATATCAAAATAATATTATTGATGATGTTAACAAAGCTACATTGTTAACTAGTATGTCTCTTGAGTTGCAGAGGCAGTATGAGAACATTGATGCTCCTACTATAGTTTTGCATCTCAAGGAGTTATTTGGTCTACAAAGGTAAGGTGGAGAGATATTAGACTTCTAAAGCATTATATCAATGTAAAATGGAAAAAGGATCTTTAGTGGAGTTACACATACTGAAGATTATTAGCTATATGAAAAATTAGGTGGATTAGGTCTTGTCATGGACTATGAGTTAAGCATTGATTTGGTGTTACAATCTCTTTAAGGTTTTCACTATTCATTATGATATTCCATATCAACCAAAAGGACATGTCATTGCTTGAATTGTTGAATATGCTTAAGACTGTAGAGGGATGCCTTAAAAAGGAACCCTATTATGTTCTTAATATGGATTCTTCCAAGTGCAAGAAAAAGGGCTCCAAGAAGAATAAAAATAAAATGCTTCTAACTAGTGGAGGTATCCAATTCATCATTTATCTCATCTTTGGATACCTTGAGCAATACAACCCTCTTTATTGGAGCCACTTCCTCTTCATAGAATTCATTAGTTAGCATTTTATAAAGGAGAAGTGATTAGATAAGCTCTTCCAATGGCAAGGTGATTAATTTCTTCTTAAATGGTTATCACCTTTTCCTCAATCTTTTAGTGAATACCTAAGTAAAATTTATCACTAATTCACTGCTAGAAGAAGTATTATCAAGACCTTTAAGGACATTAATAATATAAATAAAACAAGCATATGTATTAAAAATAAAGTCATTTTTAACGTAAAATAACTCATATTGATGAACTAATAAACTAATATTGCTCTTTTTTACTTATGTAATGTCTTTATATGTTATTTGAAGTATGTATCGTCCCATAGAATGTTTCACACTTAGACACCCTATTTAATTCATTTATAACATGAGCATAAAATAGAATATTCACTCATTTTTTAATTAATATAACAAACCTTTTGTCATTATTGCTCTAGTCCTTTATATTCTTTAATACCTTACGAATGAGAGCATAACTAGCCAAAATAGGAGATTTATTGCATATGGGCTTCGATCAAAAGTTAGAGTTCGTAAAGATTTGGAGGCAAAACACTCATCTTTGGTTGAACACGATACATACAAGTATGTCTTATCCTGTATCCTTCCTTCGATGTAGGAGTTAAGTTTTAGGAAGAATAAAGTTTCCAAAACAAACGTGGCCTTAACTGTGTCTACCTTCTTAAAGTTACAAAATATCCATAATCTTCATATAAGTGAGTCCCAAATTGTGTCTAAATTCATAAAGTTATAGGAGGATCGATAATCTTAGACATGAGAGTGTCCCAAATCATGTTCAGTAATGTCAAATCGTCTATAACAATGTGGCCTACCCCACATTCATGTTTAAGGTCCTGCCTACTCAAAACTCTAATTTTTATTTAGTATTTAAGGCATGTTTCTTTTCAATTAAAAATGTTTTAAATATATTTGTTTACAAAGAGTTGTAAGAGTTTTTTTCCCCTTGTTTTTTTTATAGAACTTCAAACTTATCAATTAATTCCTTTTCTATAGCATTCAAATACTTTACAAATTTGGCTCTTGATTCTTTAGAATCAATGAATTAGTTCTTTTAACGATTTATTTTAGCTTTCTTAGCTTTGATTCAAACTTAGTCGTAAGTTCTTTAGAACATATTTTTAAATGGGTTCACATAAATTGGCAGTAGAGCTGGGCTCTAAATTAAGTATTGTTATCCTTTTTATTTTCATATCATTTCAATTTTATTCTTTGCTTAAGAGAATAAAAGTCATATTTCTTGTGATTTTTTTCATTATATTAAATCATATTCTTATTAAGCTTTAATAAAAATTTAATATTTGTCTTCTTTTTGCTTTTGGAGTTTGTCTATCTCTACTTTTATGGTAAGCTTTTGTAACAGCTCAGACTACCCGCCCACAGATATTATCCACTTTGGGTTGTCCCTAGGGCCAAAACTCTCACAGTTTTGCTCTTCCCACACCAGGGAAGACGCGTTTAAGGGGGAGAGGTATCCATACCTTTATAAGGCATACTTCGTTTCTCTCTCCAATCGATGTGGGATCTCACAGGTTTATTCTTTGCTTAATTGCTTCATTTCATATCGTTCATACCAGAATATTTGTGTGATTATAAAAAGTAAAGAAAGGAAAAAAAAGTAGCGCATGAAGGATTACCTTAAGAAAATATTTCCAAACACAAATCAAAAGTCTTACTAGCCTTTGTTTTATTTAATTTTCATATTTCTTTATTAACCTATGATTTATTGATGTTTCTCTTTTTGACTAATAATTCTTAGAATTTTGAACTTTACAAGATTTAATTCTTGTTTGAGTTTGTTTAGTTCTATAAAGAACTTGTGAAGTAAGAAAAGGGTTACAAGAAAAAGAAGGCAAGAGAGCGTAAGATTAACATCAAGAAAAGTCAAATAAGGAGTGAAATAAGAGTGATTTTTAATCTCTAAGAGTAAACACGTGTAGGAGTGTATGAGAAACTCTTTTTAGTATTTTTTTTCTTATAGCATTCAAACATATCTTCTAAATGCATTTCATCACCAAATGAGGAGAAAAATTACTCAATATACATGCTATGTAACAATAGTTTGAAAGAATGAATATGATGTATACTAAGACGAGGGATATAATGGACAAGCAATCACAGTAGATTATTGAATTATAAGCCAGACGATAACCCAAAGTCTATAATAAGGGAAAGTGTAACTAAACATGTTGTCAAAGTCCTTAAAAACAATATTCGATTCACTAACTTTTATAATAGTTATAAAAGCAAGTCGAATCTCAAGAAAATTAAAAACTAGTTCCTTAATTTCAATTGATAAAATAAAATGAGGGTTTGATTAATTAATTAAATTTTTTTTGGCCAATAAGAAGAATTCTCATTAAAAAGAACAAAAGAATACAGCAGTGTCACACAAAAGATCAAAGGAAAAAGAAGCAACACACATAAGAGAGCTAAACACTGTAGCAACTCAAGCATATCACTTCAACACTAAAACCGTTAAGGAGGTGCTGGCAAGCCATCTCTGCTCAAGATTCCAACCAAAGAAGATGGAGGCCTAAGACCTAATTACCAATGCACATCTTCCGGCTGGTTTGCTTTGCTAACCAATCAGCGGCGCTATTAGCTTCACGTTTTATTAGTATAAAATCAATACCCTGCAAATGTTGTATTCTATACAGAATATCAGTAATAAATAGATGAATTCTCCACTTTCCTCACCCTTTATTCTGAAGAATTTCATTATGAACAATCTGTGAGTCCATCTCAATTTGTACATTATGATATCCTTTCTAATCCAACAACTTCACTCCCTCATACACAGCTCTGGCTTCAACGTCAAGTGCTGAACCTGCTCTACATTCTGTAGCAAAACCATCAACAATGGCTCCTTCATCATTTCTGATAATAACTGCCACACCTGCATCCCCATTGTGATAAGCTCCATCACAATTCATTTTCAAACATCCGACATCTGGCTTGGTCCAATGCATCTGTTGAGACTGCACACTATTTATACCAACTGGCTGTCTTGAATATCTACACTCTGCCAACAAATCATTACTTTTCACAATACATCTAATAAGATCTGGCTTGTCTTTGTTAAAAACCACCTTACATCTTTGGTTCCAAATGGTCCAAAGGAGGACAACAATTGCCACCACCGCATCACTGCCATTGCCAGCCCTCTGAAAAGAGTCACTCATAGCCAGAAGCCATTTATCTAAAGTGGTCAATCCTTCCCTTGATATTTTTAGATCCAACTCACTACCAAACCAAACACATTGTACCTAGGGACATAATAACAACATACGTTCAAGAGTCTCAGGTTCACCATAGTAAATAGGACACATGGCATCAGTTTGTACTTTCTGGTTGACCAAATTAGATTTAGTAGGCAGGAAATTGTGAAGTGTTTTCCAAAGAAATACCTTAATCTTGGGTGGTAGATTGAGCTTCCAAAGCCATATCCAAAGTTTCTTATCCATAAAGTGAGAAGTTGCAGCTGTTCTGTTAACATTAGTTGCAGCTTGTTTTAGAACATGATATCCCACCCGAGCTAAAAAAACTCCATTTTCAGCTATTGGCCAAATGTATCTGTCCTGTGATCCTTTACCACATAAAGGAATGGTCTCAATCATTTGTTTCTGTTCACGAGTCAAAAAATCACTTACAGCCTCCAGTTTCCACCTTTCAGTTTGAGTATCAATTAACTCCTTCACTTTCTTAGGAGCACATGCAGGCAGTCCCTCAGGTTTAGAAACCGATAGGCCCTAAATCCATGGCTCATCCCAAATATGAATACTGCGGCCATCCACAACTTGCCACTGAACATGTTTTTGCAAGAAATCCCTACCTTCCAACAAAGTAGCCCAAAGCTAGGAGGCCCTTGACCCTTTCTTAGCCTGCAAAAGAGAAGTTTTAGGAAAATACAACCCTTTCAACACCCTTACC
>JANZLC010000002.1:16868529-16878796 GCA_026413385.1 Erythroxylum gracilipes | reverse complement strand
GTCTGTTTTTCTTCTAGACTTCCGTCTGCTTTTTCTTCGCATGGCTTTTGTCTGTTTTTCTTCTAGACTTCCGTCTGTTTTCTGCTTCGTCTGATTTTTATTAAAGTGTATTTCATCTGCTTTTCCTTTTGTCTTCTTTTTGTTTGTCATCAAAATCATTCAATTCGTAAAGTCAATTTTTGACTTAACTTTGATATGTGAAAGATACATAATTGCATGAGGAGAAGAGAAAATGAATTATATATCTACATGGGATATGTTGGCAAGCCCAATAACAAAATCAATTTCTTGAGAGAAATATATTGGGCATATGAAGTCAAAAAATTATGTTGATATTCAAATATAACAACAACAACAATAGTTTTGTGAAAGTCTCCTTGATTCATAAGGTCTGGAAATACAGTGTTACCTCTAACTAGTAAAAAGACTATTTTTGATAGAAACACATGAAAAAAGTAAAAAGACTAGTAAGGGTTGTATTCTTGGTAAGTTCTAGCAGAGCCTTATCATTATTAATGACCTTTTATCAGTTTTTCTTAGGCTTTCCTTTTTTCCTTTTACAATTTCTAAGTACAATCTTCTCGCATCTTATCACTGGTGTATCAAGTTATCTCCTTTTAACATGTCTAAACTATCTAAACCTTCTCTTTCTTAATTTGTCATTAATATTAATCACCTTTAATTTCAATGTATTGTCATGTATAAATACAAATATGAGTTGATAGTATTTATTAAGTAGTAAGCATTACTTAATAATTGATTATGAAATTTGTATACTTTATATGACATATTTTCATATAAATTAAAAAGTATGTTAGACAGATAAAAGGTCATCTTCTCATACGGGCAATCACCTCTAGTATTTGTGATAACTAGAGAAGAGACATGTTATAAGTTTATTAAATAGGTGATAATTAAGAGAAAAAGTAAGAAATTTAAACCGTGAATTGTAATTTAAATGATAAGATAAAAGAAAGTTAGTTTGGAGTGATCATATGGTCATAATGTTTGGCTTAAGTTGTTATATGAGACTTGGAAAAGATGAATTTAAGTCTAAATAAGTGAACTTAAGCTAAACATTAAGCATGTTTGAAACAACATCTGTACAATATTGCATTTATGAAAGATGTACACTTTAAATTAATAGGAGTTAATATTGTAATACATGACTCTTACCATGTAAACAGAAACAACCATGAAAAGAGATTAATGTAAATCATAAAATCTCAACTTACATTTTGTGAAGTCTTAGAGGTTAAGTGAACCTCTTAATATATCTTTAGAACTCTTTTGTAATTCTTAAGAATTAAATTTAAACTTTGCTACCTTAGAATATTACCAGAATATTATGTTTGACATGATCTTACGGGAAAATTTTAAGAAAACAAATTAAATTCAATCAAGAGATTTAGAATAGAAGAAGGTCATTCTAATTAGTAACTTGTATAAGAAAAATTATGTATTCAAAGGTAGCCATCGACTCTTAGTAAAAGAATTGAATACATTTATAATACAATGAAATCATTAGGATTAAAGGATATTTAAATAAGAGATATGAATTTGAATATAGCATGTAAAATCTACTCAAGAATTGATTCATTAATCGAGATTTTATATATTTCTAATAGGTATATGACCATGAGCTATTGTTGTATGCTAGTCACGTGACTTATTGGACACATGAAAATATGCAGAAATCTCATGAAAATATGCAGAAATCTTATAAATTAAATTTATCATGTATGAGTGAGAGATGATATTGAAAGGACACACCATATGATTTGAGATGTGACCTTTTGATCATTGACAATTAATAATCTTGACACTATCCATAACTATGGGATAATGATCATTTAAACAAACTGATGATTCTAATATGAAAAGAACACAAATAAAGTTTCTTATAGGCGTCCTTTAACCAGTAGAATATAATCAAAAAAAATTAAAAAATTAATTGATTAATGATATATGATTTGAAAGATTATGTATTTATTTACATATTCAAACTTCTTACAAGCGCAAATAAGGTTGATTGTTACAGGGTAATAATGGACGTGAAACAAAAGTAAATTACGTTATTTGTTCTTTTTGTTTGGTTACTAATGACAAAATTTGCATTATTTATACTCCTTTAGTAGGGATCATTAACCTCTATAATTAAAAACATGACACTCATGGACTAGATTATGCCAGATGGTATAGGCATCCAGTAACACGTATAAAACATGCATTATTCAATCTTATAGTTATCCTCAAATTGTGCTGCTCATAATATTACATCATCCATTTTGTTGGACTTTAATTATATTTTGCGGTTCTATCAAACGCGATAAAGGATGATATCAGGTAAAATGTAATGGGAGATAACAGTTATGTTATACTATTAGATGCTTTGTTAAATAGTTTAATAGATTACAAAAGCGTAAAATAATGAAATGTGCATTAAATATATTGTATATAAAATTATATACGCTGTTAAACAAATAATCATAATTATACAGATCTCTTTCCATATCTTATTTTACACTAAATTCCATCTTGTTATTATATTTTACCACACATTATATATTTGAAACTTGAGGATTGAGAAAGCAGTTGCAATCTGTGGCATTTCCAAATTTATGTAATCACTAGTACTGACTGTAATATATGTGAGTGCATAAAATTATATATATTCCCTAAAAAAATTGTTAACCCCACACTAGTGGAAGTTATTAGTAGCACTCGTTCCTGGCTATATAAAACAAGTTGTTATTGGAGGCTATGATATATGAACGTTTTATATGGAAAACCTATGTCTCTTAACTTTTGATCATATGTTTATTCAGGGTTATTCTTTTTAACTTCATCTTTCTTATGACTATGAAAGTATTACAAATTCAATTCAATCTTTTAACTATATAAGTTTTCGTTTCTTAAACCTTTTTAAGTTGGTGTTTTTATTTTTATTTTTACTTTCTCATGTTTTCTATATAATTTAAGATTGGAGGTGGTCACTTTTAAATAAATATCCTAATATCATTGACGTATTGGATTTAAGTGGATATGAACTTTGGAATATAGTGGGAACAAAATGACCTCAGAAGATCATTGTCATTTTCAAGCATAATCCCCTAATAGAAGGAACTTAGTTGACTGGATTGATGCTACTCCTGCCAGCGATTCATTTTAAATTACCACTTCATGTATATGGCAACGGGCACGCAGGGACAAAACAAGACGAGTGTTAGAAAGAGCGGATTGCAAATGTAATGGACGGCAGATATGCTGGTTCTAGAAGTTGGACAATGAAAATCGGCACATGCCTCAACAGAAGCTTTTAAATAATTTTGGTTTTCATTGTCTGTTTCATGTAGTAAATAAAACCCCTAGTTTAGATACTCTAGCTTTTACTTTTTATCACCTAACAAATTACTTTGTATAAGCATTCGTGATAGAGATCTTCAGTTAACTTCATCTTCTGCTCCAAGACCAGCATCAGCTGTTAGTACTTACCAATAAAAGGAAAAGTGATTGCTTGTATCTAAGAACAATAGTACTAATTATTAGCACCAAAAGGTGATTTTTGAATTCTATTCATCATATTGATGAAAATTCACTGTCAACTTCGACAGACAGATAGTTATGATAGAAAACCTTTCGAATGCGCTTACTGTGTAAGCCCTAATATTTAATAACATAATATAGTTTGTTAGATTAGAAATTAACTTCTTTCTATATTAATTTACCAATTAATTAAAATAAAATGTGATTGAAGGGATAAATCATTCAAGCTGATTAGGAAATATTTACAAAATTATTAATCCCTTCTAGCTTGAGAGCGGAATGTGGAAGGACCTTGAAACCTAAATCTAGAGTAGCTTAATTTTTTAATTAACCATAGGCAAAGAATAAGAACACAGTTTACTGATGGCAGTTAGTAAGATGCGAGAAGATATTTCCTTGCTGAATTTTCAAATGCTTATGTCCCAACGTCAATCACGCAATCATCCCAACACTTTAGTAACAATAGTGTAGCAAGTCACAGGTCATGTTGGACCAATCGTCACTCTCTTTCAGTGTTTCTCCACCAACTTTTCACTCCATATCGCTTTTCGTGGAACAAAATGTGTTAGGTTTCATTTTTCTAAGCTAACCCATGTTCGTGAAGTTAAGTGTTTGAATCTTTGATATGCTCATTAACATTACCAAATCAAGTAGTTAGATACGGTAAAACAAGTACAGTAGAAGACATGAACTAAATATGAACAAACATGGAATGAAGTCATATATGTACGTACATACAACCCACTTGGGGACATATATATATATATATTAGACCGAAAATTAAACTAGTAAAATAAAAAATTTAAGGTTTAAAAAGTTCAACTTACATTATATTATCATAAAATCGACTAAATATTGAATAAAATTAAAGAATTTGAAATATAATTAAAAAAGATTGTCCTTATTTATTAAAACTTTAAAGTTTAATTAAAAATTATTATATAAAAGTTAATTTATTTATTTTAAATAATAAAAATATTAATTAATTAATTAATAGATTTTAATAACAAAAATTATAAAAATAAAATAGATTAAAAAATTAAAAGGTTAAAAATTTTATACATATCAATTGAGTTTTCTTTATTATTGATAAGTAATGAATATACAGTGGCAGTGGGTATTCGTTTAAGTCTACACGTTGAGTAGTTGCACAATCCTAGGACCACACTCATATCTAATGTTGAAAAGATTAGTTCCATTTTGTCAGAGTTAGCTTCTTGACCTTGGTTTTCGTGCTCCATCTTGTCTAATTTTCTGCTAGTTGTTGCTTGCTCCTCGTCCATTGCCTTGGGAATTTTCACAACAACTTGTTCTTCGTTTCTCTTCTCTGCCCCAACTTCTCGATCCTTTAATTGTTCTCTCTTTGGCTTGTGCTAGTATCTTAACCTTTTCCTATACTATAAAAATACCCTGTGATCATCGCAAAACCATATTGTCCACTAGGTAACCCAAGTTTGATATTTCCTGTTCTTTTCTAGGGTTTCCGGTTTCTGTCTATCTATCTTTATCTCCCTCTAATGGCTAATATCAATTATCAGATACAATCTGAAGTTAAGATCACCAACAACACAACCCTGAAACTTTTCGGATTCAAGATTCTTGACAACAACCCTGTGGATTCAGACAAAACTCCGCCGGCATCATTAGAATCAGAGAAGTTCCAGTCCATTGACGATCGAAAATACGAGTGCCAGTACTGTTCTCGTGCATTTGCCAACTCTCAAGCGCTAGGAGGCCACCAGAACGCCCACAAGAAAGAAAGGCAGCTGTTAAAGCGTGCACAAATGCAAGCCACTCGAAACTTGGCAACTTCATACATTCCCAATTCCATGTTCTCTCCATTCCCTCCGCCACCAACACAAATCTTTTCACCGGCAGCGACTCCATTAGCCATGGAACAAAACCAGTTCCGTTCCTGGTTTTACTCGTCTAATCCGTCGCATGTCGATCAGTATCTTTCTGATCCTGGAAGGTATCCACATGAGACGAGACTCGCGTCCAAGACTTCCCCAGAGTGGAGTGGCTATGGGTTATTAGGAGAAGATATAAGAACATATCATGATAAGGGGTTAGGCTTGGATTTGCATCTATGACCACTGCGCTGATTCATCAAGCTTTGTATAGCTCATCAGACTTGTTAATAACAGTGAGTAATATACTTATCCCATGTCTGGGCATCTGAGCTTGTATATTTCCTCTAGAGTTTCAGAAGCAATGTATTCCTGAACTTGTAAGATTTGGGGAGATGTATATTTCCTCTAGAGTTTCAGAAACAATGTATTCCTGAACTTGTAAGATTTGGGGAGATGTATATTTCCTCTAGAGTTTCAGAAGCAATGTATTCCTGAACTTGTAAAATTTGGGAGATGTATATTTCCTCTAGAGTTTCAGAAACAATGTATTCCTGAACTTGTAAGATCTGGGGAGATGGTCCAAAATTAATTAGTACGATGGAAGATTATTCAACAGATAAACTTGATATATTGTCGATAGCTTAAGTTTAAATTAATCCACTTATACAATATTACTGGACGAGTGTTTCATTTTGTTTCTTTGAATTGGTAGTTTCTTTAATCCTTGTGAAGAATCTAGAATATGATTAAAAAAATTCCATGCATTAAAAATTAGAGAGAAAATGGTATATATATTGAACGTTTTATGAAAGAGAGGAAAAATAGCAACTAATAAAAGAAAATATAATTTTTTTTTTCAATAAGAACTCTAATGCCACATTAAGAAACTATAAAACTGGGAAAGCATCAAAGGTTAAGTGGAGCAATTCAAAAGTTGATCTGAAGAAGAGATTAGCAACAATTTCATTAGACTAGTTACAAACTATTTACGAATTACATGATAATAAATTTTAATGTACTAATTTGAAACTATTCATGAACCACACAATAATCAATTCAGTGTGCTTACAACCTTGTGTTATAATCATTGCAATTCACAAACCGTGGAGGTAAGTGCACAATATTCGTTCTCATAAGAAGAACAAGAAATAATAAATTGTTTCTTTATTTTCTAGGAGACCAGAGACAAACACAAAAAAGAGAATACCCAGTAATACACTTGTAACTGTTTGAACAAGATGTCCCGCTAGAATCTAAGAAGACTTGAAGCTTAAGATCAACAAAAGTTGGAGAGAAAATGCCTTGCCAGCTACAACCTCAAGGAATTGAGATAATTGTTATATAACAAAACTGATATCATGTTAAGTAGTTGTCAAATATAAAAGTTAGCCAATGGGCCTATAATAAGAGGAGGTCTATGTTAACGGAGAACCACCATCTTTAGTCAATTTACAGGAAGGCAAAATGTGTACCAACAGGTTTAGAATTATTAAAACTTGTATCCTTCAATAAGTTAATAACAATAGAGGATCTAAAAACTTCAAGACTGAGAAAGTATTTCAATTCACTAAGAACCTTGATAAAATGTCTATTACGTAAGTAGAATGTAATGGTAGAAATTTGATCAAGATTATTACTAGCCACAATCACATCAAATAATACAAAAAAATGTAGAGCCAGAAAACTTAAAGATTAAAGTATGATCAACATTTTCTTGTTGAAACCTATAATCAATCAAAGCTTTTGATAATTTGGCATACCATTTGTGAGTGACTTAATTTAATCCATATAGGGATTTAAGCAATTTGTATACTTTAAAGAAATTAAAAGAAGTAATACCATTAAATAACTTTATATATTCTTATTCTTATAAACCCTATTCAAAAATGCTTTATTAATATCAAGTTAATGTAAAATTCAGTTTTGGTTTGAAGCAAGAGCTAAGAATAGTCTCATAATAGTCATCTTAACAACTGGATTGAATGTATCAAAATAGCCTATACTCTTTTACTGAGTATAGCCATCTGACTTGTACTTGATTTTGTAAACCCATTCACATCTAATGAGTTGTTTACCAAAAGGAAGATTAACAATTTTTTATTATCCTTAAAAGCTTTAATCTTTATAGCTTTATATGTTCTAGATTCCAATCGAGAGTCAATATTCAAAACAAAAGCAAAATGGTTAGAAGAAAAATGATCATAAGAAAAGACTGCATTGCATATATAGAATGAAGGTTAGTATTCAATATTGAACAATATATGGAAGTCTTTTAAATATAAGTAAGGGCATGTCTCAACCTTGTGCTATATACTTGAGAGGAACTAAAGAGGATGAACTAGATGTAGGAGCTTCAAGAGTAGGATGAACTAGATATATTTAATTAATTAAATGAGCATAAATAGAATCAATCATAACAACATGATGTAGAACATAAGCAAAATTAAGACATGAATCAAGTTCATTAGTATAGATGAGGATATATGTTCATGAAACACCATATCCATATAAATAAACACTTAGTCTATAAATTATACATCATATAACCCTTCACACTTGATATATACCTCAAAAACATGCATTTAACTACTCTATAATCACATTGATGCTTAAATTTGTCATGATTAGAAGCAACTCATAAATAACCAAATACTCCTAAAGAGCTAAAAGCAGAAGCAATATAAAAAAGTTTCTTATAAAAATTATAACAACTTCCAATTTTATGTCCTTTTTTTCAATAAAACATACACAATGGCCTTCTATTAGTATTAGAATAAAAGCTTTAACTCCTAATTTTCTATGATTACCAAAATTATTGCCTCCATGGAACATCCACTAACATTTCCATGTAAAGAACCGGATGTTGTACTGACAAATGCACTAGCATCAACATTAGAAGTAGAAGTAGAATTATAATATAATTACCTTTCATGCTACACTAATAGTGATACACTTTATTAATAGGAGCTAATGGATCCACCAACATGATTTGAAACTTATTCAGCACTTTTAAGAATATTATCACTTATTCATTACTTCAAAGTTTTCACTGATATTAAAGAACCATAAAATACCAAGACTATATATATAACATTTAAGCTAAAAAACAAAAAATGATATAATAATAATATAACAATTAATTAACTAAAAGATATTGCTAACTAAAGGTATGATTGATGGTTATCATCTGATATACCCCTACAAGTTGATGATGAAACGGACTATAGTCGATGCTTGCTAACCAATCAATGAAACTAAGTTTAGGCAATAGCTTAGTCAGAATATCAACTAGTTGGTACGAAGAAAAAATGATACAAATTGTAATAAGGTCCTTATTGGAAATGAGATTATGAACAAAATGAAAGTAAAATTTAAAATAGCTAATTTGGCCAAGAAATACTAGACTTGTTCATAAAAATAAAACTCTAACATTGTCACAAAAATATGAGGCAAACCGAAAAACGAACTCCTAAATCACATAGCAATTGTGTCAACCATTTGATTTCAACAAAAACATTTGCTACATATTTGAGCTTAGACTCAGTAGAAGATCTTGGAAATTTCTGTTGTTTTCTTGAATTTCAAGCAAGTAAATTTTTACTAAGAAAATAAAATGGCCACCTATTTATTTGCAATCATCAAGACATCTAACTCAATCAGCATCATTAAAGGTAACTAATTTATCTATAAAGCACTTAGTAATAAAAGAGACTAATAATTGTTAAATTTTAAATACTGCAGAACCCTTTTGAGTACTTAAAGATGCAAATATGTTGGTTTATGCATTAAGCAGAAAAGTTTATTCACTATAAAAGACATGTCTAGCCTTGTTAAAGTGACACAGCGAGGACTACCACAACACTATCTAAACTAAGTAACTTCCTTATTTAACAAAGAAGTTCTTTATTTCTTTGTAAGTATAGGTCCAGCTGCCATGGGAGCATAACATGACTTACAATTCTCATTCCTATCTTTGATAAAATGTCTGAGACGAAAGATTTTTTATTAGCTAAAATACCAATAGAGTGTGGTATCAATTTTATTACAAAAAAGTATTTCAATTCCCTAAATCACGCAAAGAGAATTCCTTAAAGATCAAAGCAATAATTGAGTTGCCTGTAACCACCACTTCATCAATATAGACTAATGAAAAAACAAGTGTAATTGTCTTAATTGTAAATTAATAAAGAGGAATATGCTTGAAAACCAATAAAACCAATATTAATCAAGTAATTTCTTAACCATTGGAACCATCTCTTGGGGTTTGCTTAAGCGATGACATATTAAATTTACGGACATAATTCGAATGAATGCTATTAACAAATCCGTAAGGTTGATTCATATATATTATTTCCGCTAATTGTCCATATAAAAAAACATTACTAATATCAAGTTGATGCAGAAACCATCCTCTAAAAATAGCAATAGATAAAATAGACCATATTGTCATAAGTTTAACAATAGGACTAAATGTCTTATTAAAGTCCAAACCATGTTCATGAATGAACCTCTTAGCCACTAGCCTGGCCTTTAATCTTTCAAAAATACCATTTGCTCTTCTTTTAATTTTATAGGCCCAATGATTGCTAACCTGAATTTCAAGTTCCATAGCTTGATGCCATTATATATACTATCCTTTTTTGCTTTGGTAAAGAGGGAAGCTTCGAATTGGGAATGGTATCTCTACTCTTTTTTGGCAGGATCCTTGGCACCCGTGTGGTATATTGAGGTCCTTGACTACACCGAGAGTGATCAACGGCTCGGAGCTCCCACTCTCAGCTCGAGTGACGACAGTAATTCTTAATGATAATTAGAGATTGAATGAGGTGTCTTTGGACATCATAAGGTTCCTTGAACCACCAGGGTAT
>JANZLC010000002.1:16818651-16842194 GCA_026413385.1 Erythroxylum gracilipes | reverse complement strand
AATCCCAATTTCAGTCACAAAACTAGGTACATTTTCTCTCCTCGCTTCATCCTCTAGATTTTCTTTTCTGTAATCATATAATCTACCAGTCCTAGAAGTGAGGCTGGTCATAGGGATGAAATCGCAGAAGTAAGGCCAATCATGGGAGTTGTGGTGCGTGAAAGGAAAGATGGGCAGCTTGTTGAAACACCGCCGTGCGACCTATCAACGATGACTGGGAGGGAATTGAACTGGTTGGTCACCAAAAATAACATCCTTGCGACCTGGGGACCCAGGCTGGCCTCCGTGAACGAACGGATTCATAGCAATCCCAGAGGATACTTTGCTGTTTCAGACAGCTTCTTCTCAGTTGGTGGTATGAAGCTCCCATATGCTCCGATCATTGATGAGGTGTGCCTCGCCTACCAGTTGAGGCCGAGCCAGATTCCTCCGAACAGTTGGAGATTTAATAATGGCCTTGCCCTGCTGTGCTATTAATTCAGGCATCTCCCGTCGGTCGAAATCCTGCGCCACTTTTTAATAATGAACCAGAGTTCAAGTGCCGGGGCTGGGGTTCCTCAGCTTCAATATAGGGATGTGCGCTATCGCCCGGCTGGAACAGCCTCAAAAGTCTAATCTTGGAGGACGAAGTACTTTTTTGTGAGGCCCCTAGGATCTGCTTTTAAATCCAGGCCGTGGAGATATCCTCTAGCCGAGTGATGGAATGATCTCTCGAGTTTGGTCCTTAGTAGAGAGGAATGGGAGGTGGTCGACCGTATTAAGGCGCTCAGTCGATATGACTTCGATTGTCTTATTAGGGGATATCGGGGGGGGGCATCGGCCGACTCCTTCTTAATCGACCCCCCGCCACAAATTAGCAGGCTAGCAGAAGAAACTGCTCCTTCTGGTTGACTTTTTGTGGTTAAACTATTTGCTGAACTTAATACGTATTGGTTTCGGCTTCTAACCTGTTTTTTACATTTACGCAGCTATGGTAAGGATTAATGATTTCGCCGGGTCTTCTGGCTCCACTAGAGGCTAGCGCAAAGCTACTAAGCCTTCAAAGACAAAGGAGCAAGGCAAGAAGGGGGCCAGCGCGGATGCTGCGCTGCCTACTGTTCCCGAACAGGGTGTTGCCCAACTCGCTGTTTCCGAGCCATCCGTAACACTCATTCTGACAGTCATTCCCGAACAGCCAGCGACGGTGATCCGATCGGCGGATGAGGGTCTAATGACCGTAGAGGAGGAAGCGGAAGAGGTGGAGCCGCCTCTCAAAAGAAAGAAGACCGTTCGAGTTCTCCAGCGACCGCCCTGCTCATCGGGTAAAGGCAGGGAGAAAGGGAAGGAGGAGAAAGGTAAGAGGAAAGACCGAGCAACTAGCTCTGGAAAGTGGGTATCCACGATCAGTCTAGATGAGACTGCGTCGCTTAGGGACATCGACGTGTCCCTCGCAATTGCCCAGAAGTCCATTCCTCCCCGGGACGGGGAGACCTTGGGTAACCTGGAGACTAAGGAGCTGTTGGGTAGTCTCGTTCGTAGCTGCGTGAGGAGTCTGTCGCTCTCCTTTGTCACGTATCAGCGCCTCGAGCAGCTTGACGGAACCAACTATTCATTGGGCCAAGAAATCAAGGATCTTCTCGAGTAGATCTGTGTTTTGAGAGCCGAACTCTCAGAGGTGTGGGAAGAGAGAGACTTTGCGTGAGCTCAATCATCCTCTTGGGAAGAGGAGAAGAAGTATTGGGAGGAGGAAAGGGACTCTTTGAAGGCTCAACTCGCTACGGGAGAGGAGGAAAAGAACCGGGTGGCTTTGACAAGGGACGAGCTAGAGAAAAAGTGTAAGGCGCTGCAGCTCGATAACGAGGGCCTGAGGAGGGAGGTGCTCACCACCGTGTCTAGAGCCAAAACGGCCCAAGAGCTTCGATCCAAATTTATTCAGGATTATTAAAGGGCGGTAGATGGCAAGGCAAGGGCTGAGGATGGTTGGGAAAAGGCTGAGAAGGAGCTGAAGGAGTTGCTAAGCTCTATAAAGGGGGAAAGAATCGCTACGATCAAGCGATGGAAAAAGTGGTATCTACAGGGGGAGTGCCACGAGTATGCTTGCGACTTGGCTCTTTCCATCTTGAGAAATTGTCACAACGTTCACATTCCTAACGGGTCGGATCCTCCTTCCTTCGAGGATTACGCCGAACTGCTAATTCCCCCCAGTCTCGGCCTTTCTTTGGGGGAAATGAAGGAAATAGTCGAGGGAGAACGAGAGGTGGTCCCAGATGAAGAGCTAGACCTCAGCTCGGACGAGGGGGAAGAGCAATCTCATGGGGGTGCCTCTCTGGTTTTCCCCGCAAGCTCTGATCCTGCCTTGGTTGCTCATTCGTCCTCCCCTCCTGCCAATCCAGCTATTGTTGTTTTTCCTCCTAATCCTATCTCAGTTGTTAAGTCGGCCCCTGAAACAGCATTGCCGACCTCTGAAGCTACTTCTCCAGGACCGGTTATTGGCTCTTCCCTTTTTACCAAGGGATGATTTTTTGTTTTCTTCTTCTTTTGAAGCCCATCTGGTCGGGCTTGTGACCAGGGTAAGAATATAATAAAGCTATGTCGTTTATTATCCTGTTAATTCCGTTGGATGAAATTTTTAATTTCCATTAGCCTCGTATGAGAGATCGAAATGTAGTGAGCAAATGCGTTCGATACATGCTAGTTCCAATATCTTGTCCAGGCCACTGTAGCTGAGCGGTGTAGAGGTCGACCGATGTCGAGGCCGAAGGTCCCAAGGATCTTATCTTGGCAACCTGGCCGAGCGATATCGAGATCGACCAATGTCGAGGCCGAAGGTCCCAAGGATCTTGTCTCGGCGACCTGGTCGAGCGATATCGAGGTCGACCGATGTCGTGGCCGAAGGTTCCAAGGATCTTGTCTCGGCGACCTGGCCGAGCGATGTAGAAGTCAACCGATGTCGAGGCCGAAGATCCCAAGGATCTTGTCTCGGCGGCCTGGCCGAACAATATAGAGGTCGACCGATGTCGAGGCCGAAGGTCCCAAGGATCTTGTCTCGACAACCTGGCCGAACGATATAGAGGTCGACCGATGTCGAGGCCGAAGGTCCCAAAGATCTTGTCTCGATGACCTGGCCGAGCGATGTAGAGGTCGATCGATGTTGAGGCCGAAGGTCCCAAGGATCTTGTCTCGGAGACCTGGCTGAACGATGTAGAGGTCGACCGATGTCGAGGCCGAAGGTCCCAAGGATCTTGTCTTGGCGACCTGGCCGAGCGATGTTCATGGTAGACAGTCGATCGGGTGTTCCTCCCTTAGTCCACTTTGATGAGATTTGTATTGCCAAGAAATTTGAAGCTCTTTATTGATGATAATGAGGGTGTGGACCGTTAAAAAATCTGACTGATAAGGTCAGGAAAAAGGTACCCACGAATTGTGTTTACAAGAATATAAACAATAATAAAGTGCAGAAAATAAAGCTTATCTATTGGCAGAAAATTGTCTAGTTTCTTCATCGGCCTTCAGATCGAGAGAGTTTGTCGATACTATCTCTCCGTCTAATGTCCTCGTTTCTGCTAAGTAGCATTCCCTAGCGATTCTCTGCTGACCCCTGACAACATCGATTCTATGGGATGTTGGGAACTTCATCGCTTGGTAATAGGTGGATACAATTACTCGGAGGGCGTTTTGGGTGACTCGTTCGATTATCGCGTTGAACGCCCCTACAAACTTCACCACCAGGAACTCAACGTTCTTTTCTATCTGACATGGCTTTTGGCCGAATTTTACTTTCAAGAAGACCCAAGCAAATGGATACGCTGATGCTCCTATTACTCCTTTAATGGGTCCCTCTATTGGCAGTAGCCGCTCTTCCAGAATCTCCATCTGCTTAAAAGCATCATAATATAGTAGGTCAATCGAGCTACCTGTGTCAATCATTACCCGCTTCACCTCGCTACTGTCCATGCTCAGGGTGACCACTAATGCGTCATCATGAGGGCAGCTAACACCATCCAAGTCAGATTCGTCAAATGAGATCACCCCATCGTCCTGCTTCTGTTTCTTGTTTGACAAGTCTTCACCGACTTGCCTAGCATACCTTCTTCTCTCTTTAAGGGTGGACCCTCCAGTTGCACTACCACCAAAAATCATGTTAATGACCCTAACCGGTCGATCGTCCTGCTGTCCAGCATTCCTATCATTTCTTGCCCTGGATTGCCCTCTTGTATCGCGTCGATCGTCTGGATTCCTGTTCTGCCCTCCTCCCTCGTTAGTACCAATTTGCCTCTAAGGCCTTCGCCAACTGTCAGGGAAACCACTCCTACCATCGTTCTCCCGATCGACATTGTCTCAATCAGTATTTTGTCTGTACTTCAGAAATCTACCTAGCTTTCCCCTTTGGATGTAGAATTCAATTTCTCTCTTCAAAGGCCATCAATTCTCCGTGTCATGACCGATTTCTCTATGGATGCGGAAATATAGATCAAGATCTCTCTTGTTGAGGGGAGTTTTCAACCTGTTGGGTTCTCGGAGAGGTTCCTCATCTGCTCGCATAGTTCTAATACTTCCGCATATCGCCTGTTGAGCGGGGTGAAAGACTCTCGTCGATGTCCTTGTCGGTCGGTCGGATTTCTCCAGGCCGATTGATCTTTCTGTCGTTTGTGGGAATCATCCACTCTGCCACTCGGCCCGCGGTCATCTGTTCTACATTTTGTGTTTTTCAACACCTCCTCGAGCTGGATGTATTTATCCTCCCGACTTCTTATTTCTTGAATGGACTTGGGCTGATCAAGAGCCAGTGACATCTTAAACTCTTCATCCCTTGTGTTGCTCATCAGTGCTGCCAACATGGACGAGCAAGTGAGGTTGGGGACTTCTACGGCTTCATTATTAAACCGAGTGATGAACTCTCGCAGACTTTCGTTCCTCCCTTGAGTCAACTGCATCACTTCCAAAGCGATCTTTTGTGTTCATTTACTTGTAGCAAATTGATTGAGGAATAGCAGTTTAAAATCCTCGAAACAAGTTATACAACTTGAGGGTAGACTATTGAACCATCGCCGAGCTCCTTCTTGAAAGGCGGTACAGAACACCTTACATTGAATCGCGTCAGGAACGCAAGGTAAGTTTATCATCGACTGGAAATGCTACAGATAGTCTAGAGGATCGATCTTTCCTGTATATTTCTCAGGCGTCGGTATTTTGGTACCAACTGCAGGGAGGCTATCCAGGATCGCCGGGATGAAGGGAGAGTTGTGCTGTGTGGGTGGGTGAGCCGGACGAGAATTCATGGCCATATTGATTCGATCGTCCACGATTTTTTCTAGCGCTCCAGCAGATGGCGATCGGCCACTACACCAATCTGCTGAGAGAGGGTCCACTGTTGTTCCGGCTGGGACTGCAGGATCTGGCAAATCAACAGATCAACCGCTTCCTCTATCTGTTTCTGGGTAAGGGAGGTTCGTTGTGATGGAGGAGGATTTGCGTCCAGGGGGACGCTGGGAATTAAGGTGCGAATTAGCCTCGGCGTTACCTTCCAAGGCTATGCTCTGTTCTTCTTGATCGTGGTTGTGAAGCTGTGGTTGATCATTCGGATGCGAAGATTGAGTGCGGGAATCATAATACGGTGGCGGAAGAGTGACGGATAACTGCGAACCCATCTGTTGCATCGCAAGTGCCGTGACGGCAACTATATCAGGATTGGCTGCTGCCGCCTGGCTAACCTGTGTGTTTCTAGACGCGGTGCCCTGATGTCGGGCCCCACGGTGGGTGCCAACTGGTTCAGTCTGAATCTGCGAGGGCTGAATGTTGTTGCTTGGATCCATAATTCTGTGTGACCTTGGCTGCTGAATATCTGCAAAACAAATAAAGGCACACCAGGGGTTGGTTCCCGAAAGGCCCCTCCGACGTTCAAGTTAGTCTTTTTGAGAGAGTTTTGGTTACTAATAGTAGAGAAAACTAGAGTTGTAATATCGTACCTGTATCATGGTAAAATAGTACCTTATATATGACATAGATGTTAGGTTTAGATCTTTACGTAAGTTTTTGCGTTTGCATGGGAGATTAACTCCTGCTGATGGGCCGTGGATGCATGGACCTAGGTTTTGGCCTAGCATAGCCGACCTAACCACAATCCAATTGAAAGGAGCAATAACTAACATCATACCTACATAACCACAACTTTATGATTGAATCGAGCCCTCAACTCCTCTTTCTCCACTACTACTCGACTTTCCACTGTTTGAAATTGATTCATACCTCAACGAACTGAAAAAAACAGCCTCACTCCCTCGAGGATTTGTAGATTGAAAAAAAAGGATGAGAAGATAATAAATGAAACAATATTGGTAAATGTCTTTTCTTGAACCAATTAGCTAGAAGCCCAAGGCCAGTGCAGGTATCCGACTTCATCTTTGATAGGCATTGACATTTAACCAATTGGTCTGATTTCTAATACCAAGCCCAAAATACCATTTGAAAGCCTACTCTTAAACCCAAAATGAATTGATTTTAGTCTATCTCCTACAAAGTTCCGAAATATCAAACCAAAGCTAAACTTTAGCTGTTTCAGAGTTGTCCCTCTTCCCATCTTCTACTCAAGTCTCAAACCGCTCCTAAAACACGTAAAAGTATGTTCGTTTCCTTAACATTTCATTTTGTTTCCACTGTTCAAATTATGGGTTCTTCTCTTTTCTCCTTTTTTAATCTCCTACTGAAACTTAATATTATTTTACTAGTTTAACTCTGGGGGTTTTACGAGTTTTATGGTTATACCATTGTTTTATCTTTAATATAAAAAAAAGGGTTTCTTCCTTTTTAAAGTTTCTAGTTTAACTTCTGCTTCTCATTTTCTCTTAGCAATTCATGCTGATGCCTGTGCTCTCTTGTATTCAGCGTTTTAAGCTTTTCAAGAGCAGTGAGTTATGACTCTATTTATTCATCCATTGCGATAGTTATGATATTCTTGAACTCAGTAGGTGGTTGATTGAAGAACTGACTGTTCTGAATATGATTTTGCTTGTGGTTTTACTAAATCATTTTTCATGTTTACAAGAATACTCCGAAAGTAAAATTTGCATTTGATTTGGAATTTGGAACAGCAAATTGTAGGCTAAGCACTTGAATACTGCAAACTAGAATATGAATGAGACTTCATTCCTTTTAAGCGTCAAAGGAAAGTTCCTTTCTTGCTTGTTCAGATGGTTACTAATGCTACTCTGTTCCTAGGTACTAAACCAACTGCTTGACCTTCGTTGTAGATTCAATGTTGTATGCACTTACTACTCCAAAAATTAGCATTTCTCGGCCAAGAACTTTTGGTTTTCATCGAAGGAACTATGCTTCAAAGAGGTTTTGCCTGCATGCGTCGTTGCCTGACAATGGGAATGGAGTTAAAGTGGAGTATACTCCTTGGCTAATTGTTGGATTGGGAAACCCTGGAAATAAGTATTATGGCACTAGGCACAATGTAACTGAATGCACATATCAATATATGGGCTTTAATACTTTTCATCCTAGATTGGTGATTTTGTAATATTATCTTCACCAGGTTGGATTTGAAATGATTGATAAAATTTCTCAGAGAGAAGGAGTTGTGTTGAACACAATACAGTCAAAGGCTCTTATTGGAATAGGTTGTTAAGTTGAACGACATTTACTGATTCTTGACTAATTCTTTTGTTCCTCTTTATATTTATTTATTTATCTATTGTTTCCTCTCTTCCTTCTAAGTTTTTCCATCTGTATTGAGCTCATTGTTTATTCAAAATTTTGGTCCAATCAGTACAGGTTGCATTGGAGAGGTGCCAATTCTCTTGGCAAAACCTCAGGCATATATGAATTTCAGTGGTGAATCGGTTAGTTCCATGTCTTCTCTTATAAAGGGGCTTTACATTTTGTAATGGAAAGCTTATAGTTTGGCATGATGACAATCATAAATCACATATTCCAAATCATTCGGAAACTAAATCTTTGTTTATTGTGATGAAAAGAAGAGGGAGAGGGTAGGGAATTATATTGAACTCTATTCCGACTTCTCAGAATATTCCCTGCCATCAATTTGTCCCTCTCTCTAGTCAACATGGTTAAACCCATGGAATGATTTGTCATTGATGTGTATTACAATGCTTCGTCAGATATAGAATTTGATAGCAGATGGTGTTCAGCTCTTTGATTTATGGAATGTTTTATTGAGGATTTAAGTTCCCGAAAGTGAGTGGTTGTTGATATTTTCTAAACTTGTGAAGCAAGATTGATGTCTATATAGTGCATTGTAGAGCATCTGTTTTTTTTAGTGTCTGAGCTTGAATGGATAAAAATCGATAAATTGTAGATCTGTCTTTACCTTGCACCATGCTATATCTGCTGTATGCAATGTATTTAGAGTCCTTACATTCTAGTTAATGCCACCTGTGAAGCAGTAGCCAGTTGATTTATAGACCCGTTTCTAAGTGAGCATGGATTTTCATGTCCTTTATTAATATATATGATTTCATCTGTTGTAATCATCAATATGATTTTGCAGCTTGAGGCCCCTATCCTGAATTTTTATCTTTTATGGTTGTACTGTTGGTTGTCTAACCTTATCTGGCTGCAACAATTTCATCCTAAGCTTTATTGTTTTCATAATATCGTGAAGGTTGGACCTCTTGCTGCATATTATCAAGTGCCTCTCCGTCACATTTTATTGGTATTTTCCTTTGTGTCCTCATGCATTTTGTTAGTTAATTGCTTTTATATGTTGTTCTAGTATTTGACTATGTACTGTTCACCTGACCTGAAGGTTTATGATGACATGAATTTACCGAATGGTATATTGAGACTTCAACAAAAAGGTGGACATGCCCATCATAACGGGTATGCCTGCGTCTCTGCCTGAGTTCCATTAATGAGTTTTTTCCCCTTTGTGCTTTAACCTTAGATATCTTACTAGTTCAAGATCCTGTGGTATAAACATGGTTATCTAACAATTTTTTTCTACTTGAGTTAGCTTCTGCTTCTCAAGTGATGTTTCTGTCTCTCTCTATCTCCCTCCCTCAGATTTGAAGCTTCAAAAGTTTCATTCTGGTTTTTATTTCTGATTTGAAAATATTTCTGTGTTCTTTTGTTTACATCATGAATTTTCATATGAACATTTGGGTAAGAGGAACCAGTTATTTGATTTCTTGTACTTGTGCAAGAATTTAAACTCTTTTCTTTCAAAAATTATAGCTAGAAGTCAATTAGATATGATCCCAGTGATATGGCTGCACAACGTAAATTCACATACAAAGAGAAATTTGATGTTGATGCACAAAGAAGAAGAATTATGGTAAAGAGCATAATAAAATAAAGAAACAAGGAATTTCAGTATATAACTTATAAACATGTTTTTTGGGTGACAAGAAAATAGAAATAGTTCCACTCGGGTAATGTCATATATAAGTTAACTGCTGGCTATTTAAAATGGGCCTCAGTTTAATGTTAAATAGGACAAGAAACATTAATGCAATTAAGTATCATGATTCTAACAACTTTGTTCTTTAGGTTGTTTATGCTTCTATTCAGTCATAATTGCATTAAATCTTTCTTGTTCTCCATCAACAGTACTCCACAATGACTTTTAGGTATGTATTCTATTAAAGTACAACTTCTTCATGATGAATTGAAGTATGTTACCCATTTGATCTACTCGTATCAATTTAACTGGAAGAGCCTGCATTGTGACGCTTCCAAAGAGCATCTATTGGTTTGTTGCAATTGTGGAGGTCATAACTCAGAGAGATCTAGATTTTTATTTTCCATCTCTTTGTGCAGAGTGAAGAGTGTGATTGATCATTTAGATGGTTGCCGTGGATTTCCTCGGTTGTGTATTGGTAGGCCATTAATTCCTGTCTTATTTTTGACGTAAAACATTGTTATTCAACATCAAAAGGTGTTATCTATACTGGAAATTTAGAATTTTGGATATATTTCCATCCTTGCAGGGATTGGGGATCCTCCTGGCACTATGGACATGAAAGCTTTTCTCTTGCAGAAGTTTAGTTCCACAGAGAGACAGCAAGTATGTAACTTCTTTTATTATATCGCCTAGTACTTACTCTCATGTTTTAAACTTGATTTTACTGTAGTTGTAGACTGCATTCTAGTCAAGGTGTCTTCACTGAATCATGCCTGAGATAAAGCAACTTTCGTGGCATTGCTTCAACTTTCTTACCGTGAATTGCTATTTAACAGATTGATGCAGCATTGGAACAAGGGATTGATGCTGTGAGGAACTTGGTTCGTCATGGGTTTAACCGTAATATTACAAGATTCAATCTAGGGCAGAAATACAAGTATCATAAAGTTTGAAGCTGGCGAAAAAGATGACAGGCCATTAAAGTTTGTGCAAATTTATAATTGAATCACAAGACTGCCGCAATTCCCTCTTAGTCATCTTAGGTTCATATGTATCACCCTTTTCTTTTTTCCTCAACTATTGAAATTTCCCTGTAAGGTCCAATGTAAATGCAGAAGTGAGTTTGATTGAAATGTGAACTCCCCTTTTGAAGATTTGTACTAAGAAGATAAAACACAGGCATGGCTGTTTGAGCATTGGACTGGATGATATTTTAAGTGCGTTTTCCTTTTGATAAAACGGAAATGAAAACGTGAAGCCACGAAATGGCCGGCCTGGAAAGAACAGGATATAAGACTAAAGGTTGACCCTTCCAATGATACTATTTAGATCCCACAAAATCCTGCTCACTCACTCCAAATCGCGTCCAACCAAAAACCATCGATCACCTCCACTAGAAGCCAGTGTCATTCAACCTTTCAGTCGCGTCTACTAAAGGGGCCCCACTTGAACAATAACGTTGAAGTTTTTATAATACAAGGGAGACAAAAGTGCATTCCCAGTTCTTTTAGACCGTTGCAAAATCAAATTCTTTAAGCGATCACCCAGAAAGCAGCCCAACCCCCAATGAAGAAAACTACAAAAGCAATTAAAGAACTTATCAAGCCGACCCATCTCCCAAAACGATCAACAATGGCCGAAAATCCTTCTCTCCACTCTCTTGATCCTGTCTCTCTAATCTTAGCTCAGAATTCATCGAATTCTCACCAGCCACTTGCCCTCAAACTCATGACGGAGAGCTACATCATGGAGAGAGGACCAAGATACAAAGCATATGCAGAGTTGAGAGAATCTAAGCTGAGAATGAAGAGCTTACGGCTACAAGAAGAAGAGGAGTGTAAAATCATCAAACAAACCCCACCAAAGAAACAGGTCAAGTTTCAAGAAAACTTGACCAATTCAAGAAAAGGGTCTTCTTTTTTGGCCCAGTCAGTGCCTGATTTCTCTGCCACGTTGAGAAAAGAGAACAGAAAACCGCCACTAGAGTTGACACCCCCATCAAAGACCTCTTCAAAGGTTAAAGGAATTCTGTCGAACTCAAGAGGGAGCAGGTCGGCTAATGCAGGAGAGAAAAAGAATGTCAATAGTGGACTCATAGCGAGAAAGAGCTATGCAACCATTCAAGAACTGAAGGGATTGTGTACTTCTGCATCCAATGCCATTAATGGCGAAGACAGGAGAGGAAGAGGTGGGAAAACTGTTTTGGGGTACAGACAATTCTAACGTAGTTGTCGAACACCCCCACAGTTCATGTGAGATGGCTCTTTTCAAAGCTTTGGTTTATTAATTTGATTGCTTTTTGATATTTTATTTGTTTAAAAATCACCAACATCGCTGGTGTACTATTGTCTAGTAATCATTTTTTGTTGCTAAAAGAACAATTTCACTTGAATGAGTTGACAGAAACGCTGTTGAGGTCTATGTTGCTGTTCTTTTATTGATGGATGTAAAGTTCCGGATGTAATCATGTTTCACATATGATTATTATACACAGGAGAGATAAGAATGGTTTTTGGGAACTTGAGATGTCAATTTCCAACAACATTCTTTCAAATTCGGAACTGTTGTTGGATGCGGCGTTGTTTATGTTTCTTATGCCTGAGAAAGCTCGAGACTTTTATCAGAACCAAACTACCCCTCATTATTGGTTTAGCCAGGACGCAGCAATCACGATTTAGACCCTTCGTTTTTCCTTGTGGTTTTGTTTGTTGTCAGCTGACTTTCATTAATTGTGATCAATCGATCCTGAGATCGGTTTGTGATCCATCTTTTTACATTCACATTGATGATACAAGAGATGTTCTGTATTTACTAGCATTCATTGTGTAATTAATTTATCAGCATTCAGTGGCAAATGCAATGATAAAAGGCGATTTGGGAGACTGGGTATTGCTCGAGTTTATGTGAAAAAAAAAAACACATTCTTCTTCCACCGGCGTAAACCCAAGGAATGTGACAGCAACTTAGCGTAGGAATGTAGACTGTAGGAACGTTTTTGCAGAGCGGTTTAGGCAGTGCTGAGTAGTTAGTTACTCATGAATTTGTATGTCTTGTCATTTCTATAACAATAGGCTCATGAACATATATACAAAATCAAAGACAGGAAATATACAGGTCTTGGTTCCAGTGGAATAGAATCTTACAAAACTAGTGATCTCTTCTCTTATCTCAATTTGAATGCTTGCCATAAGGGAAATTGAAATTCGTGATGGTTAGAAATTTATAAGGGTTAGAAATATGTATTTAGCAATCAAGTTAAAGCAATCTTAGGTCACATATAACTCTATAAGAGATTCGAGTTTGGATTAGGTTTAAAATTTAACTTATTTGTTGATTTAGTTTGTCAAGCCTAACCGCATTACATAAGAAGTTTAGGATCAAAATAAACTCATTATAACAGTACTAATCTAGCTACCATGACAAACCAATTAAGGTTGCATCTCTTGTGTAGGTCCGATATGCGATGCTGTAATCAGAAACATCTGAAAGTTTCATGGCCCATTCCATATCTCTTATGTAATAAGAGCATCATGTGTTTGCTTGTTGGTCTCAAAATTCTGTTACAAATTTTTCTCGTTTTCTATCCTAACAACGTATGTGACTGGTTTTTTCCAGATGAAATATCTATTAAATGTTTACTGCAAAACTATGATTTTGTTTTGGTAGTTTATTGATTGTTAATGGAATGAAGGCGTTGATAATTCACTCAACGGGAAGCTTCTGATCCAAATACTGAGGGAAAAGTAACGACGATCGATCACAACGGCAATTCCAAGGTTGAGGGAGATGTGGATCTGTCCTTGGAAAACAAACCGTCAATCACGCCAAGTATTCCCAGCTATTTTGTCTAGTTATCCATGAAAGCCCGTTCAGGTTTCAGATCATCATATACAACATCTACATCATCCTACAGCTTTTCCAGGTTATGATCACCCTTCAGTTGGAAAACAAAAAAAATATGATCAAATCACTCGAGGTCTACAGAAACGGGTTAAGTTGCTTACATGATAATCAAAAAGAGATTACGATGTGCAGGGTCTATAGACATTTCAACAGGTTCCCAAGCAGCATTCCCAAAGATCTATCACTATTTCCTCGACCAATATTTCAAGTATGTCCCAATCAACTTCACTGCCAGTTTCAAATGCTTCAATTCCAAAGTCAGTCCATTTCCCTAATGAGTGACTCATCTCCCACTCTATTATTTCATCTGGGATCATCCCTGCCAAACTTGTCCACCTTTTAACCTCCTCCTCAACCTCTTGAATCAGCATGTCAGCATTCTTGCAGAACTTGACTCTTTTCCATGTTCTAAACCCAGAATTGCTGTACCGACCATATTTTGAATCTAAGCACTCTATTAAACAGTCGAAAAGGAACCTTCTAACAATGTTATCATCTTTGCTCTCACTGAAACCAAGAAGACGACTAGATTTTGTCCACTGGACACCATGGACTGATTCAAGTTCATCAAGTAGGACAGGTCCTATGAGAAAACTTCTCATTCTATCAGAATTTTGGAGAGCCGCATTCCCAAACAAAAGTTCAGCTTTCAGGATAACCTCCTTCGCATGGGTAAGCTTGTCATCTGTTAGCCCACCACCTGCAAGATTGATGCTCTGCAATATCCTAGATATGTAGCTAAGAAGGTTAGTCACTATCTTGCCCCCTGTCATCCCTTCGTTCATCAATGTTACTGAATCCAGAATATCAGTATCTATTTCTTCAGGAGGTGGCTGATTGTAAGAGTAATCCATAGCGTCAAGGGGCAACAGTCGTCCTAAATTAAATTTTAAACAACAAAGGAGCATATTAATCACCAAATTTTTTCTTTTGTAATTTCAACATTTCAAAAACAAGAGGAAACAATAAAATTAGCATGAAATGGATCAACTTTTTTACCTGAATTGTCGTCCAGACTGCTAGATAAGCAACTATCATTGAAGAACGAAGCTTCAAGAACAGATGCAGGACTTAGATGTTCACCTTGACATGTTAATCTAATCGAAGGGCCTTCGCTCATTTTTTCACTCTGAGGAAAGCAACAACAGAAACCAGACTTGTGTGAGGCATATTGCAGAAGCCCACATAAACTTCCAAAGTAGAACGTGAAAAGTTGGGGCCAACATAAAGATAAGTTCAGACCAGACTTCAGCAGGAATGGCAATTTCTTTAACAGAAAGAAAGAAAGAAAATCCATCTATGGTAATATTGGTGCCAACATTAACTCTTTCACTCATTAGTCATTGCCATTCACGTTAGTCATGCAGAAGCTTGTGTGGTGAACAAAGTTGAAGTGCTTAATTTGTGATTCTTCAAAAGTTATAATGATCAGCATTATAAATGAGCGAACAATTAGGGAAAACTTTAAGACGTTAATCATCATGGGGAAGTACCAATTGTCAAAGCAACAACTTAATGCCAAAATCCACAATCAGTTCACCACCATTACATTCTACTTAATCTAAAGTTTCAGGCCAGCCTTGGCCAATTCAGCAATGTAATTAGTCCTACTATGGAGAAAGTTAAAATCCACCATTCACAAGAGACGCAAACTAAAACAGTTACGACAGACGTAGGTTTCTTAAAATCATTGTAAATAAAGTGATTTTGTAGGAATATATTTTAGCGTCCACAAAACAAGAAAAAATGCAGAAAAATCGCAAAGGCATTAAGAGAGAGTGCAGTCATAGTGTCAGTGAATGGTGAATAAAACCTGGGACACCCAATTATCAGGAAGGATAGGATTTTCGGCATTCAATGCAGATATTAGTTCTTGGAGAATCATAGCAATGGATCTCTTGGGAATACTGCCACCAGAAGCATATTCATCATCTTCTTGAGATATCAATTCCTTTAATTTTTGTTCCAAAAGCAAGCCTAAAGCATCTCCTCTTAAAGGACAATGCGTCTGGAAATATGCGCTGTTACTAGTTTCCTCCAAAGCAACTACTTTTTGATGTGAAGGATTCACGTCTATTTGGTCAACCCTCCCTTTGATATCTGAGGAAATACTAGTCTTCTGCTTCAATGGGGAATTAAATGTGAAAGAGATAACAGTATTGTCCTTGTTTCCACCAGCTCTATTACCTTCTGATCTGCTGTTGGAGTACCTTTGGTCTTTTGAGGGAGTATTAAGCATCATATCTTTGCTGCGCACAACACCAGACTTGTTTCCATTTCCCACAGACATTGAATTGGCAAATCCTGTGCTTCCAACTTGGATATTTGCACTTACAGTTCTCCTCTTGCGCACTGGGCTCCTTATCTGTGAAAAGGAATCATCTCTCCTGTTACAAAATTTTCTATCTCCATCAATTGTGGAATCATCCACTCTGGTCGACATCCTCTGCCTGCTGCTACCACTTAAATTTCTGTTCAGAGCAACAAAATTTTTGGCCCCACTAATAGTGTTAGCAGCTGCAGAAGCTCTTCGGCTTTGGACATTATTTAATCTGACTCTTGCTGGAGTTCTGTCGCTCCCAACTGCCATTTCATGTTGCTTAAGTGCTAAAGAAGATGGGTCGTCCTTTTGAGGCCTGCATTGCTGGCTTCTTGACTGCCGCTGTACATGGCCCACTTCAAAAACAGACTTCCCGTCAGCAACTGGTTCATCTTGAGGTCGTATACCATCTTGCTTTTCAGCAGCCGTACATAGTTGGTCCCCGTTCTTTTGCTGAACTACATCTCTTTCCTCCTCAAGGGAGCTAACTTGTGGCCTTGGCTTCATCCCATTCAACCCCTGAGTAGAGATACTAACCAAATTTGACGCACAGGGTAGGAAAATGAGCTGCTGCTCATCCAAATTTGCTCTAGAATCTATTAAATTAAGCACGTTACTGCAGTTTTGGCAAGAATTCTGCCCCAACAAAGATTCACTGGCACTTATGTCATGGCTTATGCTCTGTGGTAGTTGTTCCATGACATCTGATGAAATAGTTCTTGTTCCTTCAGTCATAATCCCCTGCTCAGAAGCAAACTTAGCAGGATTCGAATAAGTAAGAGCACTCTTTGCTCTGTTGGTGGCTTGCAGTCCTGGTTCCAGAATTCTTGTTGCAGCATCAATCAATCTAGATGCTCTAGACACGTTCCTGGAAGAGGATATCCTAGGACTCTTCACTGGCGAAGCAAGCTTGGAAGGATGATGCTTTCTTGACCTCGACAAAACACTCTTAATTTGCAATGCCTCAGCTCCGAATCTAGTCACTGCTCTTCTTTCAATTTGCTCTGTCTTCTGAAGCTTTTGAGGTCTAGATTCAACTTTAGCACTTCCCTTGTCCATTTTCAAGCCGCCCCTATCAGACCCACCAAAGCAGCTAGCAACATCCTCTTGTCTAACACCAGAAGTAACAGAATTTAAAGCTTTCTTGTGCTTGTCTCGATTAACTGCGGGCAAGGAATCAAGACCCATAAGCCTAGCAACCAGGCAAGGAGCTCGCATTTCATGCTTCTGCTCTGTAATACCGCGATGTCCGTTTTTCTTTACATTGGGAAAACCTCCACTGTTTTCATCAGCAATCTACAATATGAGCAAAGCACACAAGAAAAATGAACGAACAGTTAAACTAGCAAACATTATCCTTGCCCCAAACATGAAGGGAAAAGCAAGGAAAGTTCATAGAAGCAAGGCATACCAAATGAAGCTTGGCCTTGGGCATTTTCTCATCCCCTCCAAACCTCTTTGACCCTTGCTTAGAGCGAGCTAAGGAAACAAAAATACAATAAGCTAAGAAGAAATGAGACAAGAAAAGATCCATTTTACAGTCCTAGGTCAAGTGTGTGCCTCCATGACCAATGCATCAAAAACAAAAGACAAAAAATCTACCAACCAATGCGAATGTTATTGAAAAAGAGAGAGAGAGAGCGATAAGGCAAGACTAACCTGGAGGAAGCAATTTCTTAGAGAAGAGCACCCTCTTAGCAAATCGTCGGTTCCAATCAAAGAGCTGGAAGAAAATGCCAACACAACCTCCAGGCCTCTGAGCCCTTTTCTCCGTTATCGCCAAGCATGAAGTAGACTTCCCCGCCGTTTCATTCATTTCCCCGAAAAACAAGAACTGAAAACTACCGTCCCAAGCACAGACCAACCAAGATATCCTCTCTCAAAACCGAACACTGCAAACATCATGAAGACCCCCCATCTCCAAAACAAAGCTCGAAATGGATAAGCAGAATGTAGGTAACCAAAGCTCCAAAGATACAGCTCTTCCTGCGGCCAAAGAAGAAGGGAAATCCGTACAATGGTGGAAATGAAAGCCAGGCGCAAGAAAAGGACGTGGCGAAGGAGAAAAACGACGATCTAAAATGCTGCAAAAAGGGAACGTCATGCAGGGAAGTGGAAACAATAAAAACTTTTTGTTGGTTATTATCAGTATTTGTACGCATCTACATGACTTGACGCGCCTTGCAAGTGATTCTCTCGCTATGAGAACTTAAAAAGAGAATCGTATGATGTGATGGGATGGTTTCTGTTTGCGACCATCAACATAGCTCAAGAAAAAGGAAGCGTCTGGCATTTTAGCAGAACTTTCTCTAATAGCAAAGAAACAGACTGCAGGTACGCTGTGGAGTGGGTGGAGGTAGGGAGGTGTTGCGGTGCGTAGGATAAGCAAGCAAGCAAGTAACGCTAACACGCACGCGCTGTTTGGTTGAATGTAGTTTGACGCGAGGGACATGGAACCAAACAATGGCAAATTTAGTCGGCAGGAAGGACTAAGAGTCAAGATACAGTGTTTTCTTGTATTTACCCTTTTTACCCTTGTACTTTTCCACAGTTGTAATGTTGTACGCTATTACTTGTTACAGGTGTTTGACAGGCAAACAATTCTATAGGAACTAATGCCTGTCCAAACAAGTCGATTTTTAAATTACATCCCATGTACAAACCAGTAGTTTCTATAGTATTATTGTACTTGCAAGCACAATAATATATGAGAAATACTTGTGATTTACGCGGCAGTAATGGTTCAAAGTTTTTTATGTTCTCTTTTTTTAACATTGGAAGAAGGAACCAAACAAATATTAATTTGATATATAGATATCAATCTTAACCAACTCTAAAATTGTAAGCAAACCAAATTCACATTTATATATATAAAAAAGTTAGCCTCTCCTTAGATGTGCCAGATGAGCCTGACAAAATCATAAGGTCTCGTTCGGTAAGAATCTAATTAAAAATATATATATTAAAACTTAAAATAGGAATAAAATTATTGATTATGCATTTTTTGGTATAATATTTAACAAAGTTAATATCTACGTCAATATTTGGTATTAAATATTAAAATGATAATGAAAATTTTTTCTCTTTTTTAGTTATTATATAATTTGTTTTGAACATAATTAATTAAAATATTTATTTTTAATAAAAATTTCAATAATTTATAAAATTATTAATTTTTAAATAATTTTAAATGATTTTTATGATAAGAATAAAAGTCGTCGTCGTCGTCATCATCACCCAATTCAAAATCCCACAATGAAGCGGGAACTGGGGAAGTTTGACAGTACGCAACCTTATCCTTATATAGTAGAGAGACTATTTTCGATAGACTCACATGCAAATGAGACAAGATATAAATGATACAGGTTATAGAGAGAAAAGTTAAATAATAAACTAATAAGAATAATAAAATAAAATAAAATAAACAATAATAAATAAATATATATATATATAAATATATAAAAATACTAAAATATTAATAGAACTAATAATAACAAAAAGAAGTTATGGCTAACTTGTGAAGCTTAAAACGGAGGCTAATGATAAGATTAAAAGTATTAATAAAAAATAAAATTAATATTAAAAATTAATATAAAGATATTTTTGATAATAATATTATGAACATTTTAATAATAACCTATTAATATCCTAATAATATCTTTTATCTCTTATTATCAATTTTTGATTCAGCTTATACAACGTCTATAAAAGTCCTCAACTATTTAGGATTCATTTCAAACATTTCCTATTTCATGTATTGCCAATAACCAAACAATTAAGAATTAGGTAATTGAGGTTGCATAGCAAACATGATCGAAGGAGTTAGGCTAAGAATGAAGCAACCGAATATCTTTTGATATTGTCTCATATGAGTGCAGTCGGAAGAATCCATTATTATATTTTCCAAAAGAAAAAAGAGAATCTAAGATTATAATCTCATCATTGCCAATAACATGAGGCCTGGTGTGGTACTGATAAATATTTTGTACGTCACTTTTTCTAAGGAACGTACGGATGAAGCACCGCATGGTTTCATTCATGTCCCCAATCATGTTTTGAATTCACATTTATTTAATTCACTCCAATAGAAAGTTATAGAATTCCAAGTAAATTACTTTATAAATTCATTTCAATGATAAAATTAATTCCCAATATTTATACTATACTATACATTCTTACTGAGTTGTCATTATAATATAAGCTGGTATTTTCCCATTACTTACCCTTCTGAAGGGACACATAAATGCATATTGGGCTTCGGACCTAAATAAATGATTTTTAAGATGAGCTCTTATAACATATTTATCATATTATTTAAGTATTGAAATTTCAAAGCTAGTAACTACAAAGTCGGCGCTTATAAATTGAAAAAATGGGTTTGTAATCATACATTATTACTTCTTTTACCTTAACATTAACTACAAATGTACCGAGCTTAAATCTGCAAAAATAGCGTGTGAATGGCACCAAATTGTAAATATATGACATGCATCTCATAACACAACGACATTTATGTGTAACGAAGACGTATGCATATTATTCATGTATATAGCAACGGAAGCATAATTGAATGAACATATTTCCAGCCATTGCTCCACCGATGTCCAGCAATGCCTCTAAATTTTAAATCTTTTAGCCTCCTGTTTCTTTGGTGTTTATTTTGTGTGTTAGAGGATAGGAACTTAAAACCGGTTTTTTTAAACCGTTTCATCACCTCTGCTCATCACAGAGAATGAAACTCGGAAGCATGATCGTTAACATGTGCGTGATGAAGGGTTAAGCATTAAATGGACCATAATCTCAACAGTAAGAACAGTAAGAAGATTTAAAAAATCGCACACAAATATATAGATTAAAAGATATTACAACCTATATTTTTTGTTTTTTAGATCAATTAAATAATTTTGATTAGTGTAATGCAAAGTATTCTATTCTACATTTTTTATTATTTGACATAAAGAGTAATGCTATGACAAAAAATTCATATTTTAATTAATTTATGAATCAACATTCTACTTCATTTAAATATATGCTTAGCTAAGAATTATTATTATTTCAAAATTACATAAGGATGTCGTTATAAATTTCATATTTTATTAATTTATGAAAAAAATATTTTTTATCATATTAAATATCAAAATATTTGTACTTTATTTAAGCTATCTCCTTAGTTAAGAATTATTTATCATTTTAAAGTTAAATAAGTATGATTAAAAGTTTTATATTTATATTTTTTGTTAAAATTTGAAAAGATGTTTGTATATTTTTATTTTTGTTAATAAATGTAGAGGTTTTAAAAATATAAAAATAATCCAAACTAATTTTATTCAAAAATAAAAATATTACATAAATAAGTTGATTTATAACTTTAAATTGATTTAGGCTTTTATACGGTTTAATTTAATAAATAAATAAATAAAACCATTATATAAATAAGTTAATTTATAATTTTATATAAAGTATAAACCATCTCAAACTGCCTTTGATTCACTCTAAACACAAATATTCTAAGTGAAAAGCACTTTATTCGTTTATGATATTTTTGTTGCATTCCACGCCCTGGCGTGGAAAGGTTAAGGGGGGAAAGAAACCGAGACGATACTTCGTCTGATTGAAAGAGTCGAGTCCACGTCTGTCTGCTTCCTTCCGCTGTCGCGACTCGCGACATAGCCTTGCCGCTGCTTACCAGCGCCCCGACAGCATTTGCATTTTAATATTAAACAATTGACCGCTACGCGTAGCTTCTTCTATCTGGTATCATGCACGCGCCACCCCAAACCATCCTTTGGGAAAAAGGATAATCTTCTTCCCTTTCACGGTTTTTGTGCAATAAAGCAAGCAAGGCAAATGTTGTCTCCGTTGACGAGGACGAGGATACATTGGTCACATTACTTAATACGGTACAGCAAGAGGCTGGGATTGTATGGTAATATTGATTTCATCAACTATTTATTGGTCTTGTAAGGTAATAATTAGGTCGAATAAATTGACGAGCATCCCTCAAACTCATACTTGCGCTTATATGGTTTCTCAGATATTCCATCTTACTCTTAATTTCATGTTCTATTAAACTATATTTATGTAAATGTACAAAATATTGTCTCAAGAGATGCAAGTCCAGGTGGTAATTTTGTGACAGAATTGAATTGAGATTTGAGACCTAGCTATCACATTCAAACATCACGGTGTTTACTGTTTGCAAAATAATTATCTTTCGTTTTTCTTTTCGGTAACATACTCATTTTTTCATCTTCAATTTTTTATTTGTGATAAATTAGAAGTTTTTCATTATTTTTCAAGACACTAAATAGAACTTCAAACCTCTTATGCTTAAATTTATTTTCATTATGCTATTAGTACCATTTTATTTGTCAATTCTTTATTGATTTCTCACTGTCTCTTATTATATATGTTAGTTTAGGCCTTACGGTTAGTCGATTGGTTGTGGTTTAGTGATAAAATAATTTAAAGATATTATTTATCTTATACATATTTAGATATATCTATATATATATATATATATGATAAAGTTCATCGGATAATTATATATTCCAAATAAAATTATAATAACATTATAATTATGATATTTATATTACCACTACAAAAAATTGTATTTTTAGTGAAAGTAAAAACTGTCACTAAAAGCAGTAATATTTGTCACTATTATTAATAGTGTTTAATCTTTGAAGTCGTTACCTCTCGTCACTAATGAAATAGTGACTAATTTAAAAAATGTCACAATTATGCAACACTTTTGTGACATAAATTATGACACTAAAACTTGTGAAATGTGTAACAAAACTATATGGCTACAATAAATTTACATATTTATGACAAGTTTATCGTCACAAATAATATAAAATAGTGATGAATTAAGTCGTAACAGTACTTCATTTTATTGTGACAAAATTGCCGACACTAAAACCTATCAAATGTGCGACAACACTATATGGTCACAACAAATGTACCTATTTATGACAATTTTTTCGACACAAATAAAACAAAGTAGTGACGAATAAAGTTGTAACAATACTTCATTATATTGTGACAAAAGTGCCCACACTAAAACCTATGGAATGTGTGACAACATTATATGGTCACAACAACTTTACATATTTATGACAATTTTTTGACACAAATAATATAAAATAGTGACGAATAAAGTCGTAATAGTACTTTATTTTATTGTTACAACATTATCACCACCAAAATAATTACAAATAGTGACAAAATATTTGTCACTAATAACTTTTTTTATTATTGTCCATTAATTCTTGGTCACTAATATTTTAATAAAAAAGTGTCAACATCATTTTATCACAAAAAATGAAAATTGGTTCTTACAAAATGTTAAGAACAAGATGCTTGAATATAGAGCTCTCAAAGTTATGTGCATCCACAGAATGTCTGTACTTATAGTCAAAGGTCGACCTCCAAAAGGCACATCTAAAATTCAAATATCTGCAGGTTGCTATGAATTTATTTACAGAATCTCAAATTTTCGATTATCACATGCTCCTTACGAACCACTAAAATAGATAAAACCATGGAACCTATCTTCCTATTAATGAGTCCAACACAAAAGGTCCACTCTTTGAGCTTTATACACATTTACTAATTCAAACTTGGTAACTTGGTAAAAAGTACTAACAATAGAGCTCCTCAGAAATTACAAAATAGAAAAGCATCCACATACCATTGGACAAAACTTCAGATACACCCACATATCATTGTTCACTAAGTTGTTCACTAAGTAGACAATAACTAATTGAATTTTTTATTGAGAAAAGTTTTCGTCATAACAAGTACATAGGTTTTTAGTAATAAAGTGATAAAAGAAATTTTGACACTATTAATATATTAATAGTGGCAATTTAATTGTGAAGGTATTAAATTGTCATAATTCCCATTGTATTATTCTCACAAACAAATTCATCACAATTAATCCAAATAATAGTGTCAATCACTTGTTTT
>JANZLC010000002.1:16803614-16818551 GCA_026413385.1 Erythroxylum gracilipes | reverse complement strand
ATAAAAGAAAAGTTGTCACTATTATTATATTAATAGTGACAACTTAATTGTGAAAGATACTAAATTGTCACAATTACTATTGTACTAGTGACAAAAAAATAAATCATCACAGTTAATCCAAACAATAGTGTCAATCAATTGTATTGTCACAAAAAACCTCGTATTTGTGATGAAACAATAGTTAGTCACAAAAAAATTGTCACTAAATGTCTTAACTCTTGTAGTGTACATTTTTGTATTGTCCTTAAATTGTTCATATTTATTATTCTATTAAGACTAAACATTAATAGAACGAAAAAAGACTATCACATATTATGATTTTTCTTATAAAGGACGTAGTTGATCTCATAGACTAAAATATAGAGATACCTAAAAGAACGTGTAAATGCTTATTAGAGAACAAGTTCACTGAACTAACCCGTTATGAGATGCAATTGGAACATTACTTGTATGTTTGAAAATTCTCATTGTAATGATTGTATAAGTTATCATCTGACTTGAGATCTCCAAAGTTATCTTATGTAAAGATTATTATGCTTTGATACTACTTATGATATAGTATAATTATAGGTCATTCAATTGGTAGTCATTAAATATAACATAAACTATATAAAGGTAGTTGAGTGATTAAGATATGATTCATTATGCTATTAGTACCATTTTATTTGTCAATTCTTTGTTGAGCTCTTATTATATATTGTTAGTTTAGGCCTTAGAGCCAATCGATTAGTTGTAGTTTAGTGACAAAATAATTTAAAGACATTCTTTATCTTGCACATGTTTAGATATATATGATAAAGTTCATAGGATAATTATACATTACAAATGAAATTATAATAAGCTTATAATTATGAGATTCATATTGCATTTATGTCTTATCCCTAAGTTGTTCCTAATCATTGTTATATTAAGACTAAACATTAATAGAATATTAAAAAATAGCACATGTTATAATTTTTCTTATGAAAGAAGTAGTTGATCTCATTAACTAAAATATAGAGATATTTAAAAAAATGTGTGAGTACTTGTTAGAAAATAAGTTCACTGAACTGACCCGATATGATATCGAATTAGAACATTACTTGTATTTATATGAAAATTCTTATTGTAATGATTGTATAAACGATCCTTTGACTTGAGATCTCCAAAGTTATCTTATATAAGGATTGTTATGCTTTGATGCTACTTATGACCTATAATAATCATAAGTCGTTCAGTTGATAGTTATTGGATATAACATGAACTATATAAAGGTAGTTGAGTGATTAAGATATGATTTATCACCCTAAAGTAATTAGGGAGAATGATTGTTGTTCTTAATTAGTATTGATTCGAAAAATCCTTTGTTAAAGTATAATGACATTTTATAAATAGTTTGTAAATGTCAATAATTGAATTAACAATTAATACTAATATGATTGGACTTAAATTAGAGTAGATATTAATTACATGCTCTATATCTATTTGGAATATTGTATGTTGAAAGAATTGAATTATACGAAAAAAAAGCATGCACAAAAAGGTTAGTCAAAATCCCTTTGACATTCCTTAATATTTGGATGGTTATAATATGTTGCTAGACACCAATCTTAATCTATGGTTATAAATTATTTAATTGGAGAATTAAAGATAAATTAAAAGGAGTTTTAATTTATCTAATTTTAATTATGAATTAGAATTATTATTTATAATCATTTTTGACATATTTGGGAACCTAATGAGTCTCAATAAAGAACATGTTGAAGAGATCAAAAATATTTTAATCAAGTTGGACTTGAATTTAAAGTTTATTAAACTTTATGATTAAATATAAGATATTTAATAGATAAGGACTAATATGAAATATTAGATCTTATTTGGGTTTAATTAGAAATATTTAGATCTTATTTAGGAATAATTGACATTTAATTAGAATAAGTTTAATTAAAATTAGAATTTAATTTCAATTAAATTACTAAAATGACTAAAACTTATTATAAGTAGGCTTAATCTTTAATGGAGTTAACACTTATTGCTTAACCTTCTCTATAAGAGAAATTTTCTCAACTTGTTTTATGGATAACGTTAGAGGCCAAATACTTGTGTGGCTATAGTGGTTGAGATGGATCAATTTTTGAAACAGTTTGAAGGATACGACAAGAATATGATCAATCTTTCGAATAAGGTACAAATTAAGATTTATGCTTTATTATGATTTAATTGCTAATCATTTTATAGAATTAAAGTGATCTTGATTTTTAGGGAATCAAATTATGAAAAGTTTTGTAATTATTCCTTTGCAGTAGGGATCGAATCATATCTTAATTTCCTAACATATATCGTTCGAGTATTTATAAAGTTTTGTCTTCTGATTTGTTGTATGTTAATTATTTAAACTTGTTATTTGTTAATAATCCAATTTCAGTTTGCATAAAAATGATTGTTGAAGGAAATATATATAACACATAGATTTATATACAAGATCTTTTCAAATCATATGCATCATTAACGAATCAAATCACTTACTTGAATTTAATTATTCTTCTACTAGTTAAAGGACTCTTGCATGAAACCTCTCTATTTAATTTATGTTTTTTTAGATGATTGTTATCAATTCTTTTTATTGATCATATTATCTTTTATTTGTAGATAATATCATTAACTATTTTTTAACAGTTAATAATTTGAAAGGTCACACATGCTAAACTCATTGGGTGTGTCTTTTTATTATTTTATTCCACTCACACATGATTAGTTACTTAATAAGATATCTATATATTCTTATACTTGTATAATAACTCGAGTGACTAGCATATGACTAGAGCTCATGGTCATTCTGTTAAGAATATATGACATCTTGGTTAATGAATCAATCATTGAGGAGATTTTGTATGTTATACGCTAGATTATACCTTGCTTTTCAATCTTCTTTGATATTATTTATTTATCTTATCATACATGTATTCAATTCTCTTACTAAGAGTCAGTAGCCACCTTTGAATACAAATTTTTTTATGCAAGTTAAAAATCAGAAAATGACCTTCCTCTATTCTCAATTTTTATGAATTGAATTTAATTTTCTTTACTATAATTGTCCCATAAGATCATATCAAACATAATCTTCTGGTAATATTCTAAAGTAGCAAACATTAAATTTAATCCTTAAGAAGTCGACAAAATTTCTAAAGGTATAATATGAGGTTCACTTAACCTTTAGAGTCTCAGATAATATAAGTTGAGATATTGTAACTTACACTAATCCATTTTATGGTCATTTTTACACTCATGGTAAGAGTCTTATGCTATAGTATTAACTCTTATTAATTTTGAACGTATGTTTTTCAAAAAAGGCAATATCATATAGATGTTGGTTCAAACATACTTAATGTTTAACCTGAGTTCAGTTGTCTAATTTTAACTTTATCTTTCTGAACTCTTACTAGGCAACTTAAGAGAGATATGGTGACCATATGATCATTCTAAGCCAATTTCCTTTTGACTTATTTTCTAAGTTGGCATTCACTTCGATATTAAACTTAACATGCCTCATCTACAATCATCACAAATATTAGATTTGATTGCCCATGTGCGAAGGCCAATCTTTTATCAGTCTAACATACTCATTAATTTATACAAAAAAATATGTCATACAAAGTAAAGATATTTCATAATCAAATATTAAGTCATTCTTATTACTTAATAAACAATGTAATTATATATATGTATTTATACATGATAATACATTAAATGAATGTACATGGAGAAATGTTAATCAAATATATTTCAATGTCTATGTAAAGTGACTTTACATGCCCAATGTATATATCCTGGGAGATTAGTTTTGTCATTAGTTTTACGACCATGTCTCCTGTAGATATATCATGTTTACTTATCCTTATGTAATTATATCTTTCACTTAATTATATTTGGTATCTATATACTTAGTCTTACAATGAAATTTGGGTTTCTAGTAAGTGATTATTGCTTAACTGTCACAGTTGATTATTATTAGATTAGTCTTGCTTTGAGTTACCTCTAAACTAAGAATAATTTAAGTCACACGACTTCTTATACTGCTACTAAAACTGTTATAAATTCAGTTTCTATTATGGAAAAAGCAATACATGGTTATTTCTTAGTAAGAAAATATATCTTGTGGTAAATTTTCTCTCATCTAGATCTACTCTCCAGTTTGCTTCTATATACCCTTATATACATAAGTCTTTGTCTTGATAACACGATACATAAGCAACAATACCTTTTAGATACCTAATATATGCCCTTTACCGCTTTCAAATATATTGTCCAAGATTTGACTGATATATGCTCTCCATTTTAATAGTGCAACAAATATTTGACTTTTGTGCACATCATGAAAAACATAAGACTTCCAACTATATCACAATAAGAAATTTTCTTCATTTGTTCTCTTTCTTGTTGAATAGATGGGCAGAATTTTTTGTTAAGACCTTCATCTTTAACAATAAGATTATTTATTGATTTACAATCTTGTATGTGGAATCATTATAAAATCTTTTGAATATAAGTTGTTTAAGAAAGTAATAATAATCTTTTTGAATGATCACTTGAAATTTTAACTCCAAGAATATATTCACCTTCACTCATGTCTTTTATCTCAAATTCAAATAAAACTAATCTTTTATAATTTTAAAGAAAGATTAGAATGCCAAATTATTGATTGTTAACCAGACAATCAATAAATAATTACAATAATTAGGAAAAAATACTAAAAATGTCAACAATTTATTTTGTAGTTCATAAAAATATAAAAATGAAAAAATTTGTTTAGGACATCCAAAAATTTACAATTATCATTAATATGAACAGATGGAAGTATTAAGAATATATATATATATATATAGACCAGGAAACATGTATAAGCTTATGAATACCCGATGCGGACTGCGGACCGCTCGACTTGATTATAAATAGGGAAGATTTTTTTTTTTCTAAAAAGAAGACAAATTCCCCAAACGCCCGTAGTTAATTACAATTTATGAGATTTTAAGTTCAATTACAATTCAACAATATGGAATAAGAATTAAATTCCAACTAAATCCGAGTCCGACCAATGTTCCAACAGATCTCTGGCTCTCTTGTTCTGTCATAAATGATAAACCACGCTTGACACCAATCCAAATGAAAAAACACAAAAGTCAACATTCAGACATCACAGCCGGTGTCAGACAGCAACTCTTTAATGACTACCAGTAGTGGTCCGAGACGAGTTGAGGACCGTGACAGTGGCAAAGAGTGACCCCAGCTATTGAAGAGGTTTAGATGATTAGTGGTCTGCAGTTCTGGTGTGACCACTGACCACGCATTAAGGAAATGAAAAAAGATAACCTATAACAAATAAACATAGAGAGAAGTCAGAAGAGCCACAGAGAGAGGGTACAATTCTGAACGTCCAGGGTCGTTGATGCTTGACATTAGGAAGCCGAATAAAATGCATCAACGTTTAGTTTTGCACCAATCCAGACTTTGCATAAAGTTTAGGGTAATTTAGATCAGATCTAGAAATGTTTAACAATATAATTAAATATTTTAAGTTTGATAAGCTATCTCTTCCAAATCCGTTTAGATTTTAACATTTTAAGTTAAAATATGTATATTAAATACAAGAATAAAACAACGAAGACTTTTTGGGATATTAGAGCAGTAAAGCACATATATTTGTACATACACTATATGGATATGATGTGCCATATAACACTTCCAAAAAGATTCAAGTGAACAACTTGTGTCTATAAACAGATAAACATATTAGATTGTTTTGAGTTAGGATATTAGATATATTGTACGTATTGAAAAATAATGCCGCGTGAATAAGATTCTTTCACTAAAAAACCATTACAAGTTGGCATTGCATAGGATGTTTTTAGGGTCACTATGTTGGCCTAACCACTGGTATATGTACACTCCCTTTCTCCCTTCACTTTTGTTGTTTTGTTAACTTTTAGGAACAAAAGCTGAGATTCCCATGTTCAAGTTTCCAAAAATATGACAGAATGGAGAAGAGATGCTAATCACATCTGTATGTACTTGATCAGGAACAAGCCAGAAGCAGGAAAAGGATTAGCATTATCTCTAAAAGACACATGCCTTTTCTTCCCTGTCCCACACCATGTGGTATGATCATGTTCTGTGCCTCCAGTTCATCCCTTTCCTTTGGTTAAATCTGGCATAGATTTCCTTTCTTGTTGCAGGTTTTTTTTTAATCTCTGTAAGATATCTCAACAATCCTAAGAAAGCTACTTATTTGGCGTAAAAAGGAGCTGAAAGCATTAAATAAAATGAAGTGAAAGGAAAGATGGCCTTTTTATACTCTTTGATGGAAAAGGACTAGATTGTACAATATGACGGGTTAGGTAAACGTTGATTGTTACCCATTTTGTTGTTGATTGTATGAAACACCTTTCCATCTCAAAGAGTAGGATCATGAATGTTCTTGTCTAAAATTGAAGCCAAAATAACTTAGCGAGACTTCTTGTCCTGCAATAGCAAGCAAGCTTTAGACATTATGGCGAAAGGATTGAGCCTTAAAAGTTTCCAACAGAAGGATGTCAATTGAGCCCCTGAAGCATCGACGTGCAGCAAATAACCCCAGGAAATTATACTTATTACAACTGTTTGTCTTTAGAAATGGAAAAAGGCAATCAAGAACAACCAAAAACCATATTCTCTTGAAACCATAAACAATGAGATTCACTTATACCACTGACCTGCTCTTCACTTCTAGTTCAAAGTGTAGGAACCAGAAGTAAGGTGTGCGTAAAATCCCAAAACCAGACACAGAAAAACAGACTGTGACAACCACGAAAGCAATGGCTACCTGTCATTTTGTGCTCCAAAGCATGTGCCCTTGAATTATAACTTCAAGACTCGGTCCCTCCATCCAATCCAAACCTACCATCAATCCTTCTTTTTTGTAATCCAGGCAATCTCTTTCTCCTCCTATTCCTAGAGTATGATTTTTGTGGCAAATGCAAAGCCAATCTATCCAAGTAAAGAAGAAAAACGACTTCAATCCGTAAACGAATATGCAATTTAGATGGGAAGTGATTCCTGATTTGATCTAACATATCATGAGTCACTTCTTCTTGTTCTTATCTTTGCCATTGGAGAAGATTGAACCTAAACCGAACAGATTCCCCGAAGGAACGTTTAAGACAGGGTTAACACGAACACCACTGCCATAAGCACCGTAGTTTTTCTTCAATGGGGGCTTCTGATGACTTGTGGAAGCTGATGATTGAAATGACTTCATGAATGGTTGCTTATGCTGCTTGTGGTTCGTACTTTGGTTATCCTTAGACAATGGAGCTCTCTTCACACTAGGAGTAGAGCCAGTAGAATTGCTTCGAGATAAGAGTGGCAAAGGACATAAACTCCTGCCATAATTACTACCACAATTCAAGCTACTACTTCTTTTGAATCTCCAAAATGACCTGGAGCTACCTTGCTTTTCTTCTGGTTCATCCATTGTGGTAGTCTTGCTGGTCTCTTTCAACATCTCTGTCTTTGAACCCTCGTTACTAATGGAAACATCATCACGATGGCCCCGTTGTGGAAGCGTAGATGATGGATCCATTAGTCTTGCCGAACCTGTCTTTTTCTTGACTTCAGTGGGCAGAATCTTTCCGTCCGAGAAAAGCTCATCAGCTGATGAAGAATCTTGATCGAAACTCTTGCGTACACAGAAGTCAAATTCAATGCTACCAGTCGAGTTGGAACGAAGAGGGTGCGGTTCTATGGGAACAACATCGGATAGGCAAAGGTCATGAGAGAAGGAGATCCTTGGACTGATCCCAGAATTATCTGAGCAAAGTTCAACTGCCATTTTCCTGGAAACTTTTCAAGAAACCAAAAAAAAATTGTACGAACAGACTAAAAGAGTGCTTGGCTACAAGGATCAGAAAGGTATATATGCTGTGTAGGTTTTGTTCTAGAGGAACTAATAGGGTTGGAACCTGGGAAAATCTACATGTAATTAATGTGCTTAATGGAATACCAAAGAAAACGTTTGAAAAGTTTGGAATCTAATATTGAGAGCAATCTTAGCTTTTGTCTATTGAGAGACCGAGTCTGCAATGGAAGTTGTGGTTTCCAAAGATGGAGACGTGAGGAGAGGTCTTAGCACCAAGAATCCGGAACTCGGTAGGGTTAGTTATAGGACAAAAATAGTGGAGTTCTTACGTACCATGAAACAGGTGGGCATGTTTCCCTTGACAATATCCAAGGAGGTTATAGGTAGATAGGTTCTCAGGTTATAGGCACACATTCACCAATAATGTTAGAAGATCAAAGAAAAAAGAAGGATCTATAATGCTAATTAAACTGTACAATGATGTTAGAAAGGATCTATAATGCTAATTAAACTGTACAATGATGTTAAGGGATGGAAAATGTTGTCTAAAAGTTATGAATCATTAGGTTAAAAGATTCTGAACGTGTTTTACATTCAAGCCTATATGATGTTACTTCATTGAAAACAAATCCACGCCAAATATTAATTGGAACCTAAAATTAGAGGCAACCAAAAATTATCATCTTGGTCTAAAAGTGGAGGTTATTATCATCTTCGTGTATCAAAAGGAGTTCCATTAGAAAGTGTTAAGAATGCTTCATGTAACCCCAAAATGTCATATACCATAGATTTTGATCTGCTTTGAGCGTAATTTATTATAGTCTGAAGAGTGAAGATAAGAGTTAATTGCTGTCTTTTAGATGTCATGGCTTAACCACCTTGATTGGTTTGAACAAAAGAAGAAAGAAAAGTGAGCATTAGATCAGTCCAAGTGAATGCAGGCCCAGGACAAGGAGCACAGTGTCAGATAAACTCTAAAAGTCAAAAAGAGAAATCCTGACAATTGTTAAATTAGTGGCCATTATATGCCCTTTGTCTTCTCAATTTAAAGCCGAAAAGCAAGCCAAAATAAACCTCCAATAACCAAAGTGACTCTACGTACCATGTCTCTCCTTATCTTAGTATTTGACTTGTAAGTATCAAATTGTTCATGCATATTTAGACAAAAAGAAGGTTAGGGTCATATATTAATTTATAAAAAATTAAAATATTTTAAATGCAATACTAAGGATAATATATAATTGTTTAAATTTTATAATATGTAAAAAAATTTAATTGTGAACATTTTTGTGCAAAAAATATACATTGTTTCTCTAATTATAAGTAGCACCTTGATCTCTAATGGCATTTTAAAATATATTTTCATATTATTAATAGTTGTGTTAAATTTTAAAGTTCCTCGAATTAAAACCAGTAATTATATATTTGGATTAATATTTTTTAGATTGTTTCTGCAATTTTTATCATTTTGCAATCTAGATTTCAATAAATAAAAGGTTTTGCATTAATTAATTTTGACTCGCATATTGCGTCAACTTTCAATCTTGCTAGTGCTATGCAATTGTTACTTATTACAAGCATATCTAGTAAGTTCAACAATTTCAATTGGAAGGTTAAAATCAATTATAGGCTTCGAGGGAACGTTTGCAATCTTCACCAACCCTTTTGCAGTCCCGTCCTCTTCTCGAGGCTCGCAATAATTGATGGTCGGCAAAAGCTTTCTTTTCGGTTTTCGGGTATGGATGGTCCAGAAAAATAATAGAAGGGCACAAGGTTTACAGGCCAATCTCTTTCCGGTCTAAAATTTTGTACGTCTTTGTATCCATGGCCACTTGCCATGTGCAATGACGATAAAAAAGGAATCAATCAGACACATTTACGAATCTTCTGGGGCTGCTCTTTCATTACAATTCACCGTGGACCTTTGGCACCTAAATAACTGGAGAATTGATTAAGTACTCTTCTTATAATATTATAATCTACTAAAACGACTCGTTTTTTAATACAAAATTCGACCTGTAGGCGGTGACGGTACATAGGAGTTGTGCTTTCCGGTTGAATAGTGAAGGGCATTCGCATTGCCATACGATATAGTAATATTGGACATTACTAATAATTGATGGAAAAAGCTTCATGTTGCGTGTATTTGCAGTTTCTTATGGACATCACATATGCATATGCTCTTTAATGGATTGATTTGTCCTCAAATTAACAACACAACGAAATGGGATTCAGAAAAAAGCTATTCGGTGGATGTCAGCTTGGCACAAATTAAAGGATAATCCCTCTTTTCTTTTTGGGCAACTGGCCACATGCATTTTTCTACCTCCCCACAATTATCTACATGTGTTAAGAGAAACGACTTTTATGGAAAAGGGAAAAAGAACAAGGGAATGGGATTCAGAAAGTATATGGTCCAACTTCTTAGGATGATCATTGTTAGAAGTACCAAAACATAAGGCGCCACAAAATGTTAACATCTTTTATTATTAGTTTATTTAATGTGATGTATTAATTTAACAACATAAACTCAGTTTTTATTTTAATATTAACTCTTTTAACTCAAATTTTGTATTTTAATATTAACTCTTTTTTATCATAGCATATGTCTTACCTCATAATAGTTTATATGACATTGCAGGCATAGCAAATATCTACTTGAGTTCATTTATTTACTCATTTAGTCCACCTTTCAAGACTTAAATTTGACATGTTAAGATAGGTTGAGGGAATGCATCATTTCCTTAGTTTATGTAATTTCCAATAACCAGTTTTACCTTTTAATATACTTCACATTGATATTAATATTTTAAGCCTCGAACTCTCATTTATCACCTAGATAAACTATATATGCCTTATCTCATCTCTATTAGTACAAACTAATAGAGGTGATTACCTATGTGGGAAGATGTCTCGTATTTGTATGACATACTTTGTACATCTAGAATCAAATATTCATTTCCCATTTTAACATTCTTTTTAGACTTGAACATTCAATTAAAAATCAAGCATTATCACATTTTTAGAACTAAATTACATTATAGAAATTGATATTTATACTCGAGTTAATATATGTTGCATCAAATACTCAATGACAAACCAATTATTTATGACAAGTATTATAAATATTCACATTGAGGAAATAAAATAAAACTAAAATTTAAATCCTACACAATTTTAATGACCTAACATGCATAAAAAAATATCTTTAGAAATTAGTTTAACCATAGGATTTACAATCAATCGTCTCATACAAATGTAGCCAAATATTATTTGCTATGTTTTAATAATGTTGCAATATATTATTTGTTACATTTTTAATCCATGATACTGAACAATATATTTTGTATATAATGTATCCATATATTTCTTATTGCGAATTTATTATACAAATAAATCGAATAAATATATTATTAATTCAAAATATTGAGCATTGTATATAAAAACTAAAATTATATAAATATCATTAAATTATACCAACAAAAAAATTCTTCTTATACAAGATATTAATGACAACTTTAACAATTCTTATGGACAAAACAATAAATAAAGAGATCAATTTATACATTACAAATACTAAGATTTCAAAAATATTAGAGCATAACTCGAACGACTACCTAGTGTTGTCCATGTCGATGAGCCTCTAATCATCCAAAAAGCTTAATTAAAATCAACTTAAAATATTGAAAGTATTGAAACGATAAGTATTTGGTTCTAATTAAAACAAATATCACATAACTTTATCATTCATGATATAATCACTCATCAATTGCATCTTCATCCATTTTGTAATTCGTATAAAAAAGTATTAAATTTAAATTATAATACATATAGGAATTGAAAGAAAAAAGGTACAGGAAATAGAATTAATACTCTTTGTTTTCCTCTTCATTTATATCACAATCAGGGCTAAGTAATCTTCTGATTAACATATCATGTTTTGCTAATTTTGCTCGAATTTCTTTTCTCCTGATTACTTTAGCTTGTAATGCAACCTTAAGCTTGTTGTTTTCTTCTTGAAGGTGTTGAATAATTATTTTATATGTTGAGGTTGAAACATTTGGCTTAGGGTCATAGCCAAGACCTTTCATTTGGCCAGAACGTGTACCAAGTATTATATCACAAATGTCTTCTGCATTGAGCTCATTCTCCTCAGACGTAGATTTCTCTAATAACTCTTGCATCTTATTCTAAAATTAAAAAAAGAAAATTAATATTTCATCCAAATATTACTACTTACTACTGTATTAATAAATAAACTAAAATATTGAACAAATTTTTTATACTTATGTAGATATTTTCTGCTTCTTCTGACACCCATCCTTTACCTTCCTTATAGTGAATAACTTCATGTGATCCTTGCACACTCTTGTCCTTATAGTTCTTTCTCACTCTGTTTTATAAAAGAAAAATACAAGGAACATCAAATAATGTAGTGTTTATTGATATAAGTATAACATGGAAACAAAAATCTTACATATTCATTTTGGAAAACTACAATTAACTTTGACCCTTGATTATGAGGTATTTTCATTTTTGCTCTACTGACCTTTACCTTCTCACAATTTTCCTAAAGAAAGAAAACAAGATAATGTAGTTATAAATCATCTAAAAAAATTAATGGAAGTAAACGTTAATACAAAAAAAAACCTGAACTTTCAGGTCAACCTAATAATCACACAAACTATTCCAATTTTTTTAGACATTCATTTTAGAACATGTCTTTGTGCCTCCGCATCAGAAGTAAAAAATTTGCAATACTTATGCAACTTGAAACAACAATCTTTGGTCCTTTATTTCAATAGTGAAGTACTTGAAAATTTAGGATCTCAATATCCACAATATTCAATTTCAACTGTAAACAATAAGTAAAAGTGTAACTAATTTTGAAATCATTAAAACAATATTAAATATAGTAAATATTTTGAAAATTACCGCAACTTTATCCAAAGTAATTTCAAGCAAGTTATCTTCCTTCAAGTCCTTAACATGTTTCAGACAAGGTAATTTTGTTTTCGTAATAATCTCGAACTCAATTGAAAATTTTGTAGATTTGACCTTGTCTACAATATGACCTTGTTGAGTATCAATCTGTATTGATAGCTTACAATTCATATCCTTTATTTTTACCTCTACAACTTTTTTCTAATACTAGCATTGGAGGCTAACAACAAATCAATAATGATAAGAAAATATTAGAATAAATATATTTGAACATAAGTTTAGTTGAAGGGGTTAAATATTAAAAACATGCATTAGTTGCTTCATTGTTGTTTGAGCAGAATGAATTTGTTTATGACTTGAAGGTAGGATATTATTGTTGCTTTGTTGTGGAAATGCACTAGAACAAGCTCTATTTCTTATAGCTAACAAAAAAATATGATAATAAAAAGAAATATATTTAAATATGCATATATATTCACTTGCTAGTTTTAGAAATTTTAAACTTGCGTGACTAATTTCATTGGGGTTTGAGGTAAAATGTTATTGTTGGCTAGAAATTGAACTTATGGCACCAACTGATTGATTTGGTTGAAGTTAAAGATCCCTTCATTCTACAATTTGCATAGTTACCACCTTCTTTGTTACGACCCGGTACCACATCGGGCTCATGACAACCGCTGCATAACTGGGCTAAGGACACCTACGGTATCCTTAATCTGACTATGCAAGGCTACCTGAATATCTATTCTTCTCTTTTTTTTTGAAAAATTTGGCTAACATAACGGCTGTGTTTTAAAAATCCCAAAAGCTGCAAACATTTTTAAACACATTTATATATTCACATCCAACCACAACTTTAGGACTTTAAAGTCCACTCAAGGCAATCTCAACTCTAGGCAATTTCAACAACAGTATCAAAAATTCATACATAAAATCTTTTATAAAACATAAGGTAATCAAAAGTTAACTTACAAAATCATAAAGCGTATCGACATAAATACAGTTCATGAGCCACTAGATAATAAAAGTACATAATAGGAAACTACCCACGTGCGGTAATACTCTGAAAATGTTAAAAGACTGCACGATCCACTCAAAACTTTAAACTCACTAAATTAACCTACATGGTTGTAAAGCAGAGGGGGTGAGTACACTAGGTACTCAGTGAGCAGGAAAAACATATATCACAAATAGAATTTGATTCATACCAAGACAGTGTAGGTAACCTATGAAGTGCATATATATCACATAAAAATACATAGGCCCAGCCTATGATTCAACGTATCTTGGTTAGGAACCATATAGGCCTAGCCTATTAACTCACTCATCCAATGAACACAGGTTCCAGTTCCAGTACACAAAAGCAATAAAACGTCATATATATCAATCAAATTTCGATAGGAAAACCATTATCAGGATAAGCTAAAACGATAATGTGTGACACCATTAGTTAGCCAAACTAATGTGCACACCCACCGATACTTGGTGTTGGCTTGACTTTTGTCTGTGGTGAGTTCGGACTATAGTCGACAAGAGCATCATGACCTTAGGTGTTGACCTCGTCGGTGTCCAGATCCTAGGTGTGGAATCACCTGCAAGTCCCGTAGAAAGGTGTTGATACGGCGACTCGACTTTTATATACCAGCGTCAAAGGTACGGGAGTCGCTTAATCAATAATCAGTTGTTCTTAGCACACGATTGACCAATCGTTTCCTCACCAATCACCAAAATCATATATAAAAATTAAGTACAAAAATCAAATAAAGCATCATATTTTTTATTTATCGGTCCAACCGATAAAATGAAACCTTATTATGGCTCTAAGCCTAAGAGCACAAAAACATGCAACATACATGACTCGATTATGCATATGTAAATTCCAAAACATTTTCTCATAAAATAAAAGCCATCTTTTGTACTCCAAGTGCAAAGTTGTTTAAAATAGTGTCGTTTCGTAAATACATAAGCATATTAGCATCTATTTGAGATTTCAATTCTGCTGTACATTACCTAGGTTCAAATTCACATACAAGTCATTGTCTTAGGATGTTCTAATCCTATTTGAGAAATATGGTTTCCCCAACTCACCTCAAAAGAAGGCGTACACTCCCTTGCTTTCATAA
>JANZLC010000002.1:16770646-16791551 GCA_026413385.1 Erythroxylum gracilipes | reverse complement strand
TAAAAATCTTACTAATCTTGACATAATTAATAGCTCCTCAAATATCTCATAATTCACTTAAATCATGCTAATTCCATCGAGAAAAGTTTCGGGGGCCAACACTAGCTCGAGTCGAACATTACTACAATCCTTTAGAAACTATGGAAACTTCCCATCAAAGTCTTTCCATGCTTTTGGGTATGCTAGATGACGCATAATGTTATCGTCAATGCATTTCTTCTTATGCCACCTCATATTTATGACTGCTTTTATTGAAATAAAAATTCTTTATAGTTGTGGTTTAATAGGGAAGTATCTTAATATTTTATGGGGTATCTTTTATCCTTTTCCATCATCTACTTGCCACCTTGATGTACTATAAATGGGACATTCTTGAAGATCTTTAATGTCCTTCCAAAAGATAACATAATCATACTTATAAGCCTGCATTGATATATATCATAATTGAAGGTCCCTTTACAATTTTTTTGCTTTATGGTAAGATTTAGGTAATTTATGGCTAATCGATAATGTGTCATTGAGCAACTCAATCAATATGTCAAAAGATTTGTTACTCCACCTATTATCCACCTATTATATACCTTTAAGTGAAACAACTTGACTACAAAAGATATCTGTGAGAAATTAGAGCACCTCAGATATAATTCTTCTAATACAACTTTCAAAAACTTCTCAAAATTATCTTTTGTAATTAGGCAAAATATTATCATTCATAGTCTCCATATAATTCCTCACATCCTCTAACATCTCTCTAATCCTATCATATACATTGTCATTAATATCACTATCATCTACATCATTATTGTTACCATCATCATCACTTGTATCAACACTTCTAACATTATTTGATTCAGAATGTTCGCCATGATAAATCCATTGACTATAGAATTTATCTATACCTCATATTAACAAGTGATTATATACCACAACTTGACTTTAAATGTTGAAATTTAAGCAATCTATGCATGGACAATGAATTTCACATTCTAAACCCATTTTATCTTTTACAAATTTCATGAAATTCTTCACTCCTTCTAAATATTGGCTGGACCATTTCTGATGAGTCATCCAACTTTTGTCCATGTAGCTGTACAATTATAAGTAAATTTCTTAATTAATAAATGCAATTTAAGTTGTAAATAACATAATGATAAATCAATTTAAGTTGACATACCAAGTTTGAATTTTATTAAATAATGCAATTGGTTAATAGAATATGACAAACACTGTAATAAGATATATGGAAAAATAAGGTTTTGTAGTTAAGAAATATTAGTTAGCTTAGAATAGGAAGCATGAACCCATCTTAAAACCCACATGTACATTCATTTTTATATATCAAGAATGTGAAAGCCACTTCAAATCACATCCTAACTAGTTTGCAATGAGGTTAATAAAGTGTTCAAGCATGTATCTAAAATCCATGTATATAAGATTTTACTTAGACTTTCACAATAATTCAAGCAGTTAAGTTTTAAACTTACCTTTAAATCCTGAAGCAAGAATTGTAAGATTTGATTCAATGTGTGTTTTCATTATGATGAGCTTTAGCACCTCCTCTTCAATTGCATTTGTAATTAAAGTATTAATATCATCATTCTTAACAAGCATATCAGAAAACTCTTAAGAAAGAATCAATTAGAACTCTTTATTGTTGTCATCTGCCATTGTACTTGGTTAATAACTCTGTAGAATAGATAATGTTCTATTTGGTAGGGATGTTTGACATTTGGTTCCATTTACAATGAAAATAAATCCAAAATAGATGTAAAATAAATCAAAATTATTTAAGACGGATTGACATAGGGAACGAAACACAATCTAATTAAAGTTAAGCCTTTAGGTTATATTTATTGAGAGTTAAGCCTTTAAGTTATATTTATTGAGACATACTAAATGGTTCTAATCATTTTATGCTTTCTTTGGACATGGAGAAACTCAAGATGATGCATGTGCCAATATGGATTAATTTTCATAATGTGCCATTGGAGTATTGATCAACAACATACTTCAATTATCTAGCAAGTTTCACTTGAAAACCTATATGTTTAGATGAAGCTATAACTTCAATGAAGTGAATAAGATGCACTAGAGTTTGTATAAAGGTAAAAATGGATTAGAAATTTCCATATTCTATCATAATATTAAATTTGGTTTATAATAAAAACATGGTAAAGAAGTTTATGGTTATAGGCTATCAATGGAAACCCTCTTTAAATCAACAAAAAAGTCAATAGAGGCCTAGCTATAAATCATTCAAGAGAGGAGATTATAATTTAAGTAATGGAAATAAATGATATTGAAGGAAACACTAAGTTATACCAACAATAATTACCTCTTAAACTGTACTTGATTTTACAAAAAAAACATTGTTCATTATGTTGATAACCAAATAAGTAAAGAAAAACCAACAACTTTACCCCAAACTTCTAATGATGTTGCCAACAATAAGGATAATCTATGTAAAAAAACCAATTTGACCTTTTATTTTCAATGAACATCATAGCTCAAAACACAACAATAAGACATGTTTGCATATACTTCTTATAAAATTAGCCTAGGCTTTACTAGCCATTTAGTAGGGGAAGCTTAGGGACAACAAAAGACATATGTGTAAAGTAACTCCTCAAAGTTGAATTATAAGGCTACCCCTATGTTCTCTATAAAGTGATCCTTTAAGATATTAGTTCTAGTACGGCCTTCATTCTATAGATGAATTTTCCCTAACAACAGGAATAAGATCATGGACGAAAGCTAAAAGGTCTCAACTAGGATCTGCTACATCTTTTAATGTTAATCATAATTTAGAATGTTAGAGACCTCAATTGCTAAAAAAATATGTAATTCATGATTATCTACTTACTAGAAAACCTATTTTGACAGGTCTTTTATAGATAAAATTAAAAGCATATCAATGTAGAAAAGGATTATGGTTCTTTAGCAAAGATTGACCTCTAATTACCAACCACAAATGTCATTTTAATGGTTGAATTATGGTAGCTTTTAACCCTAATAAAGTTAAGGTCATTGATATGAGCTTATCAAACCAAATAAACCAAATCATATTCAAAGTCTTATCCGATACTTCTTTATTTTATTTCACAATTGTATATGCAACTAATTTAGTATTCTAAAGAACCTTACTTTGGAATGATCTAAAAATTATTCAAAGAAATTTAAGATCTCCTCAGATGATCCTTAGTGACTTTGATAACATTATTTACTCCTCAAAACTAAACAAGGCTATGGTTAACCACTCTTAGATGTCAAATTACTCTGATACTAAGGCATTATTTAGCAATAAAATAAACTCTAACCACACCCTAATTGAAATACATAATATGAAAAAAAAAAGAAACAAAAAGTTACTAAAACAAAAAATGCTACAACAAGACAATCACTACAATTCAGGTATAAAGAATTTTCTTCAACCAAGTCCAAAAAGAGCTTTACTGAAATGTAATGATTTAAAAAATTGATTCGATTAAGCCAATTTTATATTTTGCATAACAATAAAATTCAAAACCAAATAGCAATCCAAAAATCAAGTTACACATAACAATATGGATCACTAATAAACTAAATACCAAACATATATGTGATCTTAATGGAAAAAAAACTATAGCCATAAGTTGAAGTAGATTTGCGATTGTTGAAGCACCAACTGGTGATTGACAATAAAAGGGAAAACAAAAGTAATGTGTAAATGAAACACGATACATATGTTTATTAATCCAATTCACCACGTCTTCTGCGTAATAGTACTATGCTACACACACAAATGTAATTAGTACTGTAATAATTTAAGTACGTGTAACTAATTGACTCAGCTGTAACTTACATTAATCAAGAATGAAATAAAACCCTAATTACTTGGAGAAAAGAACCCTATTGTGAATAAGCAAAACAAACGTTGGCAACTGGTGGAGAAAGCAAGACAACACTAGAGAGAAGACAAATGAAGATAGATGAAGACGGGCGAAGACACTAGACGAAAATATTGGACGAGCACAATGCAATTGCTAGAAAATGAGGACAAAGACAAAGAAAAAAATAGAGAAAATCAGTCTTTAGGTTATCAATACGTAGAAAATGACATTATTTTAGTGAATCAAAACGACGTCCTTTCCATTATTTTTTTTTGTTCTTCATCATTTAGATGCGAATAGATTTTCGCAGCTAAATGTAACATTTAACTACAAAATCTATTTTCATTACTAATATTATGAAATCTGTGTTTTAGCTACGAAAGTTAAAACATTTGTTACCAAAATAAGTTTAGAGTAAAAAAAAATCGCTAAATGTTTTAACTACTGAGAGTTAAAAACATTTTGTTATAAAAATAAGTTTAAAATTAAAAAACATCTTCAAATGTTTCTAGTTACTAAAAATTGTAACTAAAAATATTTAATTACGAAACTAAATACACAATTAAAAAACTTCATCAAATCTTATTAGCTATGAATATAAAAGTAGCCTATCCTAAATGTCAGCTAATTGTTTTAAAAAACTAGTGAATTATTTAACGCTAATGGTTTTATTTAAGGGTGACTTTTAACTATAATTTTCAAATCGTTACTTTATTGTAGTGAATGTTTGTCCTGAAATAGTTTTTATATGGTTTGCAAAACTTTTATAATTTTAAGGAAGATTACAATGATAAAAAATGTTTTATCAAACAAGAATTTGCCATTTTTAGTTTAAAATAATTATATTTAAAAGTTTTAATAGATGGCTTCCGTTCCGTGACGAAGTCTTCGAAGGTGGCTTCGTTGCATTGACCCATTGACTATTTTGGCAACGACAGAAGAAAAGCGCGTTAAATTCAAAATCCACGGAGCCCAAGGTCTTCTTGTCTATCTCCAATCAAAACCTTTCAACTGAAAGTGGTTGCCCACTCGCAACAAACACTTCAAACACAAGGGGCATATACACATCAACGACGTTTCTTTGATTTTCACGACCTTCAAAGTGCGCAGAGAGATGCCCAACTGGGAACTGAAGAACTGTTGCAGGCATGACCAGGTCTTGTTTTTGGTCATGATTGGTGTCTACTCCCTTGTTATCCTCCTGGTATTTTTTCTCTCTTGTTAATTTTTATGATTTTGTTTTCTTTACTTGTAACCTAGGGCTTCTTCTTTAAACACCTGTTACAATGACCAGATCTAAACTTCTCAACGTGGAAGACTGTAATACTTTGTTTCCTACTTCCTTAGCTGCTGTAGAAATAGTTGTTATGCGTGCGGTGGCGCTCATATTGTACGGCGTTCTTAAATAAAGTAATGTTCTTTCAGATTTTTATTGCAAGTAAACATCGCATTTTTTTGTTGGCTGAAATCCTTTGGATGTAACTGAGTTGAACTGCAGTTGAATTTGAAATGTTTTGAAATCATCAAGTGGAATGGAGTTTAATTTAATGCGATGAAACCATCTAAACCCTTCTATTGTGTCTTGGTCAGATCAGCATATAACCAACGTCCACAGATGTCAAATTTGATGATATCCCATCTATTTAAGTGTTGCAACAATACACTGTGCTGAATGCATATGGAATAAATAATTGCGTTACATATGGTCCTTTTTGTTCTGGTGTTACACCTCGTTGCCTATGGCTTTAAATAGATTTAGTAGATATTGTAGAATGACAGGAGGGATCATGTTTTTATGGTTGAATGATTATAGGGATGTGAGTTTATCCTTAACTATGTGCTAACGGAATTGGGACGTTGTTTGAAAATGTGATAGCTGTGGAGGACATTTGTGCTGACACCTTTTAAGCTTATCGCTGTATTTTTGCATGAAGCAAGTCATGCAGTTGCCTGTAAACTCACATGTGGGCAGGTAAGAAGCTCTAGAAGCTCTTCTCTATCCTTTTTTTTTTTAATTGATAGGAAATGGGAATATACATGCTTTTGCTCCCACTCAATCTGTTCTAGGTTAGCTTAAACTAGTCATTTATAAATGCTTCTGATGTTTACTTTAAAGCCTTTTGCCTTTTCTTTCACTAGATGTTACTTTCCTTTATGAGTGAATCTCCGGACCACATTGCTTCCATTCTTACATTTATATGTATATGTAATAGAATAAAAATTACCCTTCCTCACTTATTTTCTTTCTTCCATCATTCTTTATGGCCAACTAAGATTTGGTAGCATAAAATCCTTTATCCTTTGTTTCAGTTTATTCTTTATTATTGCAAAAGTAATGATGCAATGGAAATTGTAGTTATTGGTGTTCCTATGTTAAGTTACGTAACTGCTTCGTACCAAGCTTAGAAGCATAGGTGTCATCTTTGTGATGTTTGTGCAGATAGATTATGCTCCCATTTCCAATTTCATAACTTTCCCCCATAAGTGTGAGGAATCAACATCATCAATAATCTGGGTAGATGGTGGTTTATGTGGTATTTGTTGATGCCTGTTTCTCAACATTGTAATTAGCTACCTGAAATGCAGAAAAAGAAGTTCCCTTTTATGCTGTTGTCCTTTGGGAGAACGATAATCGCGTGAATTTTCTTTTTAAACGAGTAAGATGTTATTGGATTTTTTTCACTCATTTATTTATCGTAATAAATGTAGTTTATTTGGACGAAATTCTTTTCTAAAGATCTTTTAAACAGTGACATGCATGCATGTTTGGATACCTAACCTTGATCTATAATTCTTGTGTTCCTTAGTAAGAAATTGTTTTGAATTATCTCTTTTGTAAGTATATATCATTATCTACGTTGCTGTTTAGCAGTTCTATGTTACCTACTACCTCCTTTGCATATACTTTCTTCATAATTAATTGTATATGTAGGTGGAAGGGATTCAGGTTCATGCAAATGAAGGTGGAGTGACACATACGCGCGGTGGTGTATATTGGGTGATATTGCCTGCAGGATGTAATTTTCCATGACCCATGAAAGCTTGATTTTTTAATTTATGATGATCTAACATTAAGGCCACATAGCATTTGAACTAGTACTGAACACCCCCCTGTAATTGTACATGCTCCATGCATGGGATGCTCCAGACAAGGGCATACTCGTTTGACTGTTTGTTGCTATGAAAATGAACCAATAGGTTGAGTACACTAATCTGCTTCTTGGTGTCATACACCTGGTTAGAGAAGCCAGGTACCTTTGTTCCCTCCTCGAATCAGAAGATTACTCCTTATTTCTTGGCTTGGCAAAAGAACTTGCGCCAATATTTTCCAGCTTGCATATGTTTCTTGGTAACTGTAAGCTTTATGTTGAAAATTATTTGAAAATGCTGTGCTTCTGAATTTTCATCTATCCATGTGCTGGTTTAATACGGCCAGGTATATTTAAGTTATGTCGATTATTATTGTTTTTCATCCAGATCTAGGATCATCATTTTGGGGGATGGTTTTGATACTTGCATCCACAAATCTCCTAACTTCAAGAATAGCGGCTGGTTGTTTTCTTGTTGCTCTCCTGATTGTGCTCTTTGTTGCTAAAAATGTAAGTTAAAGAAAAAGGCACATATCCATTATATAAGCTCTATGGACATGAAATTGCATTTTAATGACTAAAATATTGTCTATTTGACCAAAATAGCCTTTGTTCAATTCTTTTCTCAAAATTCCTTTGTTCAATTCTTGCAATAGAAGGGCTACTTTTCTTGATTTCTTTTGAAGTTCTGTGATTTGCAACGCTTATACAATAGAAAGACTTAGCTTCTTTAAGGTCATGTAATAATATGAATCCTCTTGTTCATTTAACCATTGCTATTATTTTGAGGGGTGGAGTTATGGGTGGCAGAATAATCCTATCTCCATTGCAAAATTTTGTTATACAACCATGTGGTCTCTATGAAAAGCTCCCTCAGGGAATCTAGTGATTCCGTTAGTCTATGATGTCCTATATCAAAATACAGACCAAAATTGCTTATCTGTGTGTGATAGCGTCCTGGAAAAGCACAATACTCTATCCAATATTTCCTAAGTAACTTTTTACGCGCTTTATGTTTTTAAGTCCAACTTTAAAATGTAGTCTATAAATAACAATTCTGATATTTGGTCTCTAAAAATGTCTGGATTTTTTTTTTGTTGGGATGAAAAAGATGCATAACGGTATTATTAATACACTTATATCATTTATGAGCTATCACGTTAAAAGATTAATTTCCTTTTAAAAGGGAGCTTTGTCTATGGATTATAAGCACTATTCAAAATTACAGTGTTTTTGATATTGTTCATTGCTAATTGCTTTTATTACTAGCATCCTATTTAAATGCTGCATTTTGGGGATGTTCTGATCATGTAACATTGTGAAAGCAAGAATATTCACAATAAGTTAAAAAGTTCAGGAATATGGGTTTTTCTAAAATTGGAAAATCACAGTCTCACTTAAAAATTACTTTCTTTTGAGCAGTGGACGCTTCGAGGACTTTGTATTGGTGAGTTTTTCTCATTATTTTCACACTACATTTTCTCATTTTAAACAAAAATGCTCATATCTAACATCTTAAGTACTTGATTATCAGGATTCATAGTTTTCCTTGCTGTTGTTTGGATATTGCAAGAATTAACAAAAGTACGGATCCTTCGATATGTTATTCTCTTCATGGGTATAACCTTGTTTTGCCATATCTCTGTTTTATTTGATGAACTTGTCTCTATACCATAAATTTTAGCATTACGATAGATAAAATTTGATGCTACTTATGTTCAAATTGTCTATTGCAGGTGTGATGAACGGATTGTTTTCAGTTTATGGTACATATTCTAGGACTTTTATGTTTATTCATTTTGTCCTTTCTAGGATTACTGAAGCTGCAATGATAATGCTATACAGATATCTATGATGACCTAATATCACGAAGAGTTCACTCCAGTGATGCTGAAAAATTTGCAGAAGTTTGCCCATGCCCCTGCAATGGTCCTAGTTGGGGAGTCATTTGGTAAGCTTCTATGCTTTGACAACAATAGTTGGTTGATCATTAGGTGCTTCTGTGACAAACTTTTGATGATGCTTTCGTTATTACACTTGCATTTAATGGTAAATGTATTTACAGGGGAATGATATCACTTGCGTTTCTCAGTGCATCTATATACCTCGGCCTTGTTATCTTGTCATGAGGTAGAACTCTATGCTTTGATATTCCATTATCCAATTTGAGGATCCCTCTTAATTCAATTTTTTTTTCTTTTTTTACTGCTTGAGAACTTGTTAGTCTTCAATCACTTTAGGTGTTGCATTTCTGCTTTAGAATGGAAGTCAACAGAAGCCAAATGACACCTTTGATACTTGTGGAGGATTAACCCAACTAAAATGCTATAAATAAGCTTTCTGCCGACTACTTTAAAAGCAAGCATTTCCTTTGTTACACATGCTTGAAGCAAATTTGGTCTGTCATGGTTGTAATTTTTCAACCCAAGGTGTAGGCATTTTAGTGTCCTAATCAAACCTCCGTAATAGAGGCTAGAGATCCGGTTAACATTACCTGTAGTACTACTAATCAGCCTATACATCAGGGGATTTTTATGCCATAAAAAGTGGAGGGAATTGGATCCAATTGTGAGAAGTTTACAACCTTGGATGGTTACACGAGGGTCAAGGTCAATTTTAGTATTAATATCTACCTTGTGTTATGAATATTACAGGATGATTGTAGAATGGTGAAAAGAATCTCTAGATGTCCGCATGAGCCTCCCAATTGGTTTGATGCCTTCATGATGCATACTAGGCGATAATTGGGAATTCCAAATTTTAAAAGATGAGGAGCATTGATAAATTTATTAGTATAAACTTAATAGTAGAAAAGACAACTTTTTTCTACATCAAAGTTCAAATTTTGTAGTGTTTTTACAGTTCATCTATCAAAGGCATCTTAATCATTTAGCTTAGTTTGGTTTCTATCTTGTCTCTTTGACATGTGGCAGGGCTGGTCTTCTATGATCAAAACGGTGCCTCCTCTTTTGTAAGCTATGTATACCAAATTGATTTATCTGGTACCAAGTTGATCTGTTCTCATAACTCTCCTTCATTCTTTTTACCCTAATTAGGAGTTTCCATTCGTGCATTTATTCTTCTGTAGTATCCAAATTACGACTATACACATTGCTCTCATATTGATTGAGTATAGTTTTGAAGGTAAATCAGTTGTATGGAATTAAATGCTATTTGTTTGCGTTCATTAAGGGAGTGATGTAGTAGAGAAGTTCTTGGCAGCTGAGAAATTTAATACTAACTTGAAAGGCAGCAAGATACATCCTGCGAACTATGTGTGTGAAAGTAGTTTATCAATGATTACTGTAGAGTGAAAATGTGGCTAATTTTCCTAGTTATCGTGGTCACCAAATTGGTATGACTTAAAGTCTGGATGCGTTTAATGAATTAATAGAATAATGATTTATACGTAAAAGAGTTTGCAATTACTTTTTTTTTGGTGCATTACTTTCAATTATTTGATGTCAAAGCTAATGGACCTTTGCTTGATAATTCAACTTTACCTCTAATTCAATTCCCGAGAATCGTTATTGTATTTTGTATGCATGACTCGGAACCATTGTTACGTGGCAATGTTACCACCAACTTAATAATTTTCAGAAAAACAACCTGAAGGGACGTTTGTGTGTAAAAGGGCAATCGAAAATCTGAAGTATCCTTCCAAAATATTCTGGTATTTTTAAATACTTTCTAATGTATTAGAAAGAAAACATCGTTCGTCATCCTCAGAATTTCCCTGCCTACACAATCATCACTCTGAAATTTAAATAAGTTGTCTGCATTTAATATTATAGTTTGACGAGAAAAATTAAGATTCCATTCACCGATGGAATAGAGCTAGTGAAGGATCTTTTATCTTTTCACTCTTCTGTCTTCCCTTGCTCCTGAAGATGCAAACCTGTCAGAGATACATTAGATCATCGTAGGGGTGCCAATCTGGGGATACAAGACCTTTTACAAATATGATCAAGCCATCTGTTTAATTATTATTTGCTAGTGCTATCTACCCTATAGTCCATTTCTTGGTATGCACACGAAATGCTGCCTCTTTCAGGGTGCATTCTTCTATTAATTTATTTCAAGCATGCTCTTTTTTTCCCCGTCAAGATTTAAACAACTCAAGAAAGTCAAGACTTTGTTTCTGCAGTTTGTTTTTGGATCACGTTTGGTTTATATTTTACTATTAAAACAAAAGCTTTGGTAATATTGCTTCACAATTCTGCTAAAACCCACGAAGCTCACCACTATTCTGCTCCGTAAAAGAAGTCATGCCATTGCTTGCTCTTTTGCTTTCTCCTAAACCTCTCAAGATTGAGCATATTTATAGGCGGTTCTTGCTCCAAAATTCATGAAACCTGTAACCTTTGGTTGACATTTCTATGCTAATGGGGTGCATTTGTTGCTTGTCTAACACTTAAGTTTCTTTATTCATATATAGAGTAGAAAGCATATTATTCCTTTCTATTTTATTTCTTTTTGTTGGTTTAATGTTAAAAGGTTAAAAGCACTCCTTTTTTGTGGTTTATTTATTTTTAAAACACTTTTTATGATTTTATATTTAAAAAGATATTTCTTAGTTAATTTATCTCCTTTTTTTTGTTAAAAGAGATGCACATAATTTTAAGCATGTCAATTAAGTATGAAAACGTTTTATTTTTGGAATATTAAATTATAAAAGTTATTAAACAATAAAAAGTTTTAAGGATATTAGTCTCTTTTGTCACGATAAAAGTTAATCGCTATAGAATTATTCTGTTCACCAATAACTCCACTTGACCAAATTGGGTATGCATAAATTAGGATTGAGTGGCTTTCTTGGATCAGTATCATATTCGCTTATGTCATGCATCTCTTATTTTCTTATAACCTACATGACTTGGTAGGTATTTCATTATAAGCTTGATTTTACACTTCAGTATCATGTATAGACCATGAACGCGAAGTAGGTACAACGAGTTGTGTGTGATATGTCATAAGTTCTGAAGCAAAGTTAATTTTCAAAAAAAAAAAAGGTTATTGAGGCTAATTTGTTTGGATTAAATATCTGAATGTTAACACTGTCAAAAGAGATGACTTCCGAGTAACTTAAGGACATATAGAGAACATAATGTTTTAAGCTCAGAATAGTATTCATACACTTGTATCAAAATAAAATACCAAATCATTGCACCAACATTCGATGGAGAAACATAAATAATTACATATATACTTAATCACTAGTGTGCTAAACTTTTGTAATTTTATGTTTTGTATGACAATACAATGATAAGATCATATCATTTCCAAACAGAGGTTAACCAAGTAGTCAAATGTGATACTTTTGTTATTTATAAAATTGAATAGTTTGCTACAAAATGGAATATTGGTTGACAGTAAAAACTTGTATAATTAATAGAAACAGTGTAGGACTTTTGACTTGTTTAATCAATCTTTTGTTAGTTATATTTTTCTCAAGTATGTTAAATTAATTTAGCTAAGTTAAATACTAGAAATTATATAACGCATATGATATTCACTCTCAAATGAATTTTCTATTTGATGTTTTGGTGGAAAAGGTCTTATCAAGCTTGTACTACACTTTATTCCTTCCATATTTTATAAGGTTAAATATACCACATTCTCTATCATTTAAACTTTTTTTTTTCAATTTAGTTATCAAGCTATGAAAATTATTTTTTGTCTCTTTTATGATATTATTTATTTATCACACAATTTCTATTATAATTCAATAATTATTCATATAATTTTCTTGTTTAAAATAATATAGTACTATAATTCTTAAGTTTCAGTACAAAGTCATTTTGAGGATGATTCATCATATATGGGACAAGTCAGCAAAGTAGTAACATAAAGAATACGGTATGAAACTTAAACCAAATTAAGTTAAATTACTAAAGTTTGGTCATAAAAATATGAATATATTTTGATTATGACTAGTGAGAATTTATAGAGTTGTCAAATGTAATGTTATTCATAACTCTTTGAGTAGTTAGAAGTTTACAGTGAGGAGGGACCTCTTCTATTGATTGTGTCTTCACTTTGATTTGAATGAGCTATCATTATAAGTTAGAGAGGAATAAGTGGAGAAAATTAGTGATGATAATGTAGCATGGATCATGGGGGTTTCGAACGAAATAAAACAAGCACGCATAAAAACCAGTGAGACTAGGTGCTAAGGCTTTGATAGGAGTATGAAGTCAATGTTTACCAAAAAATGATTAAATACATACTCGAGAAAGTTAAGGATGCATAAATGGAGGAATATTTTTGGCGAAACTTTCTTATTTATGTGTTGAGTGTATTTTTCTTTTTAAATGCTAAGTATGGTATCAACATACAACTGTTGGATACCATAGTAAATGTTGACCATTGCGAGCAACTTGGTTGAGAATATTTCTATCTCAAACCATCTTTGCAAGGATGCTCACAAATTCTAATAAGCTATATAGGCCAAAAATATTACTCCTTGGATAGGTAGATGTGTAGCTATATTGAGGGTGAGTTATATGTCCTACAAATTAAAATTGTCAACAAATATTTAGATATGTACAAAATGTGTAACTTATAAAATTTACTTTAATGTTTAATTTGTTTGCAGATTTTTATTTAGATAAGCTACATATGAACCATCCCTTCAAGGAGAGCAGATGATAATGATTATAGTTTAGGATGATATCAATATTGACAAGGTGTTAGATGATGCTAGTGTGTTGAAGTAGGTGTGCAGGAAGTTGAGATAATGTTATTATTGGCAATTATAGTAACATTTTGAAATATTGTTTACAAAGAGTTTGATTGATTAATATGTTAACTTATCTTAAAAGTGAAGGTTGATTACAACAAAGATTACCCTACAAAGCATCACGGAGGATAGGAGGTTGCAAGGAAAGTGAGGAAGGTTTTATAGGAGACAAATGAGACAAACGTAATGATTATTAACTTGTTAGGAGCCTATTTGTCCATAAATTTTGGTTTATCTATTAATAATTGACATTTTAGTTAAATGAAAAGAAAGAGAAGAAGTTTTAAGGCATTAAGAGACATCGATGATGATGAATATAAGTGAATAATAGGTTTGAAGGTGAGAGGAGACAATAATGAAAGACCGTAAAAAAGAAGATGTCTTTAAATATGACGACATTCTGATGACTAAGAAGGATGAGGATGAGGTTGTCTTGAAGAATGAGATGATACAGGAGAAAAGTAAGAAGATAAGGCTCAAAAGAGTGGTATATCTTTAAAAAGCCTTCGATCTATTTATATTACTATTTATAATGATTTTTGACATTCTAGATAAAATACAAATATTTAGAAGAGACAAAAAAAAGGCTTAAATAAGGTGGTAAGATCACATCATATAAAGCTTAACTGATCAATTGTGTTTATGAAGTGAATTTGATAACAAAAATATTAAACTTCATAGCATAAGCGTAAACAATTTGATGCATCTGAAGACATGCAATGGTGATGCAACATGATCGAAGTTAGCACAATTTTGAAAGAAATCATCGTCTCATAGTAAATTTCTAACTTTTGAACATGTATATGTAAAACTCCTCTAAAAAAAGTTGCATACAGAGACAAGGTATTTATGTTATTTGTTTGGCTAATATTGATTTTAGCGCACCTATTGTTGTTATTTTTACGATGTATATATATATATTATTTTAAATTAATTCATTTTTAATGAAATTATTCTTATAGATTTACTGACAGTGACGTCGGTCAAAATATTATGTTTTGTTTAACACTATGATATCCTTTCATATTTTAAGCCTAGGAACTATATAAGTAACACAGTGGGATGATTGCCCTAATTAATTCAAGAAAGTAATTTATAAATATTTTTACAATATTTTGATTGTTTATGAATATCTTATGTTATATATACCTAATAATTTGTTAGTGGATTTTACTAATTTTGTTCCTTGTTACATAATGGAACCAATGTTTGTAGAGAGTAATCTTAACATCTTTGGTTATGAGAAGAAGGAAAATAAATGTTGTGGTGGAATTGAATTTCATCTTGTAATATTATTAAGTAGATGTGAATCAAGAGTTGGAGAAATTCCTAGAAAAATCTTTATCGATTATTGATTATTGCATATTATTTTGAAGTATGAAAGAAATATTTTGCATAAATTTAGATATTGATAATAATTTGTATATGAGTACCAAGGTATGTGTGTATAAACACACACATACACACACACAATTTTTGATTTGTATTTCCTTGCAATATTGTGTTCTATGAAATAATGGTTTAGAGTTAAAAACTTTTTATTATGAGATTTTTTATCAGTACTTCAGAATGATCATTGATGGTATTGATGTGGTTTATTAGAAGCAGAGGAGAGTAGGAAACTTAAATTATATTGATGATTGCATTAATAGTCTCCTTTGAAATAAAGATCTCAATGCCATAGAGGTAGGAAAAAAAAGGGACAAAAGCTTTGGTTTAGCTTTATCCTCAATGTTGGCATAAAACTCTTTTGTAGCCTTTGAGTGGTAGTCTCTTCGAAGAGTTAATAAGTGATCCAATGTAGATTTCTAAGCACATTTATATCGTAAAGGCCTGATCAATATTTATGATGATGGTCTTCTAAATGAATTTATGATTATTGTTTCTTTATTAAACCAGACCTTATTCTCTGAATTATGGAACCTCGAAATGCTCTTTAGAGATGATGATGTTGAAGATGAGGTGGGAATCCCACTTCTCTTTACTATAGCTTGAATCTTAAAGACATTCTTCCATACTTAAACAATTAATTAGCAAACTATTTACCACAATTCAAAACTTCAATTCATAAAACACCTCCACAACACTTCACACACTCCCAAAAAGCACACAACTACAATTGTAGTATAATGTACTCTTTACTATTGTAACATCCCAGATCATCCGCTTTACAGATATTGTCCGCTTTGGGCCTTGGCCTAGTCAAGTCCTCACGATTTTACTTTTCCCGAGGCCTTCCCAGGAGGTCACCCATCCTAGTACTACTCTCATCCAAGCATATTTAACTTCAGAGTTCTGATGAGGTCCGGTGCATTAGGTCATGGAAAACGCGTCTGTAAGGAAGAGGTATTTGTACCCTTATAAGGCGTTCTTCGTTTCCCTCTCCAACCAATATGGGATCTACCACTCTTCACCCCCTTAGGGCCCAGCCCTCTTTGGGGTCCAGCCTAGCTGGCACAACGGTTTGGGTACCAGCTCTGATACCACTTCTAACGTCCCAGATCACCCGCTTACAGATATTGTCTGCTTTGGGCCTTGGCCCAGCCAAGCCCTCACGGTTTTGTTTTTCCCGAGGCCTTCCCAAGAGGTCACCCATCCTAGTACTACTCTCACCCAAGTACATTTAACCTCAGAGTTCTGATGGGATCTAGTGCATTAGGCCATGGAAAACGAGTCTGTAAGGGGAGGTCTAGCCTCTTGCCGGTCCAACTGGCCCGAGTACTGGCTCTGATACCACCTATAACACTTGGCCTAAAGCGGACAATATCTGTAAGCGGGTGATCTGGGATGTTACAACTATAGCTTGAATCTTAATGACATTCTTCCATACTTGAACAATTAATTAGCAAACTATATACTACAATTCAAAACTTCAATTCATAAAACACCTCCACAACACTTCACACACTCCCAACAAGCACACAATTACAATTGTAGTCTAATGTATTAAGATAAACATCTCCAAATTCAACAATGCCAAGTCAAAGTCAGTATAATTTCTTAAGAGCAATAGCACACAATCTTAAATATGTCTGAATCTAACTCAATATCCAAACCCAATGTACTACTACTAAGAAAATCAATGTAACAACTTATTTAAACACCATAGAATGCAGAAGATATGTTAAAATACTCCCAAAGCGCATGAAAATGAAAATCCCAAAGTAGGGGTTCCTTGGTCAAAATCTACAATGGTGATGAATTCGTGCTTTTGGATGTGAGTTTTGTGTTTGAATGAAAGATTAGGTGTTTAGAAGGTTCAAATTAGTGTTAAAGTCGAGATTGGGTTGAAATATGAGTTTAGAGGTGAAAGGGAAGAGGGTTTAAGGGTTTTGGGGTTTTGGGTTATAAATATTATGACTTACTTTTTATATTGTTAGGATTTAGGACGAGATTGACACTATATACTTCACAATCGATGCTAGTTTTTTTTCCCTATAACTTTAAAGTATTATTTCACTCTTGAGACCAATATCAGAAATACTTCTTATACTGACGTTAATTTTACTCTATTTCTTAATACTCCATTTGTTATTTTAGGACCAATGTCTTTCTTTCTTTTACAATCGATGTCAATTATGCTCTATAATCCTCAATTCATGCTTAAACTTGATTTTCCCTTCTTCTTTCCACTATATCTTCTCCCTATGACCTTTGGCTGTATAAATTATGATATGTATCTATGGTTCAACAAATGAAAAATATAAAAATAACAACCTATCAAATTAAAAACTTAATAAAGAATTAATGTTAGTTAACACAAAAATTAATGGAAAACTTTGAAAATTCAATCCCCTTACATTTGAACATGACATTACCCTTTATGCTAAACAATTAAGATAATCAAGTTAAATAAATAGGGTGATTAAGGTTGAGAATTCTCCCCTATTCCAAGTAATTATAGTAAGATAAAACTCCAAGAAATTTTATAAAAGTTAGCCTACAAAATAAAATAAACATTAAGAATAAAAGAAATATATAAAAAGAAAAGTTAAATTGTTGGGATACCTCCCAATAAGCGCTTATTTAGATGCCTTTTAGCTAGACACCATATTAAACTCTTTAATCATCCCCAATTAACATTAGGAAATCTCAATTCCCTTTTTACACACAACGAAAAGGAGAAAAGGTATTAATAGGATAATCCTTTGAATCTCCTGGGTGTGTCTGCCATTAAAGAGACAAGAACTCAAACTCCAATTCAAGTACTTATTTGGTAGGAGTTAATGAGTTCGACTCCCTATTTTTCTCAGAGACGCCATCCCTAATAGCATGCTCCTTTTATTGCTTCTTAAGTTTTAAGGCATTACATTTTTTCTCTAAATCATCATCAAAAGCCTTAAGCATTCCTACACATTAGTAAGTCCATCCTAAAGAAATCCTCATCAAAGACAAGAAGTCTCTTTAAAGCTCGATAAATATAAAACTCAACTTTCTTTTTCATACTCTAATTGAAAGCTTTCCTTTATCAACATTAATCACGTCCCTTTCAATCACCAAAAATTGTCTCTTAAAGATGTTGGGGACCTCTATGTCATACTCCATATCCATCACAAGAAAATTGGATGAAAAGTAAAAATTGCCTACTTTTATAAGTAGGTTTTCACATCTTTAATAGTACTTAATAAAATGATATGCTAATTAGAGTGATACATTCGTCGACTTTAGTCACCTATTCCCAGCTTCTAAGAAAAGATGCAAATATTAGGTTTATACTAGCACCTAAATCATATGAACATTTAAGAACTTTTAAATCACTAAATTTGTAAGGAATGGTGCAACTCTCTAGATCCTTCAACTTTAAAGGAAACTTGTTGTTTATGATGGCACAAAACTTCTCTGTCAAAGGCAAGCAACATAGCATACTCTTCTAATTTGTTTTTGTTGGAGATAATCTCCTTCAATAACTTAACAAATGATGACATCTGAGATAATACTTGGAACTTTAAAGAATGGATATTGACATCTAATTTCCTAAAGACATTCAAAATTTTGTTAAATTTATTCATTCATTTTTGTCATAAGCCTTTTAAGATACAGAATTGGTAGCACATAAGACTTGACATATATGGGGTCTCTATTTATGGTCGAAATTGGCCAGTTCTATTTTGTTCATATCTATTATGTTTTTCATGTCAACACTCAAGTCATATGTTGGTGAGACCAGCACCAATCTTCCAATGCTTCTTTCTTTCTTATTATGCTCCTTCGCTTTTCTCAATTCCTCATTTCTCTTCTTTAACAACATCATATTCAAATATTTTACCACTCCTTAATGTGATGGTACACACTTGATCTCTAAAGTTTACCTCAGTGTTACTCAAAAGCTTGCTTAACCTCTTTCAGTCACCTCCTTTAACTAGTTGGCCTGCTTGTACCTTCATGTTATGAATTGATACACTGGTTGATTGCACAAATTTGGCCAATATTTTATTAAACTCAAGGATGTGTGCTTTCTTTGTCTTTATTATTATTTTTAATTGTATATCTATGGAAGACATGAATTATTTAAAACTCTTTTCCATCCCATTGTTCTATAATGGTTGCTATTAAAATTGAGGTTTATTTAAAAACCTATATGGTCTTAATAGTACGTCTACTCTAATTTCTTCTGGCTCATTCCAACAAAAGTTTGGTTGATTCCTCCACCTTGAATTTTATATGTTATAGAAGTGGTCATTCACATCATTTTCTTTCCTCCATTGGTAGCTATATAGTTTACTTCCTCATTGTAGTTCAAGGATGACTCAACATTTATTTATGCTTCGCTAGGTGCACATAAATTCTATATTGGTAACACACCTCCCCAATGCCCATATCACGATTGAAAATATCTTCATCTAAGTAAAAAAATCAAATATTTATATTGCCATATCTAAAATTGCTTACACCTCATAGAGGAACACCTTTGATTTCCTGTTACCACTTTGGTCGATGAATTTCATGTCAACGTCTTTATGATTTCTTTTATCTCTTCGATGATATTAGTGAATATTGTCCCCTAAGCCACATTATCTATCAAAGTTTGATATGTCAATGTCAGACCCTTATAAAAAATTGAATCACCAATTGTAATTAGTACTGATAATGAGGGCACTGATTTAGAAAAGATTTACATTGCTCCCAAGATTTGTGACATGCTTCCCCTTCCTTCTATGCAAAGATTTGTATTTGCTTCCTTAGTTTGATGCCTTGTGTGGTGGAAAATACCTCAACATAAACACATTGTACACCTAGTCTTACTCCTTAAAAGAGTCCACTTTTGTTGAGTTCAACCATGTCTTTTCTTGATCTTTAATGTAGTATAAGAAGCACCTCATCCTCAACTTATCCTCTATGAGGTCATTAAATGGAAGTGTTTGGATCACTGAATAGAACTATTTGATGATTATGATGTGTCCTCCCCAAGTGATCCACCAAAGGTCAGGAGTAAGAGTAAATGTACTTGTTTAAACTTATTGTTCCTTACCTATTGACTTAGTCTAATATTATACAAGGGATTTACACTAATCACTAGCAATCACATATCCCTTGTATGTGTCCTTTATAGTTGTTACCCCATATCCAAAACTAGATTTTCTTCTTGACATGTAACCATCTATTTTATCCTTATCATTATATTCTTTTTGTAGGTTAAATTGAATTAGAGGGTCTAAGTTGTCTCTTCTGGATCTCTTATCTTGCATTCTTTACTTAAAAAAAACAAAAGAAATAACAAAAAAATCAAAAAAAACAAACTAAGATTAACAAAATTGGTAAAGTAATCTCTCTAACTGTTAGTAGTGTGCCCTAGGCCAATGGACATTTGTGACTTTTGTACTAATATTATGACTTATTCATAATATATTATGAGGTATTATTTCATATATGCATGTATATCGTTTATGTAACGTGATTTACATTCTATGAATAATATTAGGCTTATGTTATCAAGTATATGACTTGATAGGAAAACCAAAAATATTATAATACTATTCTAAACTGTCCCTGGTCAACGTTATTGGTAGAACAATAATGAATTAATGCTAGTATGTGTTCTGATTGATGATCATATTTTTTTTTTCTGATCATGGATATGAGTTATCAAATCAGAAACATAGATATATGTTAGAAAACATATATTGGACTGACCCACAGAGAGAATACTACATGGTTTCATGTCATTAGTGATTCTCAATATGGTTTGACTTTAGTCCTTTGACCTG
>JANZLC010000002.1:16733627-16746535 GCA_026413385.1 Erythroxylum gracilipes | reverse complement strand
AAAGTGTCTTTAGTAGATACTTAGAACACTCAAAAGGATATGTATTCATAAGTTAAAGAGGTAATAAAGAAGTAACTGAATTTGAATTTCGAGATGTCACATTCTTAGAGAATGATTTTCTAAAGCAGGGTAAAATAGGAAAGATCTATTTTTATATACAAATCTTAATAAGAATGATTCCATTATTGAGACTCATGAATCGGGAATTTATCCAAGTTGGAGTAATCTAGAACTTGATAAATTAACTTAGGGACAAATAAGATTACAATTCACTAAAAATTTACCTATTTTTTCTGATCTGAGTGAGAGTGATCAAGATGTTGATGAATAATGAATGCAATGCAAGAAAAATTGACTTCTTTAAGCTTAAATCAAGTATGGGACTAAGTTGATCTCCTTAATAGGTGTAAAGCTATTGAGAATAAATGGGTTCTTAAAATAAAACAAAACGTTGATGTTAGTATTGAAAGATACAAAGTACGCCTTGTGGTGAAATGATAGACACAATAGGAGGGAGTTGATTATGATGAAATCTTTTCACTTATTGTAAGGTTTGATTCAATTTGTCCAATCTTGGCTATAATAGCCAGTTTGGATCTTGAATTGCACCAAATAGAAGTAAAGACGACTTTTAGAAATGGAGACTTAGAAGAAGAATTTGGTTCCATATTTTAAAGTTTGCTTCAATTTGTCTAATCTTGGCTATAATAGTCAGTTTGGACCTTGAATTACACCAAATGGAAGTAAAGACCACTTTTATAAATGGAGAATTAGAAGAAAAAATCTATATGGAACTACTTGTAAGTTTCATGGAGACAGACTAAGAACATAAAATGTGTCAGTTGTTGAAACCAATTAATAGTCTAAAGCAATCTTCAAGATAATGGTATATACGTTTTCATAATGTAATCATTTCATATGCTTAAGGAGGACCACCATTTATATATTAAAAGATCCAAAGATAAATTTGTAATTTTATCTTTATATGTGGATGAAATTTTGATTGCTTGTTATGATTGTGAGTTTGTCAAGAAAATCAAAGATTGGTTATCATTTGAATTTGAGATGAAACATAAGGGTGAAATTGCATATATTCTTGAAGTTAAGATTTCAATAGATCGTTCAAAGAGATTATTGTCACTTTCTCAAATGACTTATATTCAATAGATTTTAGAATGATTCCGTATGTAATATTGCAAACCAATATATAATCTTATTGCCAAAGGAAAAGGTCTTAATAAGAATTTTTGCCCATCTATGCCATAAGAAAAGGAAAAAATGAAGAAAATTTCGTAAGTCTCATGTATGCCATAATATGTACAAGGCAAGATATCTGTTACGATGTTGGGATAGTGAGCAGATATTAACCAAATCTAGGATAAGTACATTAGAAAGCAGTAAAGAGAATATTGAGGTATCTAAAGGGTACTGTTGATTATGAAATTGTATTATCAAGACAATGATCAACGTATACAAGAGTATACAGATGCAGAATGGGGAGGAGATTTAAATGAAAGAAAATCTACTTTTGGATTTGTTTTCTTACTTGGCAGTGGTGTTATATCATGGAAAAGTAAGAAATAATTGTGTTTTGCTTAATCCACAATGGAAACTGAATTTATATCCTTTTCAACAGCAATACAAGAAGTTGTATGACTTAGACGATTCTTGGTTTGTTTAGGGGTCACTAAAAGCACGAATGATCCAGTAATAATCAACTGTGATAGTCACACAATAATTGCTTATGCAAAGGACCCCAAATTTTATTGTAAAACCAAGCATATAGATACTAAGTACAATTATATGAAAGGCATAGTTGCACGAAAAGAAGTGAACATAAAGTATATATCTACATAAGATATGGTGGTAGACTTAATGACAAAGCCATTTTTTCGAGATACATTTATTGGGTATGTGAATTCATTAGGATTACGTAAATATTGAAATGTATATGATTAACACTTTCCATGTTTATTTATTCAATGTATTTTGATGTATAAATACACATATAACTTGAAATTGTTTATTAAGTAATAAGAATTACCTTAATACTTGATCCGGAAATATGCTTACTATATATGACATTTTTTGTATGAGTCAAAAGTATGTCAGACGGACAAAAGATTGGCCTTCTTGCACGAACAATCGATTATAGCATTGGTGATGACTAGAGAAGAGCCAGGTTTTAAGTTTATTATCAAGGTGATAGTAGAGATTTAAAGTAAAAAACATAAACTATAAATGGAAAAGGAAATTAATTTGGAGTGATCATACGATAACCATATCTATCTAGAGTTGCTAGATGAGAGTTTAGAAAGATGAAACTAAGAGTAGATAAGTGAAATCAGGTTAAACATTAAATATGTTTGAACTAACATCTGTATGGTATTGCATTTATGGAAGACATACGTTTCTACTTAATATGAGATGATACCATAACACATGACTCATACCACGTGTGTAGGAATGGCCATGAAAGAGATTGATGTAAGTCTAATAATTTCAACTTACATTGTATGAGATTCTCGAGGTTAAGTGAATCTCTTAATATACCCTTAAGACTTTAGTCCAATTCTTATGAATTAAATTTAAGATTTACTACTTAAGATTGTTACCAAAAGAATATGTTTGATACAATCTTATGAGACAATTATGGGAAAACAAATTCAATTCAATTTAAGTGACTTGATAATAGAGGAAGGTCATTTTCTAATTATTAACTTGTATAAAAAAAATTGGTATTCAAAGGTGGCCACTGACAATGAGTAAGAATTGAATACATTTATATATGAAACAATAAAATAAATGAGATAAAAGGATATTGAAATGCGAGATATAACCTATGGTATAATATACAAAATCTACTCAATGATCAATTCATTAATCGAAACGTTATATACTTCTAATAAATATATAATAATGTGTTCTTGTTGTATGCTAGTCATACTAGTTATTGGACATACGAAAACATAGAAAATCATATTAGCTAAACTCATCATGTGTGAATGGGAGATGATAACAGATAGACACACATGATGAGTTAGAGATGTGATCTTTCGTTTGTTAACTATTAATAGTCACTTGACAAATTGACATTATCAATAAACATGCTTATTTGAATAAACTGATGATGGCCTTCATAGTACACAAATTCTAAAGGAATAACTTTTGTAAGAAACAAATTTTAAGAGTCCTTTAATTGGTGGATTATATAGGGATGACAATTTTTAGCCAATGAGCCTAAATTTAATTGATTTCAATAGCCGACTTATGGACTAAGCCCATGCTCAGACTGACTTGAGACCTAATTATTCTAAGCAAAACAATATTGTTTTACTTAAAAAAGATGAGCCTCGAGTAAGCCTGGGTCTGAGCAGCCTAGACCCGAATCTAATTACAAAAAGTTATTTTATATTTTTAATTTTTAAAAAATTAGTTAGCCCGTTACCATCCCTAGGATTCCAATCAAATTGAAGTAAGTGATTTGATTGATTAAAAGATGTGTTTAGCTAGATGTTAGATAATATTTTCTTATATTGGCTATGAAACATATAGATGATACAAATTTTACATCCTGAAAGCAGAAGACAATATTCTTAAGTTAAAATTTCCGGAAAATTATGAGAAGGAAATACTGAAAGTAAAGGACGAGTTACCTTTCAGATCACATCCTCGACATATCTTCAATCTCGAATAATATTTTTTTCACATCGATTTAGGTTCGCCAGAAAAGACGTGAGGTGTACTAGGAATGTACGGTGTAAAATAGCAAGACAGATGCAAGTTCTCAAATTATTAAATTTGTTTCAATTTATTGTGAATGACAAAATTGGCTTACTGATTTTTATAGGTGAGCTTAGAGATTAAAAGAATTGAACTTTTGTGTTTTCATAAAGGAAGGAATTATTGCGAAATAGAACATACGAGAATGAGCTTGTTATATGTTGCAGAGGACTTTGTTCTAGTAAAATTACAGTTTTGAGGAAGAAATAAGAAAGTGTAATATTAATATTGCTAATTCTTTTTTTTTTTCCGTGGAATGAAAGGAAGTCTCTAGGTCATCTTCATATTTCATTGCATTGCATGAATTCGTTGACATAATAGTAGAAATTAGTCGAATGGAACTGAGCTCGATTTGTCTGGATGAACTGTGGTTCTATTGTGAGCAGACGTGATGGGGTTCAAGTGATCAAGTTTGTTTTAAAGCATTCAGCCATGACAATACCACTTCTGCTCCTTTCTCCCACCAACAATCAAGCATCATGTCATGGGCCACCCCTTCAACGCATACTGGTGATACGCCATAAAACCTCCCAGTTTCCTTCAGTCCTTCAGCATCCTGCAACATTTGAAAGAAATTTTCCATAAGCAATGATATATACAAGAGTAGGTCCAGACCCGAATACATACATTACTGGACACCTTAAGCATGCATACGAAGAACAACATCTATCCTTCCTGCTTAAAACTCGCAAGTATAAACAATGATATACAATTCCAAGCATCATAGCAGCAAGACACTCCATGTTCATTCACGGCCTTCTTAGGTTAAAAGTTGGCAGATTTGATCAAAATTTGAAGTTGAATTCTTATTTTCCAAAAGTGAAAGTTCAGAGATCTAATTGGTTAGATTTAAAGACCAATCTACAAATCATTCCCAAGTAACTATGTCATAAGCTCAAGCTTTTAAGCTAAAGTCTACACTCGGTCGAAGTTGTTCTACTTTTCAATGATTCCAAGCAGAAAAGAAACGATACAAAATGAGACTGTAAACATGAACATTACCACTATGAAGTCATCTGCTGCACCCAACACAAGAACCTCAATAGAAGATTTTGGCACTGAAGGAACTGGAAGAGAAGCATTCAGCTCCCTGAGGTCAAACAGTGGCATCCTTGAACTTTCCTTCATTAGCTCCTGGTAACTGAAAGAAACCAATGGAGTCAAAACTTTCAAGCTCATTGATACACATGGTTTTGGACATATGCCAGAACATATTCTGCTCAGGCTAAATGTGTTTAAGAAAAAAAAAACCACAATATCAACTGCCAAGTACTCAGGATCAATGGATTTAGATCAGGAGTCAATAGAGGAGCTGATAATCTATATTGCTAAGTCCTTCGGAGATTGCTACCCTACCTTAGTATAGGGAAGATGTTGAAAGTAGAAAATTGTTCTCTAACAAATAGCAAGCTCTTCAGTTTCCATGAAATTGAAAATCTGAGCTTATGGATTGGGCATCAAGTTGCAAAGATATTGCTGAAGATGATTTTACATGATCCAAAAAAATAAGGCTAAACATTGTCAACACGTCCTCTATAATCCTGTAGTCAATATTAACAATGACGTGGATTTTTTCTATAATCCTGGTTCAAAAACTGATAGTATCTCAAATAATAGAAATAAGGATCCATCTTTGATGCCTTTACAAATTCAATCTCAAAACAAGACTGAAATGTGTGCGAGACAAGATGGATATCGTTTTAAAGGGAATTTTTTTTTGAAAAAATATCCATAACAAAAAAAAAGGAACAGAAAGCTTGTAGCACAGCAACGAATCTAACTCGAAGACAAATCCAAAAATTCAAGACCAATCATGTAAATTTGAGTATAAGCCTATTCCCATTGAGACAATTTCTCATAAACCAATATGTATTTTAGAGTCAGATGAAACTTTAGATTTACCGATTACTCTTAAAAAAAGATTCTAGAACTTGTACTCAATATCCTTTATATAACTTCCTATCTTATCAAGGTCTATCTCCATCATTTCAAGTATTTGCTTATAAGTTGTCCAATGTTTACATTCCTAAGAATATACAGGACGCTCTAAACATTCCTAAGTAGAGAGAAACGGTCCTAGAGGAGATGAGAGCTCTAAGGTTGATCTTTTGAGAGTAAAAACACTGGTTGGATGTAAATGAGTATTCACTGTGAAGTATAGTTATGATGGATCACTTAAAAGCCATAAGGCGTGCCTGGTTGCTAAGAAGTTTACTCAAATCTATGGAATTGACTATTCAAAAACTTTTTCACTTGTTGCTAAGTTGAATACTATGAGTGTGTTGTTTTCTATTATAGTTAATCTATATTGGTCTCTAAATGCCTTCCTAAATGGAGATTTTAAAGAAGAGGTGTACATGGAAGCTCTCCTAGGATTTAGTAAAATCTTCAAGAAAAGGATATGCAAGCTTAAAAATCTTTATATGGGTTGAAACAATTACCAAGATCCTAGTTTGACAGATTTGCTAGACTCGTGAAGTCTCAAGGTTTCATATAAGGATAGTCTGACTATATTCATAAAAACTTTTGTAGAAGAGAGGATTGAAATTCTAATTATGTATGTAGATAACATTATCCTCACTAGTGAAGATTTTTGAGGAAATGGAAAATTTGGAAAAGAATCTTTTAAACGAGTTTGAAATCAAAGACGACCTGGTGTCTCCTAGATACTTCTTCAAGATGGATATTGCTAAATCAAAGAAGGGAATAGTAGTTGCCCAATGCAAGTATATCCTGTATCTTTTAGAAGAAACCAGAATGAGTGGATGTAAAACCATTAGATACTCCTATGAAATCTAACTTAAAGCTTGGTGAAGTTAAAGGAGTTCCAATAAATACAAGTCGATATCAACGATTGATGGGAAAGCTAATCTATTTATCCCACACTAAACCAAATATTTTCTTTGTTATTAGTGTGTGTGGTAACCTTATTGAGAACACTTGGAAGTAGTGTACAAAATCTCAAGATAAAGGGAATTCCAAAGAAAGGATTATTCTTCAAGAAAAGTGATTAGCAAAAAGTCAGAAGTCTACACTGATGCAAACCGGGCAAGGTCTGTTAGCAACAGGAGGTCTACTTTTGGATATTGCATTTTTTTATGGGAATAATTTTGGATATTGCATTTTTTAATGGGAAAGTCTAGTAACTTGGAGGAGTAAAAAACAAATTGTGGGGGTCGTGAGTAATTTGAAGGTAGGAATTTGTGAAATAAGCTCACTTAAAAGAGTAATGAAAGAACTTAAGAGATCAGTGAAACATCCAATAAAGTTGCTTTGTGATCATAAACCAGCTATTAGTATCACCAATAATCCAGTTTAGCATGATCGGATGAAACATGTGGAAATTGATAGACATTTTACAAAAGAGAAACTTGAAAGTGGACTCATTTGCATACCATTTATACCTACATCACAATATGTTGTTAATGTCTTCACCATAGGACTACTAAGGCAAAATTTTGAGTTCTTTGTAAGCAAAGTTGGCATGATCAATATTTATGCACCAACTTAAGGGAGAATGTTGTTATTCTAGAGATAATTAACTGATATTCTAAACATAATTAGCTAATATTATAAAGATAATTAGGTGGTTTAAGGCTAAAGGTTAACAATTGGATTAATGGGCTTTTATTATTTAGAGAATAAATGGACTCTCCTTAATTAAGGAGGTGATTATGGTTGTACTTTCCTATATATTCCCTATAGAATTCCAAGAAAGATTAATTACTTTTCCAACATTGTCAAATATTTCTTTCACATATCATAGTAAATCCTAAATTTACCCTGAATTCCGAAAGTTTTTAATGATTTATGATGCTACTCCATTCTAGAGAATCCAATGGACAAATGAGTCAACTAAATAACCAGAAAATTAGTGACATCAACTGCATTGTTTATTGCCGTTTTTCATTAGGGAAATCTTGACTGTCTATATGGAAATGGGAGGAGGTAGAAGGCAACATAAACAAACCGTGCCACTTGTTGATCATCCATTTCTGAAGCAAAAAATGTTTCTTTGCATAGAGTGAGATCATTTTGAAAAGCTTTAGCTGCCAAACTGCGAGTCACCTGCCCACAAGTTGGAAGTCATTCTTATTTTATAATAACAACTCAAAGAGTAGAAAAAAGAATGGTTTTCCTAGAGCAAGAATTCAACAGGGAAATCTCATGATGCCAAACCAAAGGCTATCCTAATGCTTAGATCTGTATCAGGAAAATGCACATCTTTTATATTTAATGATGCAGAATACGTAAGTAGTTTTCTATTGGCAAGAAAATCCAGCTTAAAAGATAGTGCAAAAAGTTGAGAAGAATAGGTGTATAAGATAAAGACAAAAAGTATAACTGTAAACATGTAAAGAGTTGATATGTTTCCCCGATAAGATTAGTTAATAAATTTGTGTTTTATCTACTTTAATTTAACTGAAGATTATATTATATTTAGTTTTAAATCAAAACAAAAGTATTATAGGTAGAATATAAATGTCCCAGTCAAGTATAATTGAATATCTTATTTTGTGTTAACAATAGATAATAAAGCATTTGATGATGAGCTTCTGCAAAAATTAGTTTTTATACCTCATTTATTTTTGTTTTGCAAGATGGTATTAGAGCTTAATTGATCTTTCAGGTTTTGTGCTTCTAACAAGTGGAAACCAGCGAGGGTTCACTTCCATTAAAAACAAACTATACACCAAAAAGTTGAAGATGGCTTCCAACAGTTTTTCTATCCCAATACTTTCAGTTTTTTATGGCCAAAAATACCAATTTTGGACAGTAAAAGTGAAATCCTAACTTCAAACTTTTGATCTGTGGGATATGACGGATGTAGAGAGGTACCAAGCACAACTTCCTGATAATCAATTGTGAACCAGATCAAAGTACAAGAGAAATCAAAGCAGTTCAAGGCACTCTCACCAATACATGAATCTGTTTTTGACATAATCTTCTCAAGAATCATGACTTGCAATACTGGAAAAGAGGCATGGGATAAGATCAAGAGTGAGTTTGAAGGCAGTGACAACCTAACAGATTCAGGTCCTCAACTTTTGAAAAGAACTTAAGGTTTTGACGATGAAAGATACTGGAAACATCAAGGAATATATAGATAGGCTCATGAAGGTAGTAAATCAGATTAAGCTGTAGGGAGAAGAGTTATCTGACTTTAGAGTGGTCAATAAAGTTCTAATAAGTGTCCCTGAGAAATTTGATTTTCAATCTCATATTTAGAGGACTTAAAAAATCTGTCAAAGTTTTCCTTGACAGAATTAGTTAAATGCCTTAAACCTTTTGAACAAAGAGGAGCTTTCAGACAAGATGATGCATCAAATGTGGTTTTCCTAATGAAGCACAAGGATGCAAAGACAAAGTTTGATGGAGGCACGTAGCAATATGGTGACAGAAAAAGTAAAGAAAAACAATACAATGATGGGGTTGCAAGCAATGGAAAGAAAGGCTAGTTCCCAACCTGTCCAATTGCAAAAGGAATTTCACAAAAAAGTATTACTGATGGATGCCTAATGTGAAATGTAGGGCTTGTAACCAGCTAGGCCATGTTCAGAAAGTGCATAAAAGTAAAGATAAAGAACAGCAAGACAGCAAGCAAAGGTAGTTTAGGTAGAAGCATAACTTGATGAGAATTATTTACAAATTCAGTGACAACAATTAAGGCTAGTAGTTGGCTACTTGAAAATAAGTATTCACATCACATGGCCAACAATGACGTGTTTAAAAGTTTTAATAAAACCTACAGGTGGGTAATGGTGCTTGTATGGAGGGAAAGGAAAAAGAACGATAGCTGTTTCTACAATTTCCAGTATGAAAGTCTTAACTGACGTACTGTTTGTACCTGAAAATTTCAAAAAATCTGCTTGGGACAACTATTGGAAAAACAATATCCATTGAACTCCAAAGGTAATGTTTGTACCATTTCTGACCATCTTGAATATGAGCTGTCGTCTTTCTTGTAGGACTATGGCACATGGGGTTTGGCCATTTCAGCTTTGAAACAATGAAGATTATGCAGAAAAAAATTTAGTTCATGATCTGCCAACTATTTGTAAAACTTTTGGATTTTGTAAAGCTTGTTGATTAGAAAAGCAAACCAAAATGCCTTTTGGTGATAGCATTTAGAGAGCTTAAGAGAAAATCTAACTCATACTCTGATATTTGTGGACCAATGAGAAAAAAGTCCATAGATGGAAATGTGTATCTTCTACTGGTTTATTTTCTAATTCAGAAGTCAGAAGCCTTGCTGGAGTTCAAGAAGTTCAAAAAAGTTTCGCAGAGAAACAAAGTGATTGATCAATCGAGATACTCTAAACATATACTGACTCAATTTGTCTCTAAAAAGAATTTTTTGGAGAAGGAAGGGATCAAACAACAGCTCACTGTTCCTTACTGTTGGAAAAGAGAGTATTTAGGAATTAAATGTTATGATTAGTTACTGATTCTTAGGTGATTGATTGGAATCAGTTACTGATATACAGAAGTAATTAGAGGAGATTAGTTAGGAGATTGATTTATCTTGTACATATTTCTTTCCTAGTATAGTTATCTTGTATTCCTATTTATATGTAATATGTAAATCAGAGAAACATAGAAAAGAAAATACTATTTTCTACTTGGTGAAACTGGAAATGAATGGAGTTGAGTTTAGTGTAGATGCATATGTTTTCGATATTGGGGGACCTGATTTAATAGTAGGCGTTGCATGGTTGGAGACATTAGGGGTGGTGAGAGTAGATTGGAAGAAGACGTGTATGTCCTTCGACCAAATGGGACCGGAAGTCACTTTGCAAGGAATTAATATGCAAGGCTCTTCTCCTCACGCTCTACAACAGATACTAGTGCGAGGAAGTGGAAGTGGAAGGGCTGTTGTGGTCCATAGGAATAGGAGGATCCGTATTTGAAGAAAAGGCAACCATGAATTCAGTGTAACAACAAGAATTGCGGGCTGTTTTGTTCAGATTTGAGTCAGTCTTTCAGGAGATAAAAGAGCTACCTCCCAAGAGGGCTAATGACCATGCGATGAACCTGAAGGAAGGGTCAGAACCTGTGAAAATTCATCCCTATAGGCACGCATATCATCACAACGACGAGATTGAAAGACAGATCAGAGAGTTGTTGGAAATGGGAATAATCAGGCCCAACATCAATCCTTTCTCAAACTCTGTGATTCTTGTTAAAAAGAAGGATGGGCCATGGCGGATATGTGTTGATTACAGAGCTTTGAATAAGCTCACGGTGCTCGAAAAGTTTCCAATTCCAGTAATAGATGAGCTGATGGAGGAGTTATATGGGGCCAAGTACTTTTCGAAGGTAGATTTGAAATCGGGTTTTCACCAGATCAGAATTAAAGAGGAGGATATCCATAAAATTGGGTTTCGGACTCATGAAGGGCATTATGAGTACCTAGCTATACCCTTCGGACTCACTAATGCACCTGCTACCTTTCAATCCACTATGAACTCTATTTTTAAACCTTTGTTACGAAAGTTCATTTTAGTTTTCTTTGACGACATTTTGATTTACAGTTCGGATTGGAATCAACATATGTGGCATTTGGCTTGGGTGTTACAACTCATAATGGACAATCAATTGTATGCTAATAGAAGGAAATGTATTTTCGGACAGCAATCTGTGGAGTATTTAGGCCATAACCTATCATGCGAAGGGGTAGCTATGGATCTATTGAAGATCAAGAGTATTTTGGAATGGCCTATTCCTAAGAATGTGAAGGGAGTGAGAGGGTTCCTTGGACTCACTAGGTACTACAAAAATTTGTCCAAGATTATGGAAAAATTGCAAAACCACTTACCAAACTTACCAAGAAAGATGGGTTCATTTGGAGGAAGGAGTCCCAAGAGGCTTTTGAGGAATTGAAAAGGAGAATGGCTACATCACCCGTTCTAGCTTTGCCAGATTTTTCCAAGGAATTTTCCATCGAGTGTGACGCTTCAGGGAGAGGTTTGGGTGCTGTCCTAATGCAAGAGGGCCGCCCATTGGCTTATTTCAGTAAAGCACTTGCCAAATCGACTTATTCCAAGTCCGTTTATGAGAAAGAAGTGATGGCAATAGTGATGGCAATTCAACATTGGAAGCATTTTTTAATCGGGAGGCATTTCAAAGTTTTTACAGATCACAAGAGCTTGAAGCATTTGTTAGACCAGTGAATTCCGTCAATAGATCAACAATGTTGGCAAGCTAAGTTGTTGGGTTTAGACTTTGAAGTTATCTATAAACCGGGAAAGCAAAACGGAGCTGTAGATGCCCTCTCTAGAGTGGAAGATGATAAGCTATTATTCACGACAATTTCAGCTCCATTTTGGCTTGATATGGATGTGGTTCGACAGGAAGTTAAGGGGGATGCTGAGTTGAACTCCCTCATTTCAGCTATACTACAAAATCCTAATTCAAAACCTGATTATCATCTAAGGGAAGGCTTGTTGTTCTATAAGAACAGGTTAGTTCTTTCGTCTACTTCTACATTAATTCCCCAACAATTGCAAGAGTATCATTCCTCAACGTTAAGGGGATATTCTGATTTCCTAAAGACCTACAAGAGGCTAACTATCTAAGCGCCTATCTGGTCTATCTAAGTGCCTACTTCGATCCTTCTGAATCAGACTAGTTTTCTCCTCCTAAAGTGCTCTATCTCCCTGGATTATATTATCAAGCAACACCACTCTCATTCTCCACCTAAAAAGGAGTTTTATGTATGAAGAAATAGGGCTCACACTCAAAAAAGTGACGTCCATTCTTACAAAGTATTTCTTAGACGAGAGGTGATAACACTTATATCCATTTTGTGTGGGAGAGTATCTAAAAAACACACACTTCAAAGCTCTAGGCTGCAACTTTCCTACATTTTGAGCATAAACAAAGCAAATACACCCAAATATTCTTGGAGGTATAGTATATGAATTTTTACCTTGCAAAATTTCTACAGGGCTTTTAAAGTCCAAAATTTGAAGTGACATTCTATTAATAAGATAGATAGCTGAAAGGACGACAACACCCCAATATCCCTTTGGAAGATTCATGGTGAACATGAGTAATCGAGCTACCTCTAGAATATGTCCGTTCTTCCTTTCTGCAGCTACGTTATGTTCACTAGTATAGGC
>JANZLC010000002.1:16716941-16732146 GCA_026413385.1 Erythroxylum gracilipes | reverse complement strand
TAGCATTATACAACCTAGTTGTGTAGTGTAATAGTGCACAATTTAGCTTTGTGTTTTAGCTAAATTGCGGGGCTTTTTGTGAAAGGTTTTGTTGGTTAAATTCATTGCCAAGGTTGCTTCAATCTGAATTCCTTCTAGTGTTGTTGAGGTCTTGGTCCCAACTAGGTCTTTTATTCATAAAACACTCCTATCTACCTCACATCTCATTCCACCATTCTATTTTGTGCAGAATTTTTTGTTGGTTTTGCACCTACTATATTTGTGTTCTGTTTTGTTCAAAGCTGAGCATAATTTGAATTAGATTTCATATTGATCCTACCTTGTTCTTGGTTTCATTTTCTGCCCAGCATCTATCCATTTCGTTGCTCTTTCCATCCTATTCTATGTGGGTTTATTTATTTCAGTTCTGTCCAGGTTTAGAAGTACAGGGTTCGTACTTCTCCAACTTCATTTCTAGCTCCTAAAATCCTCTAAATCTTAGTTGTGTTTGCAAGGTAAGTCTTTGGGAACTTACTTGAAGATATCCAGCTTCCGCTAATAAAGAAATCTACAGCATTCTCTCTCTTCTAACTAACTTCCCTAACCGATTGCTGACTCATCACTAACAATCTGCTCTGTCCTAGTATTCCTTCTGGAATACGTGAGCAATGGTTTGGGGCCCATGTTCTGCTCTTGCCTCCTATTCCTCCTAGAGTAAGTTAATATGGGCTTATGACCTGAAGGGCTATCAGGTTGCACCATTACTTGCGAATTAAAAACTTTCAATGCTTGATGGTGAAACCAAGGTTGGTGCATCTGAATTCAAAACCATCACAAGATGTTTGCTATACATAATAGCTACAAGACTTGATATAACGTTTGCTGCAAGGTTGCTATCAAGGTTTATGCAAGCTCCAAGCAAACTACACGTTAAGGTACCTAAGAGGAACAACCAATTTTGCCCACATTAGAAGAATGAGAGAGATGAGCCACATGGGTATGTAGATAGTAATTGGGAAAGAAGGTTTGATGACACCATAAGTATTTCCGGTTATGTTTTTACTTTTGGAAGTGGAGTTTCTCTTGGAATTCAAAGAAACAAGAAACAGTTGCTCAATCTACAGCTGAAATTCTATCAGATTTTAGCCAAGTTCGAAAAAGAGCAAATACAAGCTGAATTGATAACAAATCAACCATAACATAGCTGAAAATCCAGTTGTACATGGCAGAATGAAGCAATAAAAATCAAATTTCATGCTTGTTACAGAATATAGCAGTTCTAAACAGCTGTTACAGATTGTAAAACTAATGTAAATAACATATTAATAGGGATTATAGCATAATCATAGGAATTGCTTTCCTAGTTTAGCCTATGTGTTCTTGGATAAACACATGTATCATTCTAATAGAAAACAAGAAAATTATTCTTCTCATTTTGTCTACTTTCTCAATGCTATAAGGGAAACTGAGAAGAATAAAGAAGTAAAACTCCATCATTGCAACTCAGAAGCTAGCAGATATAATGATTAAAACTCTTCCAAGAGAGAAATCCTTCTTAGGACAAGGATAAGTGTTACAAGGAAAAATATCAAGAAAGAGTGTTATAGTTGATATGTATCTTACGTAAGATTAGTTAGTAAATTTGTGTTTTATTTATATCAGTTTAACTGCAGATAAGATAAATTTGGTTTTAGATCAGAATAAAAGTGTTATATATAAAATATAAATCTAGTAGTTAAGAATAATTGGATATCTTACTTTATATTCAGCAAAAATTAAAGCATTTGATGATGAATATATATATTTTTTTAACTCATACTTAGTTCTGTTTGAAACAAAAAGTGTCAATTCTTCAGTTGAAAATAGGCATCAATAGACTATAAAAAAGAAAATACCTTAAAAGCGGTAATGGGTTTGGTGAAGATATACCTCCAGACTAGCCCACTGGACATATCAAAAACATACTTCAACCTGGGCTAGTTATTTATAAGGCAGACAAGATAAAATCAAATGTAATGTGTGCAACCTACCTATTACCCGAAGGAGGCACAGAACAGACAAGAACAACTCCATCAAGATCAGGAAATGTCCTCTTTTCTGAGATTTAAGGGAAAAGGCATATAAAATGCATTCAGTAGACGCGAAAGTAACTTTTCAAGCAAATGTTGCCAAGATTTGTATCTTATATCAGAGACGAGTAATTGTAATGCAGTGCTCTAAAGAAAATACGTGTAACATGATTCTGCACCCAACGAAATGGAGATGCAACTGTCACCCTGTATTTGAATTTCTTCTCATAAATGTTTAAAGTTTGTTTAACATTCACATTGATAAAGTGATAAAAATGATTGAAAATAGTGTATCTTAAACCGAAGACACCTCATCCATTTCAAATATGTTTGAATATAAGAAGATGATTACCTGTATTTTGTCCATTTCTTATTTCTGCTATATAGTACTGAACAATAAGCCCTCCAAATGAATGTCCAAGTAAGACTGGGGGCAACTGGAGTTTGTTTTGGATGAAATCAGCAACATCACCTGCATGTGTCTACCACAGAATTGTAGATGGAGCAGGATAAAAGAGAATTTGAATCTATACAGTAATTATATGATAAGGCATACGATACAAGAATCTACAAGAAAGACCAATTCAGTCCGAAATGGATTCTGTATACCTGAAGAGTGCCAGCAAAAGAACCGGTAGGTTCATCACTTTCTCCCTGTAAAAATTGGGTGGCAACATGCACCATGTCAACACAGCATTGGCATGTGAAACAACATAAATAATCTCTAGCAAACTGTGTCTCATTGTAGAAGTAATGAGTTAACTGTGCTCCAAGCGTAGGCAGATAGGAGCATTCAAACACTAAACAGGGACTTTACGAAAGAATACAAAAGCACTCAAACTACAGAATCCCATCTTCAACTTCAAAATTGTTTTTTTTTAAATATAACTGATTAAATATCATCAGGAAAGAATACTTTGCAAGGAATTTTACCAGAAAATAATAGGAACTATTCTGGCTAAGGATTGATAGAAATTGGAAAGAAAGTAAAAACAGCATGATTCAAACATACCCTTTAGATTTGGTGCAAAGAACAGTTAGAGGAACAAATATTTTGGTGGCTCAATATGAAGTAATGGTTTCAAAATTTTCAGGATCAAAATTGCATTTAGACAGAACATCTGAAGTAATACCTCAAATGACAGATTAGGCACATTAGACAGTATATCAAAAGTAAAACATCAATGACAGATTATGCACATTATTCATCCTTCAAGACATGTGATTTTACTTTTGAGAGTGTTGGGTTAAAATGGTTCTGATACTATGTTATATTAGTAGAAAGAAAGGGGAAAGAGAAGCTAGAAGATTATATATATTGGCTTAACGTAGTTTGCCTGCAAAGATTATGTCTACAGACAGACCATGAAATGTGTTATATTAGTAGAAAGAAAGGAGAAAGAGAAGCTAGAAGATTATATATATTGGCTTAACGTAGTTTGCCTGTAAAGACTATGTCTACGGACAGACCATGAAATGTGTTAATTAGTTTTAACCCATCTATTTAAAGTATAACAGGATAATACAATATTTCATCCGAGTATAATACATCATTATATTAAGAGAGACACTAAATATTCTTTATATTAAATAGATAAAGATATTTTAAAACTAAATCATCATGAAGACCAATTTTACTGTCAGGCATCAGTGGAGAAGTATAATGATTAGTTTTGAACCAATTCATCTATTTCGCAAATAACTTGTTTTCCTTTTCTGTGACACTCAGAACGATGATACAAAGTGCTGGGCATGAGGAAAAGAAGGTGCCTCTTGTGAATTAAGGGCCTACAGAAATCGCGGTGTGTATTGAGTAGGAGTCGAGACTAATTAAATACTCTGGCAGCTGAAAACTGCAAATACATTATAGCGCGTTAGATGTAAAAGAACTAAAATAATTTGTTACTGCTTTTCATCACAGTTGCTTTCTCGTTCAGGGAGAACAATGCAGAATCTTTAACTCAAGTAACTAAAGTGACATTCGCCTAGAATATATCTTTCTTATCTTCTTGGCCTCTCAAGGAAGGATACATGCAAAAACTTATGCTTCTCTCCAGATCAAATTATCTCTTATCAAACTAAAGCAAAGGGAAACGATGAGAACAATTAAGAAATAGGCTCCTCTATAAAGAACCATTTATCATTTCATAACGAACAATTATAGAACAAATGTGCAGCAAAATAAACTCAAAACTAGTTGTATAGATAGAGAGATGAACCTGACCCAACAAACTAAGAGCATAGCAGTCAAATCCGCAGCGTGAAAAGAAGGTTAGCCAGTGCTCAGCCCAGCACCAAGCTGCATGGTAGCTGCCATGTACGAAAACCAGAGGTGGGTTTTCACTGCTTCGTTTATGCCGGTCTGAATTCACATGCACACCACCTTTTTGTTCAATCACCTCCATGTTCAGACCAGATGGGAGCTTATGGAAAAGACGGGTCTGGCCCTCCTTCAACTCGTATGGTACTCTCATCTTCTGGGTTTTGTTGAGAAGTGCAAGGGGCTTTATGGTCGTCCTGGGGACAGAGAGGTTTGGCTGGAAAAAAGAGAGACAAGAAGCCATTGCTACGTGAAAAGCTTGCCTATACTTGATAAATCTTGGAACATAGTAAACTAGCTACCTTTTATTTTCATTTTCTTTCGGACTTAATCTTATTTTCTATCTTTAGATCTACCTCGTTTCCCCCTTACAGCCTGTTTGGAAGACTCTGAATTGAATTCAATCTCCGTTTGGAACTAAAAAATGGGCGTGAATTGAAACCGTGCGTGGGTTGAATCACCTTAGCTGCCATTTTTATCTCATCCATACTTACCAATTCCGAGTGACTCACGGTTTTGTGCTCAGTAGTAACTTTGTGAGTTATCCAATACGAAAGTTGCTGAATTTGAGACGCGGTTGTGTAAATTTAACAATGAGTCTTGTACATTGACGTTCTTCGATGGTCATAATTCTTGGACAATCGTTAAATTTGCAAGTCGCAAACTCTCCAAGTCCAAGTAGTTGCTAACAGTGATATTAATTGGCTGGTGATGTTCTCGAATATTTTGAAAAATACTGTTGCAGCATTTGAAATTTACAGTTAACCTTGATTCATTAAATTTTATCTTACATAAATATATAGTTAAAAATGATAAATAGAAATAAAAAGGACACAAAATCTATGCCCTACCAACAGCTTCCGCTGTTACTATTGCGGGACAATACTAACCAAGCCAACAAATAAGGGACATGCTACGTTTGTCTACGGCCTTTTTCCTAAATTATGTTTTAAATGAATCAACTTATTATTAATCTATCATTTATTCATTCCCAAATTTGATCCGCCTGAAAGCTAATGTTTGTTATTTGCACCTTTCTCTGGCACCTACTCTACAGCCTTCATAATCATAAAATGAATTTCCTCTTTAACTAATAAGGAAAAACGGATTCAAGTTGATAGACATACATTTTAGAGTTCAGATCTTCTGTCTAATATTATGGTGTCTTATTCTGTCTCATGAATCTCAGTCATTTATTTATGTGAGTCCCGTGTGAGTCTCATATAAATAAATACAAAACTCGCATAAATGAATGGTTGAGATTTATAAGACAGAATAAGATACCATAATATTAGACAGAAAATCTCGTCCCGCACATTTTGGTACTCTACACCCGACTAATAATTATTGCTACACGTCCCATCTCCTATATATTGTCTAAGTTATCTGTGCATGAAGCAAACTTCAGCTTAACTTAGAACCTTATGGCAGAGTTTGAAGAATATTTGCAGACATTGAGGCCTTATCAACATTCAACAGAGATGGACAAGAACGTGGAAATGATGAAAAAGTTAGCAGAGTCAAATCCTAGCATGCTGGAGAATCTCAGTGCTGCTGGCTTCTCTGTACTACAACATTCTTTCTTGGCCCACCAACAACCTGAATTTCCTGCAAGCGATTGTCACAATAATCTTTTTAGTGCTTTACAGCCTGACATCTCGAGTTCATCACCAATTGTTCATACTGTCATCTCTAATCAGAACAATACCTTCTATGAAAATTCAGAGAACAGAAAAGAAATGGAGCCATCATCCAGCAACTCTAAGGTTGTTTCTTCTACAGCCTGTACATCCAATTCAAAGAAAAACTTTGTGGGTTCATTTAATTTTAATGAATGATGTTTCTTTTGGTTAGAAACTCTCAGTTTTGGACCTTTAGCTTTTCTATAACATTCAGTTTATTGGTGCTCTTAGGGCCTTGGAAAACGGACTAAAGGGAAGAACAAGATAAAAGAAGCGGAGAAAGCAGAGGAGATAATTCATTTTAGGGCTAAGAGAGGCCAAGCAACTGACAGTCACAGTATTGCAGAAAGGGTAAATTTCTCTGCTTTCGTGCTCAATTTTAAATCCATGAAAGTGATATTACGAATATTTATTTTATGATGAACCTGGTATGGGCTATGACATTTATGCATGCATTTCAGGTAAGAAGAGAGAAGATAAATAACAAGTTGCAGTACTTGCAAGACATTGTTCCAGGATGTCACAAGGTATTTCCCTCTTGCACCTATCTGTATATTAATTCCGGTTGATGATTTATGCACAAAAATGAACTACCAGAATGTGGTTTTATCCTGAATCCCCACAGGCAATGGGCATGGCACTTATGTTAGAGGAGATAATCAATTATGTGCATTCACTGCAGAATCAGATCGAGGTAAGCTTATAGCAAAGGAGCACCATTCATGATGTACAATTTTTGTTCATATTACCAATACAGTGAAATGAAATCTCATTTTTCTTCCTCGAAATTTCAGTTCCTCTCCATGCAGCTTGCAGCTGCAAGTAGTTCTTATGACCAGAACCTGGAAATAATATCGTCAAAGAACGCCCAGGTACTTGGATTTATAATTTCTTCAAGCTCATGGTTCTACTTTCCAAAACCAACCAAGAATGTGACAGGAGTATAAAGACCCGGAGTCCATAGTTCCATATTCAAACCCAACATAAGATAACCCGGCATTTGATTGCACCATCATTACTATGTGATAGCACTTCCAGTGCATTGTATTTCTGCTTGAAGCTCAAAGAATTTAATGCCACTGAAAGGACATATCTAACTGCTTCTACATTGAAAGATGAACTGAGGCATGAACCGTTAATCCTGCAGGGACCAAATTCACCCGAGGCAAATGAGATGCAGAAATGGTTGAAAGGACAATATGGAGAGCTCAATTTTCTCAAACCTACATGGTCCATTTGACTCCACTTTTGGCCATGTCTCTTTGTTACTACATAAGCACATGAATATGCGTTCTCCTGTTTTTAGCAAAATCAGACGTGTCTCTATTAATGTGACAACTTCAGAAACAAAAAACAAAACGAAATGTTGTTGCATATTTTTACAGTAATCCCATTTGATCAGATTTTATTTTCATATTATAATTTATATTTTTGTAGTATTCTTTGCACGGATATTGCTGCCATGTCGGCAAGTGGATTTTACAGGTGGAGCCAAGTGGATTTTACAGGTCTTGCTGCCTTGTGCATTGCTTCGTTTGCTTTGACAGATATTGTCATCCGAAATTTGGCATTATGGACCACTTATACTCCTTTTAACAGGACATCTACATGTGATTCATGGTATTTTGTGTGTGAGAGAGAAAGGGCAGCTGATCTAATATATGAACCTATGTTCAGATGCATACCTGCAATCCTGCCTATAGTTTTCCCTACTATCGTAGATATTATTTGACGAAATCCGGATATGCAAATAAATACTTCACACTTTCACTTGCTAACAGCCACAATTGGATCCCACAAAACACATTATTATCAGACAGAAAGACTTCCAGTCATAAACTTCTTGGTGTTCATTTCCTTAGTTGATAACTTTGCATCACACACTTAAAACCAATGATCAACGAAGTGCAAATGCAATCCTGGAAAGCAATTAACAGTAGTCTGAAGATAACCCGTGAAGCACGGAAAACCATTCAGTTTCTTAATCATGAAGTCGTAACGGGACAGAAAATATGAATACAGTCAAACTATGATTAAACGCTCGAAAGTTACTTGACATCTGTATCACTGATAAGCTTCTATCTGGTGAAAGCGCAGCCCGCGTTGGGAGGGACAAGTAACGTTTCAAATAGAGTCTTACAAAGACTAAACGTGACAACAAAACATAACGACTAATGAACACAAGCAATGTGAGGATTATCGAAACATAGGTCCTATAAAACATATGTGGATCAGTACAGAATCTCATGGATGTTGCCAATGCATGTGATTGAATGATTGGAATGGGTGATAATGGAGAAAAATATGTAATACTGAAATAAATTGAATCAAGGAAAAGACAGATGCATTGCATTCAAAGGTATCTGACTTACGACAGCTTGAATGGGCCATATCATGCTCACAAGATGGTGGAACAATATGGGTCTCAGATTATTTATATGAAGGAGACGTATACAAGTCTTTGAAGCTTCTACAGTCGGCTCCCAACTTATCTTAAACTCCTTAATAAAGATCATACGAGTTAGCTAGATATCTTCATCTGATACTATTATTCACTAACCTCCAAAATCTAACTTAGAAAATTGTAATGACAAAAGAAAAGAAGGAAATTACGTGCATTATTGCACAAGTACTGTGACAAAGATTTTTTTCTCTTTTGGGAACATGTTTGTGGAAATACAGTTTAAACACGTAAAAGCATTGATCAATCCATTGGTTCCATTAAGATCCACTTTCTTCCCAGGTTTCCATTTCCAATACTTTTTTCTAGTCGTGATAATTATCCTAACCATTGACAAAAGCTTCCTTGGTCATCAACAAGGAAGCGATTAAGATCTTGCAGCAACTTGAATAGTTCGTAAGAAGTGTTTTCTAGTATTTTTTTTTCCTGTCCCCTCAATTTTTAAATATTTTATCAACAATTTTAATAGGTTTTTAACTTGATATGTTTTGAAGAATACACTATTGCCTACAAAAAGTTTAAAACATAATTTATGATGAGTAGTGAAAATGTTAATATTAAACGATTTTTAAAAATCATACCCAATTTTTTTTTTGTAAATCATAAAATTATTTCATTTTAATTATTTTGATAACAAAGCTAACCAATATTTTGAATGGTAGGTGCTATCAGGACAAGCCCATATTGCACAATTGAGTCCACAAGCCCAAGTTGCCAAGTCAAAGCATATCCCATCATATCGGCAACAAACTTCTCTTCCAATCTTTGTGATCAAACCATATCAGTTGTTACAAGAAAATTGAAGATATTTAGGATTAATTGTAGATACTGTATTCAATCTAAAGTATATTTGTATCTATATAAAAGTAAAGCAATGTGATCAATAATACTGATTCATTCTTCCTAAAAGCTCATACCTTTATATGGTATCAGAGCCTCTGACTAATGTCTTTTTTTTCGATCCCAATGGTCACCGCTTCCACCACCACTACCACCAATGAATTCGTTGTTATCGCCATTAACCCAGCTGCACAAGCTCCCCTCAAGCTCAATTCGAGCAATTACCTAACCTGGAGAATGCAATTCAATAGCCTTTTCATAGGTTATGAATTGCTTGGCTACATTGATGGGACCAAACCCTGCCCACCAGCAACAATAACCACAAACAATGTTACAACCCCAATCCACAATATCAGTTTTGGATCCGACAGGACCAACTGATTCTAAATGCTATCATTGGTGCTTTAACACCCACCCTTATCCCATTTATTGGTACCGCCACCACCTCCAAGGAGGCATGGGACATACTAGTAAAAACTTATGCTTAGACTTCTCGAGGCAAACAAAAACAAGTAAAAGCTCAGCTAAAGAAAATTACCAAAGGTTCAATGTCCATCACGGAGTACATACAGGCCATTAAAATTAAGACTAACGAGTTGGCTTTTCTAAAGGTCCCTATGGATTTCGAAGATATTATTGATAAAGTCTTTGAGGGACTGAATGACTCCTACATTGAAGTCAAGTGTCAAGTTAGTGCCAGAGATCTACCAACCTCGTTCGATGAGCTGCACGAATGATTAATCACTGCTGAAGCAGACATGGCTCCGGTTCAAACAACACAACTTCCTACCACAGCCAATTATGCAAATCGATCAAATGGCAGGTGAAACAATTCAAATCAGTAAGGCAATCAATGGCATCCACAAGGATAACAAACCAATTTTCGCCCTCTTACAAGTCAAATGCAGCAACAACGATACACCAACTGGAACCAGAATGGCCACAACACTTATTGGAATCAGGTTGGTATGAACAATTCCGGTGGAACTTAGCATTAACCACGCCCTTACCTTGGAAATTACCAGATTTGTGGTGTTCATGGCCATGGAGCCAAGCGTTGTCTCTAGTTTTGTGTTGTTCCCATAGCGCCAACTCAGCCTCAAGCGATGCCACCACGAGCCAACTATGCTGCCACATTTGCTGCTCCATATCAAGCATCTTGGCTTCTTGATTCTGGTGCCTCGCACCATGTCACCACTGACCTGCAAAATATGTCCCTGCACAGTCCATGTATAGGCAATGAGGATATTACGATTGGAGACGGCACTGGTCTCCAAATCAATCATACAGGAAGTGGTACAATTAAAGCTTTAAACATAAATCTTAAACTAGATAATGTCTTATTTGTGCCGCATATGCAAAAGAATCTAATTTTTGTGTATCAATTTTGTGCTTCAAATAATGTATCTATTGAGTTCTCACTATTTTCTTTTCTTGCGAAGGAGTTGATGAGCGGGAATCCAATACTCAAGGGAGCGCCTAAAGATGGGATGTATGAATGGCCAGTCGACCCTCCTCCCATACAAGCCTTCTTTGCAGCCACACCATCTCTCCCTGATTGGCATTCTAGACTAGGACATCCTGCATAACCCATAGTTCAACAAATCTTAGCTTCAAATCAAATAAATTATGTTTCCAATTCTGCCAATTTTCATTGTAATGCTTGTCTATCACATAAAAGTCATAAATGACCATTTGATCAATCTACTCTAGCATCTACTAGACCTCTTGGTATCATTTTCTCGGATGTGTGGACATCTCCATCTTTCTTTACCAAGGGATTCAAATACTATGTTATCTTTGTCGACCATTATACCAAATACACATGGATTTATTGTCTCAAACGAAAATCTGAAGTGTATGATGTATTCATTCAACTCAAGGTCATTGTTGAATATTTTTTTAACACCACAATAAAGACAATTTATACAGACAATGGCGTTGAATACATTAGCCTCCCCTCCTATCTCTCGAAAAATGACATTTTGTTTCAAACCTTACCCCTACACACACCCGAACACGATGGCACATCTGAAAGAAAACATAGACATATTGTAGAAGTAGGTCTAGCTCTACTCACCCATTCATCAATACCGACATCCTACTGGCCACAAGCCTTCACTACTGTAATGTATCTTATTAATCGTATGCTAACTCCCAATCTCAACATGAAAAGTCCCTACCTATGTCTATTTCACACAAATCCCAATTACTCTAAACTCAGAGTCTTTGGGTGTTTGTGCTACCCGTGGCTCAAACCATACACAAACCATAAACTTGAAGAAAAATCTAAATCGTGTGTGTTTATGGGCTACTCACAGTCTTAAAGTGGCTTTCACTGCTTAGACCTTGAAACCTTTAGGATGTATACTTCTCGTCATGTTGTCTTCATTGAATCAACCTTTCCATTCGCCATAACTAAAGATGCCGCCACTCCCACACCCATTAATCACATTTCCACCTGGATCCCACCTCCACTACCTGTAGCTCTTCCATCACCAACTCCACTGCCACCTATTCTAACTGAGCCACCATCTCCACTGGCTGCTGCACTTGAAAGAATTGAGGAACCGCAAATCAATAATCTCATAAATCAAGAGAATGATGCAGAACAGGTAGTATAAGAGGTGGCTGCTCCAGGACACTCAATGGTCACTCGCGCAAAGAAAAATATTCACAAGCCTATCAAGAAATTGAGCTTCATAACTCAAATTCTAGGGAACCAAGACATGGAACCCACAACAATTACACAAGATTTAAAAGAACCCCAAAGGAGGAACCCCTGTTTAGATGAATTCAATGCGCTAGTAAAGAATGGTACCTGAGAGCTTGTTCCTGCCGATACTTCACAAAATCTTGTTGGTTGCAATTGGATTTTTTGGATTAAGCAATATTCTGATGGCACAATTGACAAATACAAAGATTGCCTAGTTGTCAAGGGTTTTCATCAACGTCCTGGTATTGATTATGCTGAAACTTTTAGCCCTGTAGTAAAACCCACCACAATCATAATTGTTTTAAGCCTTATAGTTACAAGAGAATGGGAATTACAACAGCTAGAAGTAAATAATGCTTTCCTACAAGGCCCTCTTACTGAAAATGTATACATGGCACAACCTAAGGGTTTTGTTGACATTGACCGTTCTACACATATGTGCAAACTACAGAAGGCAATCTACGGGCTCAAACAAGCACCTTGTGTGTGGTACCAGGCCCTCAGAAATTTTCTTTTGCAAACAGAATTCACTAACTCCTATTCTGATGCAACGTTGTTCATTAATCTAAATGATAAAGGTACTACTATCCTAATTGTTTATATTGACGATATCATTGTCACAGGCAACAATACAAGACTTGTTGATCACTACATACACCTACTGGAACAAATTGTCGTAGTTTTGCCACTGTCCGACCACCGAACACTGGATGGTGGTCAAACTTCTCCTTCAATACATAGCCAGCACCGTCAATGACTGAATTTAACTCTTCACCGAGAACCCTGCTACTCTTCATGCCTTTGTCGATCAAATCATACTACCTCTCTTGAAGCATACTCTAACGCTGATTGGGGCAGTGACAGGGACACTTTTCAATCCACTGGTGTATTTATTGTCTTTCTCGGGTGCAACCCCATCTCATGGAGCTCGAAGAAGCAACGGTTGGTAGCAAGATCCTTCACTGAAGCTGAGTACAAATCGGTTGCCAATACTACTTTGGAGCTAAATTGGATAGCTAATCTACTCATTGAGCTCCAAATCTAGCTGTCAAATCCTCCCGTCATCTACTTTGACAATGTCGGTGCAACTCAGCTGAGCTTGAATCCCATCTTCCACTCGCGAATGAAACACGTTGCCATTGATTTCTGTTTCATCTGTGAACAAGTTCAGTCTGGGTCACTTCGTGTTTCTCATGTCAGCTCCGATGACCAGACTGCTGATACACTCACCAAACCTCTCTCACGTCTACCATTTTTATGCCTGAAATTCAAGCTTGGCATTTGCCAGCGATAGCCAGCTTGAGGGGCCATATCAGGACAAGCCCATATTGCACAATTGAGTCCACCAGCCCAAGTTGCCAAGTCAAAGCATATCCCATCAAATCGGCAACAAACTTCTCTTCCAATCTTTGTGATCAAACCGTATCAGCTGGTACAACACAATTGAAGATATTTAGGATTAATTGTAGATATTGTATTCAATCCAAAATATATTTGTATCTGTATAAAAGTAAAGCAATGTGATCAATAATACTGATTCATTCTTCCTAAAAACTCATACCTTTATAGTTGTAACAAAACTAAACCAACAACATGATCTTTGGTTAATGTCCTAAGTATGCTTTTGTTAGTAAAAGCAACCAAACTGAAATATAAACTTCTAGCCGTTTTATAGGCATTAATATGATGCAGTTTCTAATTATTATAAATAGATAATTGAAATGCATACTTTAGGGAATATTTCTACAAAACCTTAACTACATATTATTGAAAATATATAACAATTTAGTAAGACTCATAGAATTTATGCTAGCTAATAGGAGATATATTGAGCCAAAACCAAACATACCAACTATAAGGAGGACCATTTTGAAGGTCTTTTTTAGTCCTTGCTCTTCTATATTACTCTTACCACTTATACTAATCTTAAATGGAACATTAAAAACATCATCTTTACCAATGCCAAATGATAAGAAATGTTATAAGCTTCTTACAATCTTGTATGTTAGGTATTTAACTACAACAAATGCAACACTAATATTGTGGACTATCTTGTTTTCTTTCAATATAGTTAGCGAATATTGCTTGATCAATATGCTTTTATAGTTATTTTTTTATATTATAGATTTTTTATTTTTATTTACTATATAGGATGGAAGTAAATGGAAAGTTTAGTATAAGATTATTTGATGGTGGACATTTTACTTAAGAAGGTGAACTGAAATACGTAGGTAAAGCACCTAAAAATTTTGATAATGTGGAGTTAGATTATATGGGTTTGAGAGAGGTATGTGAAATTAGTGCTATATTACGGTATATAAATATAGATAGTTCATGATATTTGATTCTTGAGAAGGGGGTTGAATGATGGTTTGAGGAGGTTAGAGTCCCGTCAGAGTGCATTGGATTTGATTAAATTGTTAAAGGTGCATGGTATAGTTAACGTTTATTTGGATCATATTGATAAACCAATGTAATCCATGCCTATGTTAATTTAGCGGATAATTGGCATGAAAATGAGGTTATTGTTTAATTGGAAAGTGATATTGGTGTTCATTTAGTAGGTGATAGTGATGTTAGTGTTGGTTTGAGAGGTGGCACTTGTGTTAATTTACAAAGGTTGGTGTTAATTTAGGATGGGATACCAATATTGATATGGGAGGTGATAGTAATGTTAGTGTTGAATTAGGAGGTGATAATGGTGTTAGTATTGATTTCTAAGGTGATACTAGTGTGGATTTGAGAGGTGATATTGGTGTTGATTTAGGAGATATTGATGATGTCGAAGTTGATGTTGAAGGTCGTGGTGGTGATTTGGATGATTAGGTGATTTGGAAAATGAAGAATAAGCTAGTGACTCTGATTGAGTGATGATGGTAATTCTAATTTAGGTGGTCCTAATGGAGATGATTTGGTTGCTCATGGTGGAGCTGATATATACGGATCCAATTTGAGTTCTTTTTGATTTATTTTCATACTAGAGAAAACGCTCTACAACATTTGTGAAGAAAGAAAGTTCAATATTTGGTTAGATTTTGAGGTACCAATTCTGTTGGAACTTAAGAATAGCCTAAGGTATTTTGAGTATATCTCTTTCTATACTGATCAGAATTAAGCGATTTTGGTGGCATTAGAAAG
>JANZLC010000002.1:16668611-16679038 GCA_026413385.1 Erythroxylum gracilipes | reverse complement strand
GAGGTTGAGAGTGATAACATGTTGGTGATTCAATGGCTCACCAACCACATTCAGGAGAGTACGGACAATGCACTCACTTATAGCATTCGGGAGCTGATATCCCGCAGTTGGCAAGTCACGCTTCATCACATTTTTAAGGAGGGAAACGCTACAGCTGATGATATGGCTCGACTCAGACCTAAGGTGTCTTTAGGTCTGGTGGTTTTTCAAGAGCCCCCGGATATTATACTGCACACTCTCAATGATGATCGCATGGGTGTTAGTCGCACTTGACTCATTAATCCTGTTATTAGCTCTAGCTAATTGTTAGCTCTTTTATTTACTAAAAAAAAAAAGAAGTCTACATTCATCGCTTCCAAGTTATAGTTGTCCATTTGAGTCACCATCATATGAATCATCTCCGGCTCCACTTTAGCCTTCTCAGAGACAGTAATGCTTTTCTATAGTTAAAAGCTTGATAAGGCTTTGCTCTTGTGGTGATTTTCATGAAAAATAGGAGAATTATGATGTTATAGGTATAGCTAATAGCGCCTCTTCCCAGTTGGAGGTCAAAACATTTTTATTCTTACGATAATTGTCACAGGAAAGAGGAGACTTGTGTTATACATAGATTTCAAAAAAAAAAATCAAAAGTTAACATAATTCTACAAGGAATAAATTTTTCATCAATTTAAATTTTAAATTAAATATTTTTAAACGTTAGAATTCTTCTAAATATTCTTAAATGTTTAGGTATAAGTTAAATGTTATTGCATAAATTAAGATTCAATGTCATATACACTTAGTAATGTTAAAAAAGTATTGTTTACCGTAATGCTTATTAAAAGTTAAAAAGTATGGAAGCAGTGAGAGGGCATTATGGGCCCAAACAGTGTTTAACCGGCCTACATACAGAGGAAAGCTTGAGCCTAATAGCATCGCGATTCAACTCCAAAGAGGGCAAGAGGCTTTTGTCTACGAGCGAAATGCACATGCAGAAAAAGAGCAGAGTGGGATTCTGAAGGGTAAGAGTTTGAGAACAGAATGGGTTCCAAAGTAGGTCTGAATTTCAAAGATGGTAGCTCAAACACACGCTTCACCTGTCATTCGTCAACCCTAGATCAAAAGTTCGGGATTATAATTTAAGGAACAAATGCTATGCTTTAATCTATTTTGATAATTTTACAGGAACAGAGGCGAGTAACTATCCAGCATTCCACTTCCTCAAAAGGGTTATGAGATGAAAGAAAGCCTTAGTGATCGCAAAGAAACATGTTTTCTTTCAATATGGAGAACTAAAGTTCAACAACTTGCAATAATTTTGTTTGCATGTTTCTTCACAATACATGCAATCTTAGCTTCTTCAAGCCTTTTTGGTTAGTGCTTTAGTAATAAAATGAGTGACAATTCCAATAGGACAAAAGAACAAGCAAAGAGAAACTGAGTGCCGAGTCTCCACTTCATTTTGTAGTCCATCATGAAATACCTGCCTGGATATATCAATTTCGCAGAAATGTCAGAAAACACACACAGAGAAGAGAAAGTAACAGGAAGTGGATAAGGTGGTGGAGGATAAGATATCTACCTTGCAGCAAATAGGTCTACGGCTAACAAGTGAATCCATGCAGAGCTTAGTGTCATCTCACTGGAGAACATCTTGGCTATACCAGGCAACTGCACCGGTACAGAAGAAAATCAGAAACTGTTAGAACGATATTCTCACTCCTATAGAAGAAAATATATAGCCGATCAAAATTACATAAAGGTCACACGGTAATGTTTTTCTGATCATTACGCACCTCAGGTAACCAGTATTTGCTTGCGAATATCATCCTGAGTGTGTCAGGTGTCCAAGAGAGGTATAACAAATATGCATATAACAGGCCAAGTACAACATAGGGTATGCTACTTTCCATGGATTTTATAGTCTGCACGAACATGTTTAAGTCAATTAATTTCATAGTTCAAAAATAAGGCACGTAGTAAAAGGTTTTGATGAAACTTACTAAAGCCTGAAATTCAGGCTAATATAGGTTTTGACAAGAGGTAAAGTAGATGGGAAATCTAAATTCCACAACCCAACTTGTAAATCATGTTCTAAGCAGCATAATTAAAAAAGATTATTCATCAAACATGGACACAAAATTAGAAAAAAAAAAACCTTCGTGAACAAGAAAAAATGAAAATCCAATTGAAATAAGAATCAGGATTTAACAGTACGAGTCGAATAAGAAATATATTGAAGCCTAGAAGCAGTAGATTACAGAATATGTGAATGCAAAGAAAGTGTAGTGGAGAAATAAAAGATAGGTAAACATGATTGAATGGACATTTGGATCTTGAAGTTCAGCAGAGCATACCAATTGAGATTTAGGTGCTAAAACCATTAGGGAGTAAAATGGGAGAACAGCTGCAGTTCCCAAAGTGAAGGCACTACTTGCTAATTGAGAATTCGTAATCCCTATAGTATAAAGCAAAAATGGCAGTCTATTAGACATCAAAGAAACTGTCATCTTCTCAGAAAATCTATGTCTATACTGGATAATAAAAGAAACTGCATCCAATGATCTCTAGAAACTATATGTCCAAATGATAACCATTGTTAATAACAAATATGACTCAGCCTTTAACAATAATCAATCAGAAGGATATCGATAGCAGGAACTGTGCAAAAGTTATGCAGAATGGAAAAACAATATCATAAATGGAATCCTATTTATGTAAATCTATATACAAACATATCAAGACTGTGCAAGGGAAACATTGGCAGTAAAGTGCACATCTGGCATTGCAGAGCAAGGATACCATTAAACTAATGCACATCTGGCATTGCAGAGCAATGATACCATTAAACTAAGCACTGGATGGTTAATCCGACGAAGGCATTTGATACAATGGAAAACAATGGCATTACGTATCTGACAGCAGGACTGGTGGTTACGTCAAAAGAACTACCATTAATAGTTGAGAATTCTACCTGTAAAAGGCAGTATCTTGTGTAAAATGAGAGTCTAGATCCACAAATATTGTAGGAACAAATTCCAAGCCAACTGCTATGTGTAGCCACTATGAATATGATTGTGCATCTCAATCACCCCTCTATTTCATATAAAGTTGATATAAATTAGACCCAACAAAAAATGCATGATGGTTGAGAAGGCACCATTACGTGCACTGCAGTCATCCATATAATAAATGAAACAACATTTGACTCTACTGCAAATGAGCTATAAAAAGTAAAGTTCCCTTCCATGACAGATGCCCTATGCCAGTTCAAGATTTCTGGAAAAAAAATGGTGAGCTGCAAATGAATAAAAATTGACAAAGATCTCCAAACATGCAATTAATCACGGGCCATGATCAGTGTATGACATAGCACCAGAAAAGTAATTAAATATTAGAAAGTTAAAGAAAAAACCAGTTTTTGATACTTCACATATATAAGGCCCTGGGAATGAATAATGAAAGACAAAGAACATTAGGCAAAAAGGGATTACATGATGCATAGACTGGAGAGCTCTTCTGATTGATAAAGAATCGAGCAACTTTTATACGGATGATAATTCTTGAACCTCCCAGAAAGCTCCAATTACATTGCTTGCTATCTGGTGCTGTTGCAACACGTTGGCCAAAAAGATTAGTGCTACTACTTTTGATTGAAACACAGAGTCTTTCATCCCTTCCAACACTCCGTCGACAAGATGCTAAAGGCCGTCCCGGGTAGTCAATCTATAAGAATACAAACTAAAACATTAAAACTAAGCTCTTGCTCTCACTAATGCAAAATTGAGTTCCGCGCGTCACTTTAACAAGGGTAAATATAAAAAATTAAACAATTCACTAATCCAAATATCTTTACAAGTCCATTCTGGGCAGAAGCAAAGAAATATATATTTTTTAAGAATGAGCTTAAAATCCCAAAATACCTTGAAGGAGACTCGAGGATTGCACAAGCAAGAAGAAAAAGCCATAACTTGTGCAATAAGGGAATACCCAGCAAGGCCAGAAGACTCCTCATCCGGCTTATAAGCACTAAAACACGAACGCTCAAACCAAATATGGTGAATTAGGCACTTCCCACCAAACTGGGTACACGTGGGCACCCGAAAAAGAAATACTCATTACAGAGTAACACATAAATGACACCCGTATGAATCACTCTTTATTCTTTACCTTTTCTTGCTGAGAGCCACCGGCAATCAATACATTACTCGAAATGGCGGAGCACTAAAAAGTTCGTCGTAACTGTTCCAAACCATGACAAGTGATTTAGGGTGGGTTGGTCCACTTTCACTTGGGAAGTGCATCGCTAGTCCCTAATTTTGTCATGACTCATGCCTTTATTTCGAGTGGTGGATAGAATTGCGAGTACGACAGTAGCACATGGCCTGCGTAACACTGGTGATTGCTGATCAATTGTTTTGGAATAAAGAGAATTTATTGTTTTCTATTGATGTGACATTACATCATCTCTCACCGAGCAAAGAAAGAGTACAATAACATAAACAGAGGGAGACCGCATGAGATCCTACCTGATTGATAATTGAGTAATTAAGACAGAATCTAAATTCGGGAGAGACGATCGGGATCATACATTAGTTATTTACACTAATTATTTTTATTAACGACAAACAATTAGCTCTTTTTGGATAATTACTTTCATTTGTTTGAAAACTTATACATATTAATGTTGGTTTTACAACTAAAAATAATTTAAATTTTCCAATCAATTTTTAAATCAAGTTAAGACAATGAAAAGGCAAAAAAATTTGTCAATTTTGTAAAGTTTTATTATATTTATGTTAATAATCTGTGTTGTTTCTCATAAAATTTTCTTTAATTATTTGTTTATGTTGTTGGATAATTTGTTATTAATTGCATTTTTCAGTTTTTATATAAATTATCGATCAAATTATGTAATTTGATCCAGATAAAGATAATATCTAAATCAATGGGTCAAAGTTCAGGTGAAAAATAAATTCCTTTTAATGTGAGACCTGGTCTATATTAGCCTTGTGATAGGGAAGCCTGATATAGAAGCTATATATAAAGGTTAAGATCTCCTACAGTTGCTCATATCAATCGTAAGTATAAGGATTCTCTGACCCGTTAAGAGAGCTTGCGTTTTGAGAAAACTGTAGAAATACCTGAACTTCATGTCGGTAAATACTTTCTATAAAGGTCCTCAGAAATTTGTGATCGTTTGGAGCTTGGAAACAATATCGGAATCAGAGATGAAATCGAAATCAGGTATTCCTCATTACCTTCGTTTTTAATATTTTCATGTACAATCTGAGTATGTAATAAGGTCTATACTACATATTACACGTGGTATTAAAAAGCAGTTACGTAATCAGATAGTTTGGAGTTCGGAAACGACATCAAAATCAAAGATGGAACTGAAATCAGGTATTCTGCATTACCTTTATTCTTAATCCTTTCATGTACGATCTTGGGTACTTAATAAGGCCTATACTACGTATTACATATGTATATAAAATAAATAAATAATGTAATACATGTTGTCACCTGTTGAATTATATTTATAAAAAGGTTTTATCACTTGATTTTAAAAAGTTAAAAAGCTTATTTTGATATAAAAAGTGAAAAAATAAATGTTGAATGAAATTTTAATTGAAATTTAGCTTAAATTAATAGATATCATGTTGAATTATTATCAAGAGTTTTTCTTTTTCACTAAGTTACACAATAAAATTCTTATCACAAATTTGATTTCCAGCCATAATGATTCAATTAACGGTAACCACTTGACGGACAATAAGACTCTTGCAATAATGCTTTAATAATGAATGATACTTTATGGTTGTATCAATTTTATTGAATTTTATTGTATTTTAAAAATCCCTAAAATATTCCTCCTGTTTATTCAAAAGTCTCCTAGTGCCCTTTCATTTAACTTTTTATGTTAAAAATATTTTTTAGAAAATTGAAAATTGATTAAAAGTGGAACTCCAAAATGAGATACTACCGTATTTCTAATAATAAACATGGCCCCAAAATATTTAAATAGATTCAACTGATAAAATTATTCTTTCGTAATTATAAGGTCATAGATTCAAATAAAGAAAGTAGTTTTTTTAATAAATATATAAAAAGAACATATTTGAATCATAAAAATAGTATTTTTGTAAAAATATAAAAAAGTTACTTACAATATAACTCTTTCTAAATCCTTTGAAAGCGGGAGTCTTATACAATAGATTCATCAAACTTAAAAATGATTCTAACATTTAAATTGGAACAAAATGAGAAGACCTTATTTATGCTGTGCTGTCAGCCCTCATAACTTAAGTGGAAGTGTCAGCTTTTATAGCCAAGTTCCAACTTCCAAGAGAGATCCACTCATTTCATTGAATGGTCCTTAGATCGGGTTAATATATAGATATGATCCGTCTTATGTTAGCGTGCTCAAAATAATAGGAAATGTGTAACAAGTTCTTTTCTATTAAATTAACACTATATTGTACCAATTCCCTGCATGCAATATATATATACCCCTAGTTTGCGTACAAACTCCTACTGCAAGTGAAGTAAATATTCTGCTCAATGAGCTGCTCTCTAATCAAGCTTACTAGTTTTTAAATGATGTGGTTACTTTGGAGCTCCTTTTCTTGAAAAAATCTCTAATTTCTTTTCTTCTATATCAAATATAACACTTTCTTGAAAGCAAGTTTATAGATCAGGAGGTCACAATATTCTTTTTCTTTGACTAATCCAATCAATAACTTCTAACCAATCCAATTGTGGAGAAAAGAGTTTATATAACTTTGAAACTTTTCCCAAATGGTTAAGAAGAATTGAAACTTAAAAATTAACATTGGAAAACAAGTGATTGATTGATTCAAACTCTTGTTTATAGAGGATGTAGTTGTTAGATAGATCGTAAAACCTCCTTAACCTATCCAAAGTAGTTAGCCTTATCTTAATACCAACCTGTTTGGAAGAGATTATTTGAATCATATAATTTTATTTATACCATTTGACTTTTAGGCTCAGGTTCTAATTTGTTGCTTATAAGAGTTGTATGTGACGATTCTAGTCAAGGACGTAGTTACATGGAGCCCAATAGTGTACTGAGCCTTCCAAAATTTTAAAAAATTAAATATTATATATATATATATACACATATACAAGGATGAAGTTATTTGAGGGCTAGTAATATATTAGGCTTCCTCAAATTTAAAAAAATTAAATATTTATTATAAGTTTCTAGCTCCGTACTGATTCTAGATGAGTTCTTCAACCGAAATACCTTATCCTCTCTGTTTCAAGTGTGATACGGGATGTGCTCTATAATGCCTACTTAATCCTCTCAGAAAGCCTGCGAGGTTATCTTTTAGTGCCTCTTTAATAGTGGCATTTCCTAGGATTATTTCTTTTAGGTTTGAGAGCTCGTTAATGTTGCACAAAGGTCCCATATTGCTCTATTTGTCATATTATAACTTGGTTGTCTTGCCATTACCAAGTCTGTTTTTAAAATCCAATCTCGCTTGCTCCCAGTCTTTTTAAAATATAGAGCATCTAGGAATTATTGTATCACTACGGAAAAAATGTCTTTAGACAACCACACATTTGTAACAATTTTAAAATGTGTTATTAAAAATTAATATAACGTAACAATTTTTAAAATATTGCTTTTGATAATATTAAAAAAAAACAACAACAATAATAATTTTTGCCATATATGAAAAAGCAACAAAATAAAAAAAATAATTACAATAAGGTCTTATATATGCAACATTTGAAATTGTTGTTATAGTTTTAGTCATTTAATTACAGACCTATTCCCTTGTGTCAGTGTAAAGAAGGCAGCGTTCTTCTGATCTCGATCGAATCTGGTGTAGTATTGTTCGTTGAACTCACTGAGAAAATCTCTCCAAGTCATCTGATTACGGTAATTTCCTTGGACATTTTCCCACCAAACTCTAGCGTCACCTTCTAGCAATCGGATACAACCTTCAGCTTGATCTCATCAGGCATCCCCATATCATGAAATGTCTCTGCAGTTCGCCTCATCTAGGATTTGGCCTCTGTAACTCCACCTCGCCCATCAAAAGTACTATACCCGAGGTTCTTTGCCTCTTTAATATAACTCGAAATTTCAAGCATCGGGTGTTGCCCTGGTGCATGACTAGGTGCCGGTACTGGCTGTTGTGGTGGCGGTACTTGGGGTGGTAGTTGTGGCGTTCTAGCCCTAGGCTGCTGCGGCGTAGTGTACTCTGTGCCCACCATGTCATCACCTGTTGCAGAGCTTCTCTCAGCACCGGTAGTACATTTGGCTGCTCTACTACTGGTGGTATTACGTTGTGAGGTTGCCGATGAGCCAAAGAGCTAGCTACCGCTGGTTCTGCGACTGCTTTTGCGTTATGTTCCTCCAGCTCAGGTCGCAAAGGTCCCACATTGCGACGCCTTCCCCTTCGTCGTCCAACCATGCTATTACTATAAAATCAAAGAGAAGACATTGTTTAATAAAATAAATCGGGCCAAGCCTAGCTTATCCGCTATCCCAAACATCCCAATGAATGTCGATAAGTACTCCAATCGAGATCGAAATCATCCGACCATTAAGGAAGTCAACTTAACGATCCGGGACTCAACTTCTCGACTAAAGACTTTCGACACCCAGACTTGACTCCTAAGGCTCATGAACATTTTGAAAATGAAAATAATACTTTTGAAAAGGCAAAACCTTGGCTCTGATACCAATTTAATTGTCACGAGCTGGTACCACATCGGGCCCATGATAACCGCCGCATACTCAGGCTAAGGATACTCACAGTATCCTTAATCCGACTATGCAAGGCTTACTGAATATCCTTTTTTTTCTTTTTTATTTTTTTTGAAAAATTTAGGCAGCACAACGACTGTATTTTAAAAATTCCAAAACCCTGCAAACAATTTTAAACACACTTCTATATTCACATCCAACCACAACTTCAGGACTCTTTAGTCCACTCAAGACAATCTCAACTCCAGACAGTCTCAACTCAAAGCAATCTCAACAACAGTATCAAAAGTTCATATATAAAATCTTTTACATAATACAAGGCAATCAAAAGTTAACTCACAAAATCATAAAGCGTGTCTATATAAACACAGTTCATGAGCCACTAGACAATAAAAACCGCACGGTCCTCACAAAGCTTCGAGCTTACTGAAATAACCTGCATGGTTGGAAAGCGGAGGGGGTGAGTACACTTGGTACTCTGTGAGCAAGAGAAGTATATATCATAAATAGAAGTGATTATGTTGGCCCCCAAATTCTTTTCTTATTGAATAAGCATGATTTCAATTAATTTTTGGAGGTTTTGATTCATTAGTTGTTTTTGTTTGGAGTTTAATTAGCACGTCAATGATTGTAGGATTTATTGCCTAGATTGATGGAATTAGAAGTATTAAATGGAGGAATTAAGATTAAGTTAGAGTATAGTATGGTGTAAGTGAAATTGTAGAAGTAAGAATGTATAAGGGCAAAATGGGAAGATCACTTAAGGTTAAGAGGTATAAGGCTTACATAGAAGGGCATAATGGAAATTTGATGATTATTAGGAGTGGAACTTAGAAGAACAAAACTAAAATGAAGAAGGAAAGAAGAGAGTGTCGTGGAAGAGAGGAAGGAAAGAGAGAAAAGCTAGGGTTTTAGGATTCTTGAAGAATTTGAAGAATTTGAAGCATTAACAAGTAAGTATGAGTTTATTCCATCTTGTTTCGGTTAGATGAAACCCAAATATAGCTTAACATATGTGTAAAGTGTTAGTGAATGCTATAGGCAAGTGTTCTCTTTTATGGTTAATGATTAAAGATAGATTTTGATGTTTTGTTAATGATTTTGGGTTGGAATGAGCTTAGAAATGAAGTAGGAATGATGGTTTAGGGCTAAGATGAGTTATATTTGAAAGATGGGAAGTGTAAAGTTGAAGAGTGCCAAAAAAAAGGTTTTGGGAGGTTTTTGGACTCGCACGCCACTGCGCGCTCTAGCATTCTCGCCACGGGAGAGTCCATTTTCCTGCACCGACATGTTTTGGTATTTTGGGCATAACTTTTGATGTAGATGTCCAAATTGAGTAATTTTTGATTCGTTGTAAACTAGAGACATAGGATACAGGTTTTATGAAGAAATTAAGTTGTAATTCAGTTTTTAAGAATTTCAATTTTGGGAGTGAAGTTGAGCATAGAACTTTGTTTCTTGCCTAAGGATAGTTCGAAATTGTTTAGGTTATAACTTTCCGACTATTGAACCAAATTGAATGGAATTTTGGTTGTTGTTTATGAAAATCAAGTGAGGCAAGAGGATAAAGAGGAAGGACACATTTGAGCAAGTAACAATCAAGGATTTCAAGGTGGGTACACGTTTATAATAGAGTAAATAAGCCACTCATTGTTTTCTTCAAATCAAGAAAGATTTAATGATTTAAATTGCATCATCA
>JANZLC010000002.1:16635857-16654976 GCA_026413385.1 Erythroxylum gracilipes | reverse complement strand
GATCATAGCAATCTTCATCTCCTTGTGGTAGTCCTCTACTGACTTAGACCCTTGTGTGAGTCTTTGGAGCTTTTGATACATCTCCCTATAATGGTAAGAAGGCACAAATCTCTTCCATATACATGCCTTCATTGCTGCCCAAGTATTTATGGATCTCTTTCCATTCCTCCTCCTTGAGGTCACAAGCTGATCCCACCATATTAGTGCATAATCTGTAAATTCAACAGCAACAAGTTTTACCTTCTTCTCCTCTGAGAATTTATGGTACTCGGAGATCAAATCAACCTTCCTTTTTCACTCCAAGTATGCCTCAGCATCATTTCTCCCCTTGAATGTTGGGATCTGCATCTTGATGGATTTGAGGTCTCCATCTCACCTATTGAGGGGTTCTCCTCTCCGAGCTCTCCTAGGCATGCACTCTTCATAGTCCTCCTCCTTCTCATCAAACTCCTCCCCCTCAGGCTCATACCATGGTGGTTGTCGCTGAGGTACATCTGCACACCTGCCCTGAGGTTCCTCGCGTCTCCCTTGTCTAAGCTCATCCATTTGTCCCCTAACCTTATTTAAGGCTAGATTGAACCTCTCAAATAGTTGTTGCATGGCTCTCAAAGTGAAAGCGATATTTACGGCTCCCCCTTGGTTGTCATCATTACTACCTTCCTGTGACATTGTAAATAAAATGATATACCTGAAAACAAAGTTAGTGATAAATAACCTCACACACTCCCTTACGTGTTTCACTCAAGAATTTGTCACTCCCCTCGTGTTTAAGTCACGGCAATGAATCCCTCAAATAAGCTCACACATTCTTGCCTTTTACCACTCAATGTTCTTTGAAATCCAAGTTACAATTAGAACCATAGCTTCAACAAATCAATGTTCCCAAATGTAGCTCAAATAACAAGTAACAAGCAACTCAAATCAATAACCAATAACAAGCTAGCAAATTTGAAAAATTTTGAAACTATTTGTCACAGTTGATTCAAATGAACCACAATCAAGTAAAAAGTATGGAAAATAGAAAAAAATGATTTTTCAGATTTTTTTAATTTTTCACTTTTTTCGGAAATTTTGATCCGACTCATTTTTCAGACTTTCTCTTTTTTTGATTTTTTCGATTTTTTGACTTTTTAAAATCTTTTTTTCATTTTTTCAAACTTTTTTATTCTTTTTTTAGATATAAGCCGAGAGTTTTCAGCAAATAACTGAAAACCCTAACTAAAATAAAACAAGAAGAAAGATTGAAATCCTAGACCAAAAATTAATTCACACCTGAATTGATGATCCGATGATAATTGGATGGTGGGCGTTTTCTTAAAATTTGGAGTGGAATAAGAATTCTCCTCCAAACCAAGGCTCTGATACCAAACAACGCGCACCACGGAAAGATTGATGTTGATTTGATGATGTTTTCGATGGATGTTTTTGTTTTGGTGGGTTTTCAACCTTGAGGAAATAAGAAGGATGAAAATTTCAAATTCAACAATCAAGAAAATAAGGATACGCAAGGTTTGATTTCTACGACACCTCTTAAAAACTTGTTCCAAACGATCCCCATGATCAAAATAAAACCAAGAAAAACAAACAATCAACTCGCTACAATTGGGAAAGCAATTGATAAGTGAAAGATGGTTCGAAAAGTAACAAGAACAAGAGAATAATGTTTCTCCCTATTGAAGCCGATGACACTCAAGCAATTCTGATCTAAAAGTTCTCAAAATTTTACATAAAGACACATATTTATACCTAGGTTAAATAATAAAAGGTTGGGCAAAATACGTGGAAGCCTAAAATAAAATAAAGACCAAAAACTAAATAAATAGGTCTGATGTGTTGTGTCATTACTGGATCCATATGTTCTTGGGCTTAAGTGAATTAAATATCTCACTCTCACTAATAAAATAAGTGGCGCACCAAATACTCCTTGGGCTTAAGTGATGAAGCATTAAAATAACTCTAAGTCTTCTTGTATTCAAGTTCCAAGTGTATCCGCTCCAAGGATTTAAGACAAGTGGATCAATTTGGGCTGTGATCCAACTAGCCCTCTTCCAATAAGCTTGGCTAGCTTCATCCTCTTCATAAGTTGGCTCACACGTGCATAGAGAGTTTCCTTGAATCTCTCGATCCTAACTCTGGACATAGGTCCAACTGGAATGACAAGCTCACCCTCGTCATGTATGCCATCTTTATAATGATCCTTACTCCTACTCACATCAGAAAACTTCAATGAAAGTACCAAATGATGGATCCTAGTTTTCAGTAAATGGGAAATTTAGAGTACCGAGAAGGGAAGGGAGGAAGTTGACGTAGATAGAGGGAGATTTTTCTTAATACTGTGCTTGCTTTTGTTCATTCGTTGCCAATGCCACCTATAATAGATGGATACCGAAGGTTCTGTTGATAGCCTAGCAAATTAACATGAAATCAGAAAAGGGAATAATAGAAAGCAGTAACAACAATCAACAAAACAGAAAACAGAGCAAGGTGGTGGACTGCGGTAGTGGATGTGCTGGAATTCTGTTGCAACCGAAGCTGGTGGGAGCTTATTTTAGAAGACGGGCTGGTTTCTTGTAGAGTCTTTTGGGTCGTGTAACACCTATGCCCGTATCATCTTGCCATTTAACTTTTCCATTTGATCTCCTTGAGAGGTCTTCGAATCATAAGAAAAATCCCAACATCTTTTCCAATGTTTTAATCAAGTTCTTGGGAAAGACTAGATGAAAGAACCGATAAGCTATTGGGGACTAAGCTAGCATCCCAGTTGATGCTATCAAATGCTTTGTGAAAGTTAATCATATGTTCTTGGTGTGGCTTTGTCTTTTGGAGCAATAAGAAAATATTAAGTTCAACTGGACTAGAAGCTTTACTAGGCTTAAGTTCAAAGATGGCTTTCTCTACAACTTTACTAGGCTTGTTCGATTCGAATATAAAAACTAAATTTAATCATTACATTAGCAATATTTAATTAATACATCTGTAAAGTTTATAGCACATGTATTTTGTCATTATGCTTTACCTAAATTCTAAGATAAGCTTTCTAGAAAAATAGAACTTGTTTTAAATTTTAAAAATTAAAGATTTTTTTAAATATTTCTTAAATTTATGGAAGAAGTTTACATTTTAATCATATAATTAATATTCGTCACACTTTTGATGACTACAAGAGCACGCCTAAGAATTATTCAATCTCCGTCCCATCTTGTCCGAAGAAATTAAATGAAACTCCAGCTATTGCTTCTTGTTCAAGCAGCGATTGTCAAGCCAGAAGATAATATCACCCAGAACTTGGAATATCATGCCGTCAGTCTCACCTTCAAGAAGAGAATGATAAGCATCCTTGTAAAGCTTAAACGTCTTGTCTGAGCTACTTGCTTTCTCATACAAGGCCTTGCTAACTGATGGATCGGTCACAACATCGGCTTCTCCATGTAGGATTAATAAGGGCAGAGAAACCTGGGAATCATAGCTGACATTAGTTTGTTTATTCATGGAAAGACTACCTACTTGTCTTGGGAGAAATTCAGGGACGGACATACCTCTTCTAAACGTCTTTCTAGTTCTTGAGTTGTCCTTAGACACTCTAAAGCAGTCCAAAGGCGCGCTGTATCCTTGTATGCAATAACATTGTATGCTGCCTGCATTAGAAGACAAACTCTATGTTTTTAATGTCAAAAATTCTCAAGGATGTGTTGTAGTTGCGTGCAACTAGAAATGTAGAACAAACCAGTTCTCGCTTTCTCAAGTCTCGGAATGCCATCTTGACAAAATTCTGGTGCGGTACTATTTTTAACTTTGGAAAAAGATAAGCTATGCTAATCAGAACTTTCAGCAGAATCCATGGTGGAATCATGTTATCTGTGAACTGAAGAAAAAGCAATATTCAGTTTTGAGTCTAAATAATGATTCAGAATATCAAGTTTGGAAGAAGAGTACTTTGCACATGGGCGCAACGAGAATGGCTCCGGTCCAAGCGTTTGGCTGTTTCAAATGTACCTTCAGGGCTACTGCTCCACCCAAAGACTGTCCAAATAGGAAGCTTCGAAGACCAGTGTAATCGGTGTTCTCTGAGAAAAACAATAAACAACAAAAAAGAAAAATGGAACTCATTTTTAATTGAAGAATTCTTTGTTTTCTCTTGCCATTTTAGACTGTTAATGCAGAGAAAAAGGGAGATCGATCTCCAGTCCATAATTCTACCAAAGTTCTTCAAAAAGCAGGAGATAGGAGCATGTGTTTGCTTTTGGGCACCAAACCACTTCCAGCTCAAGAGGACCAAGTGTTTGTTCTTTGGCACCAACCTCTTCTAGTTCAGCTGATTAGCAGGTTAGTTTTATAATCCACCATCGAAAACCATGATAAGATTCGTTGTTCATCTCAGATATCAAGCACATCTTAACAAAGTTCTTAAATGTTTTCTTAGGGGTACATTAGAAAAGAACCGCACCTTTAACTTTGGAGTACTGCTCAACAACATCATCAACAAGCTCTTCCAGGCTTGAAATATAGCCATGAAGACCTTGGGAAAGTCCAAATCCTGGATAGTCCATTGCAAAAACTCCATAGCCTGATAATGCTAACTTTCTCGCAACTCCTGCAGACATTTTAATGAACTAAAAAGTAATTCAAAAAATACTCAAACTTGACTTTTACCAGAAACGTTACATACCTTCAAAAGTAAACGTGCATGTTTCTCCATAGCCATGACAAAAGAAAACCAATGCTTTTGGGCGAAAGTTCTTAGGAAGCCAGCTTTTCGTAAAAATTTGCAATCCTCTAGAATTGACTTCATATGACTACAAACAATATAATTTAGTCGTATTTCACTCTTTATCATCAAACACGACTAGGAAAGAAACTAAATGCGCTTGTCATAGACGGAAGAAAAGTGGGCAGATAAGCAAATAGTTACGGTCTTCGAAAGAAGTATGGAACCTAAAAGCGAATGACAAGATGAAAGGAAGGGGCGTGAGGCTATATCTTGTACACATTCCAAATGAAGAAAATCACTGGAGTCTAACAGTAACGAGAAAAGAAAACAAAATTCCTTACTATCATGCTTACTGAAAAGTTTCTTCGGAGACAGAGTATAAAAAATATATTGCGGATCAATCTTATCATTTTTACTTTTAGCTCATAAGTGTCAAGCATATCTTTTTATTGTTGAAAATTTCTAACTTGAACAATTGTACATCAACAAGAAATATCTAGTAGACTTTATATGAGTTATAATATCCAGATGTTCCAGTTGTATATAGGTTTTCCTGGAGTTAGACTAGAGGAAAACGCCACCCTTACGAAGAACACAATGAATATTTACCTCCTCTATCTTCACTCCTTCGTATGGTATCTACAAGCAGAAAAGAGGACGAGGAGTTAACTTCAATGGAAATTCATCCAACGTTTGACCAAGTAAATGAAATAAAACACCGGTTTCAGACAACTTAACATGCCAGCAAAAAGTATCTCTAAGAATGAGACTAGTTCTCCATGTGTGACTGCACAGATCCTCAAGTCTAAATGAGTGCAAGCAGATGAAAATTCACTGAGAAGTTAAATCTAAAAGAGACATCTTGTCAATTTGAAAATTCTGTAAATCGCCTGGTCTTGTCATGTTATCCCTAACTTCATTAAGTATTGGTCCAATTACAGTCAATATCTACATCCAAAATCCATATCCCATCATCAGTTAATAGTCCAAGTGTGTTAATGGAAAACAATTAATTCAGTCAAACGCAAAGATCATGTTTGTGGACAGAAACAAAATTATCCCCTTGACCCAAAAAAAAAAAAAAAAAGGAAAGAAAGAAAGAAAGGGAAAAGAACTTGTAACCCCCAAACCCACTAAAGACAGGAAGGACTGTCCTCTTGAAAGTAAAAAATGCTTCCTTGTGCGAAGTTTAAGGCCAGAAATTGATTAATCAACACTAGTGTTTGCATATGCCTACGTGTGCGCTGAGCTTTTGTCCCTTTTTCATTTCCAGTGGAATCACTGACAACGAACCCTCCCCCACACCTCTCCCAAATTCCCATGATAACCCAACATTGTGAAGAGAATTGAGCATCATTGACTCTTTGTCATTCTCAACATCTTTGAAAAGTCACTAGCCAAATTTAATAATCACATTAACACACGCATGCACACGCATAAAAACCTTCATTAAGCAGTGATTAATTCCATTCTGAATCTCCTTGAATGCCTCACGAGCACGCCGTCTCTCTTGTGCTTGATCCATATTAGTATCCAAAATCTTCTGCAATTCATTGCTGATGTCTTTCAACTTCTGTGGCTGCACCATGACTACTTTCGGACTCTCCTGTATCTCTATTGCTTTCAAGTATATGAGTTGTGCTTTATGACAAACCCTTTTTAACTGTATGCCGTGCCCCTGCACATTTCTAAGTGGTTGGGATCTCTAGCGGAAGGTAATAAAAGCTGTAGTTAGTAGGAGAGTGCGACTCTAATATGATCCTGGAAAATCAGACGATTGTGAAGAAAGCAACTAACATTGAAATGTATTGAATGCATATAAGCATTTAGTACATTGGCATTATGACAAAGCTTTTAATGGGAGTTTACTGACATGAACAATAATATAAGGGGTGATGCTTTCTTTGGGTTGATGATGTAGATACTGCCTTTGTCCACCCATAATATGGTTCTGCTGCATATTTAGTTTCTGGTGTGATGATGCTTCTTGGTTGGTGGGGCACATATGTCAATGCAAAATGAGCACAAGTAGGTGTTGCACAAGTTGGTATCCCTAAGGTAGGTGAAAAATTCTTTTATTGCAAAACCTTTAGGGATAATTAAAGTCATTTTGTTTCCTTTTTTTTGTTTTTGTTTTTAGTTTGTTTTTAGGAAAAATATCAGTTTGGTTGAATTTTTTTGTTTGAATTTCTTTCAGTTTTAAAATTTATAAGTAGTTTTTATCTTTTTAATTTGATTTACTATCAATTAAATATATAGTTAATTATTTAATATATTAATCATTAATAAGAATTATGAATAATTTAATTAAAAATATATTTAATTAATTAAAATTATGAGTAATTTAATTTTGTAATTGATTTAAATTAAAATAAAATAATAATTTTTAACAAATATAATTAAATCTAAAATATCTTCAAAATATATAAATTTAAAATCAAATTTTATTTTTAAATGTATTAAAATAAATATTAATTTATAAATAAAATTTAATTTTAAAATTGTTTATTGCAATAAAATAAAATAAATTTTATAGATAATTTATTAATAAATATTATATAAGAGATTGAAATAAATTTAATTACTTGGAAATAATATATCTTAAAGTTTTATCTAATACATAATTATCACCACTAAGAAAATATAGCTATATTGACATTAACAACCAAAATTTTGTTATTTTTATTTAAAGGAAAAACTAAAATTAAAAATAAAATAGAAAATTAAAATTAAAATTAAAAACTATAATAGAAAAAAAGTGGAACCAAACCACCCATAAATAGTCATATTAATAGTTGTAAAAAGTAGAAAATGATTAACACCTTATGGGTTAATTTTTAATATGAAAATAAGCGGAATCATTACATTTTTATTATCAAAATGTGACCGGTGAATTTCCTATGTGTTATTCTATGTTTGAAGCAGACGTTCTTTCGAGCTAAATAGAATAGACTTTGTAAGTATATAAAAAGAATTGTTGAAAATTATGGAAAAGAAGTTAATGGAACAATCGGCATTTAATATAGCCCCATAAAAGACAAACTGTCCAATCTGCAAGAATGGGCTATGTCAGAATCCATTTAAAAAGCTTAATTAATTTATCCATTAATATGAAGGTGAACTTGTCTTGGTTTTGTTTCGAGTTTCACGTAACCAGTGAATTAAATATATCAGCTTCGTATACTTCAGTTGATATACCCTATTGCTTTTGTCAATATTAGCTACTCGTGTACACATGCAGAAATACTTTGATTGCTGAAAATCTTGTTTAAGAAGTTTAAAGTATATATTTTCGAAGAAACAATGTGACAATAAACTTCTATGATCATCTTTAAGCAAACAAGCCTATCCAAATTTGGAAAAAACATTACCAACTACTCAGGTCTTAATTAAATCCATAGCATAACTCCAGTAAAGGCCTTTATAAAGGTACGAAGCAAAAGTCGGATGGGAGGGGGTTGGGTTGGGTTGGGTTGGGTGGGTCATGGGTGTGGGTGAGACTTCCTATCTACTTTAAATGGTTAGCAGGACCAGTAGGCAGGAGCTGTCACAATTACCCCAAACAGCGCCCTTCACGGCTCAGGATTTCTTATTTCCATTATTTCTTGAGGTCCATCAGAATCCCGAGATCTATGCAGAGAATATTATTCCCATACTTTGATAATTCGATTCATAAATTCATCAAAAAAAAAAAAAAAAGAGACTACAAGCTATATCCACGAGTAAGAAGAGTTATGGCAGTTTCATAGACAAGTGCAATGGCAAGAATAAAATTTTCTTGTAATGCTCCTGCAATGGTGACAAGAGGGAATCACAAGTTAACTATCCTAAGTGATTCAATCAGAGAACTTATCTAAGGGGATTCACTAAAATGAGATGGTCAGAATTTCATCATAGCATTCTACAGAGAAAGCATCCAGGAAAATGGACTGTCACAGCCTGAGCCAAGTCAGGACAATGTACGAAGCTGATGCTCTAAGTCCTCTCATTTACCAGAATCTTGGAAATGTCATCGTGGCCTCCAGAGTATTTCAACTTGTTGGAGCTGCTTCTTCTAGAGGTATAAGTTGCCGATGGCTTAACCATAATAATATAAATTTACAACAATAACAAATTATTTTTTTATTAATATAATTTTTCACATATTTCACATATAAATAATAACCACAATTAATATGAAAAAGATCATTAAATCATCAACAATAATATAAAATGTTTAAAATATTACAATTTCATTATATAATAAATAATAATTATATTAAAACATCAAATAAAAAGAATAATAAATATCAATGAGTCTCTAACAATTACAATTTATAACAAGAGTTTGTGTTAAACAACCAACTATAAATGAAACCTAAAACAAAAATATTTACAATTATATTGCATATATAGGATTTAATATATACATCAAATATAGGTGAAATTAAATGAAGAAGAAACAAAAACCTAGAATTTTATTCAATAGAATACTCAGTCAAATTACTTTGACTGCAATTTTTATTTGGTACAAAATCTTTATTATTGAGAGTAGTCTCATCATTACCATCATTCAAATTTTTTGAACTAAATGACATGTCAATCTTTTACCATTTAAAATTATCTTTTAAGTCACTTTCTTGTATCAAAGTTGATTCCTCATAAACACAATCTGTCAAAAGATCAATACTTTCAATATAGATTGGATTTACAAAACTCCTTGTTCTATTAAGAGTCCTAGTAAATAATAAAATTAAATTATTAAAAATTTTATTTAACTTTAATAATAATAATAATAATAATAATAATAATAAATAAATAAATAAATAATTGTGGGCGGGGGCTTCAAAGGCTATAGAGGGGCGAGTTGTAGGGACTATGGGCGAGGGATATGACAGCTACAGGTGAGCTTTCAACTGCTTCTCGTCTATGTGTGGTGTGTGTGTGCTTCTGCCTGCATGTTGCTACTACATTTTAGGTTAAAATTTTCTTTTTGCATTTAAGTACTTAGATATTTTAAACTTTACTGTACCTACTAGTAATTGACTGGTATTTCAAATATTGGTCGATACCACTGGCCGATACAAAATAACATAGTTTCGTATCATTTTTTAACCGTTACTAGCCGATATGGTACAAAATCCAATACATTGTTAGAAACTCCACTAGTCATTAAAAAGAAAATTACACTAATTTTTCCTAGGCACAAGTTAGGTGTAAATACATTAATATATATCAAGAATAACATATTTTACAAACATAATAATAACTACTATCTGCAAACATAAAAACCAAACTTTAAAAAGAAGAAGAAATCATTGAAATTCAAGCTTAACAAGAACAGAATAAAAAAAACTTTAATGAACTCTTAACTAGAATCCAATTATTAGAAGTTAGGTAAATGAAGATGGAGGTAGTGAAACAAACTTTTTCAAAGGAGAATAGAAATGTTGTCTAGTGCAGTTGGAGGATTTTTGGTGATTGGAGGGAAGGTTTTTTGAATCCTAGCATACTGTGGAAATTCCATGATATGAATAATGAAAGGAGTTGAAGTTTTAATTATAGGAGAGAGCAGTTGGATTGGTTTTCTAGGTCGAGAGAGAAAATCGACAAGGGTGTTATGGTGACCTTTGATATGGAAAATGGTGAATTTATAGCATGAAAACCAATCTTACCAATGAAGTAATTGGCTATTAGGCAATATATTCTTTGTGGGCTTAAGGATCTTTGGAAAAGATGTGTTCTCTATCTCAATCAGAAAATGATAAGGGTAAAACTGGAAATTGAATTTTTTGATTCCCTTTTTTACCACTAAGATTTCTTTATAGATTGTATGGTATTGTTTTTTTTTTGACTCCTTGATCTAGTCATTATCATAGCCATATAATGTCCTTACCTATCAATTTCTTTAATCAAGATTGCTCCCAATAATGGTCACTAACGTCATTTTTAAGAATGTGTTTGCCTTTCTCAGCAATCTTTAAAGGGAGTGGATTCTGACATGCTTGTTTTAAGTGTTGGACAACTTTGGTTTGTTCTTTACTTCATGATGGTGGATTTTTTCTCAACAATTTGAATAAGAGAGTGGTGTAATCAACCACATGGGGGATGAAATATATGAAGTAATTTACAATTCCAAGGAATTGTTGAATATGCTTTGTGTTGATATTTTCATTAGGAAAATGTAATAGCTCATTCGCTATATGTCGACCAGGTTGATAAAATCTATTATGAAAATTTAGACCCAAAAATTATATTTGGTTTGTCCCAATATGACTTTTCTTAACTGAGAGCATGATTCCATATTGCTTTATAAGGCCAAAAATGATTGGAGTAGAGTCTTATTATCTTCATGGGTTTTGGAGTATAAGAGGATGTCATCAATTTATGTGCCTATTGATGACATCCTCTTATACTCCAAAACTCATGAAGATCATAAGAGTTTGGACCTTTGTAACAATATAAAGTAGCCTAGAGTTCGAATGACATGCAGTCCATTGGTATTAAACATTGGAAATGTAGAAGGTTGTCTTGTATCTTTCTTATAGTTCTATACTCAATTTCCAAAATCCTACTTTTAAGTCAAAATTTGAAAAGATTGTTGCTTCTTTGAGGAAGTACAGGATTTGAGTGTTGATTTTTACTAGTAGGAGTTTATCATCTTAGAGAAATGCCTTTAGATGTTTATAATCAATTATCAACCTATTTTTTTCCTCTCTTTTATTCATATAGAAAGCTTGGCACACCCAATTTGATTTTATGGGTCCTATTAAATCTTGTTGGAGTAAGATAGCACACTCCTCTTGAGCTAACTTTAAATCATCAGGATTCATACCAGGGTGAGTAGCCTTCATAGCATTGATGTCTTCATTCTTCTTAACTGGTAGATGAATGAAGAATTAAAGATTTTTCCAAAGAGAATTGGGGTGTGAGAATTGTGCATGAGTCTGAGGACAGTGTTATAAAAATTGATCCTTTAGTGCCTCATACGGAGGAGGTGCTTAGGTAAGTTCAAACATATTGCGTATTTCTGTGTATGCACTGAAATTATTTGAAATTTAATCCCTTTAGGTAGGATTTGAAAATTAGAGGCTATGCAATAGACATCTATAGGAATTAGGATATCTGGGCCAGGTATATGGCTACCAAGAACTTTAGTCCACATAAAATAATTAGGGAAAAATCAAATTGTTGATAAGCTCAATTTTAAATGAAATACCATCAGCTGCAGTGAAATATTAATCATGTGATATCCAGGCTTCAGGAGGTAAGATGTTGGGCTTCATAATACTTTGACTAGATCCAGTATCGATATATCCAATAGCCTTGATCGGCTTATTATATTTATCATGTTGCAATAACTGGATATGGACATAAAGATGAGGAATAATTATAGGTTTTGAATCTACCTTCAGACATTTTATTGTAGCATGTATAAGTAATCATCCTCAATATCTTCATCAATTAGGCCATCAGAGGATTCAAACTCATCCTCTGAAGAGTTGATTGGAACAACAAATTTTGTTTCTTCATCTTTATTGGAATTGTTCTTCAATGAAGTCTTTAATATTGCCATTGTCATGGATAGGCCATATAGCCTCAATGGATTCTAATAGTTTTAAATTTCTTTTGATCTTATTAGGACATTAACGAGCATAATGTTTTGGTTTGCCACAAATAAAACATCAATCTGCCTTTTTTGCTTGTGGAGTTCGACTTTTAAAGAATCAAACCAATATGCATTGTTTTCATCTTATAAGTGGCTTATGATAACCTTCATTCGAGATTTGTAATTGTGAGACTTTCTGTACAAGAATTTCTTGTGATAATACTTCCTTTTAGTATGAAATTCACAATCCTTTTTCTCCTTAAATGTGATCTTTAAATAAGTCTTTTTACAAGCCTTTTTCAGAAAAGGCCCTCCTTTGAGCATATTCTTGAAAAATGTTTATTGGTTACAGAGTTTATCAAAAGAACCTAAGGCAAGCTAGTAGATTTCTCCAAGAGATATTTCTCTCATATCTCTTCTAAAAGTTATTATAGTTTTCTAGAGTTTAGGCTGTTATGCCTCTGGAAGAGATGAGATGAGTGTATAACGAAGATTAACATCATTAAAACCATTAAGCAGATAATATCTTTCTGTTATATATTGAAAATGTTTATGTAAATCTCTTATATCTAATGAAAAATACTTGATTTCAAAGTATTCTTACCTGATCTGTTTTTCAATAAGCTGAAAATTTCCAATAAATTCTTTATGGATGACTCCAAGGAGAATTCCTATAAAGGTGAATTGAATATATTGGATTCTATGATAGTTATCTAGACTTTGCCATCATTCTCGTACAGTACTAGTAAAATAAGAAATAAACTCAGACAAATATCCCGTAAGGGATTATTTCAGTGAGTCATCTATAAATTGATCCAAACTCCAAATTCATGGAGACATTCTCTCAATTTTTTAGGTGAAAGATCATCAAAAGAAAACCAAGGTCCTGAAGTAGGTCTGATTGGTGGTACCTATGTTGCTGGTGGAGATGGTCTTACTGGTTCAGTTCCTATAGATTTAGCTTCACTAATATCTAGTTCAACTTCAGTTGATTTAGGCATAGTCATCATGATTTAAGTTAATTCAGATAAATAAACAAATTGCTTTGATCCTTTTAAAGATTGTTCAGACATTTTAAAGGATTGTTTAAGAATGCTTAAGTGTGTATTCTCTAGATTTCTCTAGAGTTACTATTGGTTCAAGAGTTGCAATTAGCTCTTATTAAGGAGCTTTATCTTTTCCGGTGGATGGAGAATGTTGAGCTTTTGGTGGTGAAAAAGGTGGAGTTTTAATCTGTAAATGTTTTGTTCATGAATCAACAGTTTTGCTATGCGAAGGTGATGGATCATAATTTTTGTCATTTTTGGGCTTCGTTATTTGGTAGGTTTAGCGGTAGGATGAATATGCTTCCTAATCAAAGGATAGTTCATTTTAAACAGTTTCTGATAGTTAGTAGCTTTAGGATAAGTTGGAGATCAATAGATGGGTTGTATGATTGGAAAACTTATAAGATAAGCTTCATAAACAATCTTGGACTGTTCTGTTTGTATATCGACTTCCATTTGTTGAAGTACTTCTTTCACTCTTTGAAACTGTTGTTCATTGTTTGTAAAATCATGTCCAAAATACTGTGTTTCAATATATTGTCTGAGATCAACATCAAGTTGAGCCATTTGATCTTTCAAGGATGTGTATAGCTTTTAGATTTAAGAAGAGACTATTTCTACCCTTTGTTGAGTAGCTTGAGTTTGTTGGTTAATCCCATCAAGCTTATTACCAATTTAGCATAGAACTTTACTTTAGGCCACAACAATATTAGTGTGCCAATTGAGTACTTCATCTGTAGGGTTAGATAGAAGGGTACCATAAGAGGTGATTCCTATAAAATGAATATAAGGGTTGGAGATAAACCTATTAGCATCATCAGTATGCCTTGTTAGGGTAGGAAATTCATCCTCATACTATCTCATTATCATGTAATGAATTGGTGTTGGAGTGGTAACACGAATAGGAGAAATAATAGGTGGAGGTTTGTTAGGTATAGGTTATTTAAAGAACAAATGATCATTTCCAACAACTTTGAGTAGCTCATAAAGAGTATTAGGTCTCGGTTGTATGGTTTTAAGCCCAAACCAAGGTCTTGAATCTGGATTATGATCACCATATCTAGAGTGAAAATCTTGAGAAGGTTGAAAATGATGAAATTCTTTGGGTTGTTGCCTTTTTTTGCTTCAAGATTTTGTCTTCCCTTTTCAAACATAAACTTCATCATCACTATCTATGTCATCATAGTCTAGTGGACATATTTCACAATTTGGTTCACACATGGATGGTTCCACATCCCATATGAAGTTTCCTCTAATGACTGATGTAGATATATTGTCCATCAAATTTAACATAATGAATTGGAGGTCCATATTTGCCTTCTTTGTATGATAACATTGGTTAAAGCATTAAAACAAGTCTATATGTTCTTGAAGATCTAAGTTGATCTTCGTTATACCTAGTGTAGATGGATTTAACATATCCATCTTATAGTGTCATGAGAATAAGAGGAGTAGTTGTGTGGAAAGAATGCCTGAGATGAATATGGAACACCTTCCGATAGTTAGTGATCTATTTTATTGGTATCAACTTATCAAGTTCCATTGGTGCTAACTATTTTAGAATTTGAATTATGGTAATCTGATCATAAGCTCGATCTACTACCATATACAGAGCATCAAATGTGGAATTTAAAAAATTAAGATCTATAACATAATTCTGTAGGCGGTAGATCATTTGATGGTGCAAAGTAGCCATGATAGGATCTTTCTCTACTCTAGTAACCTAGATTTGGACTTGAAGTCTCTCAAATAAGGGAAGATTGTCCATGATGTTAAAATCAGGGGTTATGATGAGAATGACATTTACGTTGTTGAGAGTTATTAATAGAACCCCAATTAGTGCATTTTGGTGAGTAGTGTAAGCAGTGTCAAGAAGAGAGATCCTAGCATTGGCTGAAATTCCTTTTCGTCCATGAAGAGTAAGAAAAAAATTTGATGGCTCCAATATAGAGATGAGAATGATTCTGATCTCTCCAAAGAGAGTTGAGTTATTTTAGAATCTCTTATTTGACATATTATTCTGTTGTTGTTGCCTTTAAGCCATACTATTCTAAATGAGAACTTTTGATGATCTCTTTTACCTTTAGACAATTTATAGTAAGGATTGTTCGAATACTTCTGGTCTAAAAATGATTACAGAAATGTATATTGTAAAGACTTAACAGGGGTAAAAAGGTACCATGGATACGACTTTCCTCTGGGAGATGAGTAATTTCTACTAGATTTACTATTTTATTGGAAAGAGTATGTTTACATTAGAAGGAAGATTTGCTATTGAAAGAGTTGAAGAGAGGAGAACAAGGTCACTAAATAAAGAGTCACTCATTTAGAATTTTTATTTATTATATGACACTATCCACTTTAGACATAAACTAATCATCTAAGTGGAATAATAATAATTAATTTATCCTCTATATAGGAGAGAAATTCGCCCAGCAAATCTCCCCCTCATAACTATACGGAGGAGTCTATTGTACTAACAACTCTATAATAAATAATGTGTTTCTCTTTTAGAAGAGACTTAGTTATCATATCTAAACCATTCTAATCATTATGGATATGTATTAACTATAAGGTTTTTAAATCTAGTAGATCGCAAGTCCAATGATACTTCATATTGATATGCTTCAACCTGGAGTAAAAAGTAAGATTTTCACTCAAGTGAATCCCAGTTTAACTATCATAAAAAAAAGATGTACTTCCTTGCTTAAGCACAAACTCTTGCAATAATATGTTTACTAAAAGCACCTCCTTGCAAGCCTTAGTAATTATAATAAACTCAACTTCTGTTATGGAAAGTGCAATATAATTCTGCAATTTTGACTATCATACTAGTGCACTTTTTGCAAAGGTGACTAGGTTCCTTGAAGTAGACTTTCTATTATCAATATCTCTGGACATATTTGGATATGTATATCTAACTAAAAAGTTTTTTCACCACCAAAATAAAGATATAAATGGGATGTACATCGAAGATACCTAAGGTTTGTCAAAACATTCCAATGCTCTCTCCTATGATTTGAGAGGAATCAATTCACAACACCAACTGCATAAGCTATGTCTGGTCTAGTGCACACCATTGTATACATCAAACTTTCCATTGTTAATGCATAAGGAATTGTTTCCATGTCTTCTTTATCCTTCTCACAAGATGGACAATGTTTAGAATTTAATTTGAAATAAGTAATAAGAGGAGTGATAACTTCTTTGGATTAGCTCATATGGAATCTTTTAAGCACCTTTACCATGTACTACTTTTATGATAACTATAGCTTATTTACCTTCTTATCACGAATGATAGTCATGCCTAGTATCTTCTTTACTGATCCTAAGTCCTTTATAGCAAAGTCTTCACTCAAATCTTTTTCCAACTTGTCAATTTTTATACATGTTATGACTAACAATTAAAATATCTTTAATGTGATGCAACTTAATTGAAACACCACCTTTAGGAAATCTTTTTAATGAAAATACAATGGTCTAAAGTTGTTTTCCTAATAGTTGTACTCCCCTATAAATAATTCAATATTCTTTTACTATTGTCTCAATACTTATTTTAAACCATACAAACTTTCTCTTATCCTATAAACAAAGTCTTCTTTTACTTTCATCTTGAAATCCTATGGTTGCTTCATATAAATATTTTTCTCTAAGTTGCCATGAAGAAAAGCTATCTTTACATCCATATATTGAATCTCTATATTCATGCTAGTTGCAAATCCTAATACAACTCTAACGAATGACATCTTCACCACTAGAGAGAAAATCTTGCTAAAATCAATTCTCTCTTTCAAACTGAAACCCTTTACAACTAGTCTCACCTTGTATCTAGGCTATAAACTCTTCTTTTCAATCTTTAGCTTGAAAACCCATTTATTATTCAAAGCTTTATTACTCTTAGGTACCTTTACCAAATCATAGATGTGATTATTATATAATAACTCTATCTCATCTTTCATAACTTTTAACCACTCTTCTTTCTGACCATGTGTTAAAACCTCTTCGAAACTCACGAGTTATCTGGCAGTAGTGAGCATCACGTATTTATCTAATGAATACCTACCTGAAGATTTTTTCATCCTACTAGATCTCCTCACAAGAATCTCAATTGTATCTATAAGTTTTAAGCATCATATAACCTTCTAACCATCTAGTTCAACTATATCATTACTGGTTATCAGGGCACCTATATCCACTATATCATTTTGGATGTCACCATTAGTATGATTGGATTCCTTAACTATATGAATTAAATAAAGATCGATATAATTTTTCTATGATTTTTTTTTCTTATTTGTAAGCTTGTCAAAATCTTTAATTATTTGATCTTCAAAAAACACAATACATATTCTAATTAATTTTTTTCAACTAGATAAAAAAACTTGTAACCAAAATCAAAATTTATATAATTAACAAAAATGCACTATCTAGACTTAGAATCAAACTTTGATCTATCATCCTTTGAGATATGAAGAAAGGAACAATAGCCAAATACCCTCAAATGCTTGTGGGAGACAACCTTCCCACTCTAGACACTCTGTGACACATTAAACTATGAATTAATACAAGAAGATACATTAATAATATGATATATTGTAATTAAAGCCTCATCCCAATAAGAATTAGGAATTTTTTCTTGTGATATTGGACATTTAACTCTTGTCTCAAGAATTATATTCATCCTTTCTACTAAATCATTTAACAACATAGTCTTAAGAGGATTCCTTTAAAGTTGAATACCCAATGCTTTGTAATACACATCAAATGAGCCTATGTATTCCCCTTCATTGTTAGTCTGAATGCATTACAACGTCTTTTCTATTTCTTTTTCAATACTTACATGATACTACTTAAAGACACACACCTCATCCTTGGTTTTTAAGTGTATGCACATGCCTTTCTAGAGTGATGATCTATAAAGGTTATAAAGTACAAAGTACCATTAATTATTCTAGTCTTATAGGATCTCATATATCTAAATTCACCAAATCAAGCATTTTAAAAGCTCTATAATGTGTACTCGTTATGGAAAAAACCATACCCTACTTTCCTGCAAAGTAATCAACATATGACTTTAAAGATGATCAATTCATTTTTGGAAGATACTCTTTTCTTATCAGAGCATTTATCCTTTTCAAACTTACGTGACTAAACCATCTATTTCATAAGTCCACAGCACAACACCGCCATAATATTCAACCTCCATCAAATATAGGCTAGATATTTTCTTATCAGAGCACTTATCCTTTTCAAACTCACGTGACTAAACCATCTATGTCATAAGTCGACAGCACAACACTGCTATAATATTCAACCTCCATCAAATATAGGTTAGATATTTTTCTGCCTTTAGCCATAATAAGGCTCCCTTTTTTAACTTCTACTAACAATTACCAAAGATATTGATGTACCCACCATTATTAAGTAATCTAATAAAAATCAAATTCAACTTAATATCTAGGACATGCTTCGCATTCTTTAATAAAAACTTGTTATCGTTGTTAGTGTTAATAGACACATATTTAGTGCCAATAACCTAAGCCAGTCTGTTATTTCTCATACGCACATCATTGAAAATATAATTTGTAACACCCAAATACCCCCTGGGAGGATACATGGATGCTACCCAAGACAGAACAAACAAACCGAAACATTTCACACATGCATTTTTTTTAGAATTTAAACTTAACACGCATAATTTACATCTCATAATTCCAGAAACAAATTCAAAGAATATTACAGGCCCAAAAGTGTTAACTAAACACATGTTCATCAAT
>JANZLC010000002.1:16613539-16635757 GCA_026413385.1 Erythroxylum gracilipes | reverse complement strand
GTTTGGATGCCGGACGGGAGGTCCGATGTTGCATTGTGCTTGGGATATGTATTAGAAGTGCGTTTGCTTTGTTTTAAATTTTTGGGCTGTCAAAATACAGCCGTTATGCTGCCGAAATTTCGGTAAAATGGGTAAAAAAAATGAGTTTGAGGGTTTATATGAATGTATAAGAATATGATTAAGTATTTGAGATTTATATAAGGATGTTTTTCCAAAAGGGAAATTAGAATGGTTTTAAGATGATTAAGATGAATAAAGAGAAAAGGAAAAGAATAGAAAGTTATGAGAAGAAAAAAAAATTATAGCGGTTCCGGATATGTCTAAGGTTTCCAACGCGTCTCGCATCTGTTTCGGTGATGGTATTAGGATGTCGGATCCATTTTCGCTTTATGTTTCTGCAACGGAATTTGATTTCCGTTTTCGATACTTTGTTTTCGCTTGCCGACTGATTTGCTTCGATTCGTTTGCATTAGTATTCGTTTCGATTCTGAATTCTCCGATTAGTTTTCGTATTTCTGTTTCCCATTTTCCGGTTGGGATCCAGTTCCCGGATCGGGTTCCAACACTTAAGCAACAATCAAATTAGTGTTCAAAACCCAGAATAGCACCTAATCAATTGTACGAAAAAGGTTTAAATTCAGATATATTAATACACAAAATAACTAAACTACAAGACAAGCAATCAATCAACTAATTTATCATGTAATAACCTTGTACTAATTTAGTCAAAAATTTGTCACAAAATAGAGCCCAAGATCTAATACCACTGTAGGTTATGGGATGATCTCAAGTTGGTTAAAATAAAAAAAAATTAAAACAACAAGAAGCCAATGATCTAGTCTTGCAACCAATTCAAAACTGAAATAGCACAAATTAAAGCATAGAAACCATTATACCTAGAATTTGGTCTACAAACCAAATAGAAGGGAACCTGAGGTGTAGAGTTGAAGAAAACACCACTTTAGTCTCGTCTCCACTTCCTTGCTCTCAGCTTTGAGATTGGGTTGCTCGATTTGCTCCTCCTTGCACCAAATGAGATGTACTCCAAGGTTTTCACCAAAGATTGATTAGAAAACCAATATTTCCAAATGCTAGATGGTACTTTAATGGCCTAACTTTGATCTTAGAAAATCCCCAAATTAAACTATTTAATGGATGATTAATTTCTCAACTTATGAGTTAAATGGTAAAGCTAATTTCAACCTTGAGAGGTACAGGAAAAAATCGGCGGCTAGGAAGAAGGTAGAGGGAAAAAAGCCAATAGTTAGGAAGAAGAAAGATAAATACGACAGTTGGAAGAGAGAAAAGTATATTACCAAAAATCACCTTGTCCTTTGAATTGTCTCAATTGTCGTTGCGTAAATAAAGGTAAAAACAAACATGTAAGGTTAAATTAATCATGAGGCTTTTGAACACATCCTAATGGTCATTTCATAGATAGCTCATGGTGAGAAACTTTCTCACCAAGGTTGGCCATGCAAATGTTCCATTTAATTGCCACTTTGCCATTTAATCTCATGCTTCAAAATAATTAAACAATTGACCCAATTTCCATATAACTATGCCATATAATTATATGCATTATTTTGTTAAGCAATAAATTTATATAACATGTTATACATATCAAATAAATTTATCTAGGATTGATTTTGTTCTCTAATAACATTTATTCTAATAACATATGACGACTAAAATAATTATAATACTTATAATTAATTTTATCGTCATATTCATATCTCCATATGATATAATAGAATAATTTCTTTTGTCTAATCAAATCTTTTCTGGTGTGACCCATTGGGATCTATGTCTTGTTGACAATAAAATTAAAACTCCTTTTAATTCTATAAATCATAAGAGGTATCTAGCAAAATACATTAAAATTACTTGAGTGACATAGATGATAAGTATCGTTCACAAATCATGATCCCAAAGCCATAATTGTCTATGTCAATTCTCTTTTCATATAATATCCTGAATAAATGCAAGATTGGAATATGTCATTCTTGCCAATTTATTCTTTCTTGTTCCAAAGTAAATCATAAATATGATTAACTCCTTAATCATATTGCATGCATATAATATTACTTTATCAAGGGCCCCATAGATATTATCTCACATATCATATACGAGGGATAATAGTATTCTTGATGAGCATTTATCCTCCATACAAGTCATGCATATTGTGGCATTATCTGTATAGCTACTTGTCGAATATCTCTCCATTATGTATCTGTGTGATTAAACTGCTAATTCCTTATCGAATGGTTTGCAAAACATCACCATCATTTAAGCATAATTGTAATTGAAAGTTTAGAAAATTAAAAAAAAAGGTATCCAAAATGTCAAATTTGAACAAAATCAAAGATATATCGATATAATGGAAATGGTAACAACCTTGAATCCTTTTTCAATTTGACAATGAAAGTATTAATTTGAAGACATAACCTAAATTATGAAAATTTTTAGTATCCCTAAATTTAAAACTTAATAATGACAAAATATTAATTTGATGTCATCTAACTTGATTCTTCTGAAATAAGGGACGGTGTTTTTCAAAGAAAAGACTGCATTATCTAGGATTTTAAGACATAAACAAACAAGATGGAAAATAAAAGAAAAGATAATGAGGAAGCCCTTAAAATACGAATAATAGTTAACCATATAGCTTCACTAGTTAACCAATATTTGTGCATAATCAACCACACTTATTGACCAACCAAGCTACAAACTAACTAGAATGAAAATTTCTTAAATAAAGAAACCTTGGTCGAGCACTTGAAGATATTGGTCAACCAATGTATATAAGTAGTTAACTAAAAGATTAACCAAACTCTTTACAAACTCATTGAAAATATTAAAAAATGGTATTTTTTGGAATATTGGTTGACTACACTATGATATTGGTCGACCAATATGACAAAGTACTTGTAAATTAAACCCTAAACCTAAATTAAAACATTAAAACACTTTATAATTCATGAAAATGTCAATCAAGAATAACCATAAACATTAAAAGAGACTTTGATCATATATAATCATGCCTACCCATAATTTTCGTTAGTCAATAACCAACAAAAGCTCTCTATAATTCTTCAATAGAAGTATAGGAAGGACTTTCTTTCTATCTAGAAACATTCTTTCAAAACAAATCATGCCTAAACTGCATAAATTCACTTATTTTACACAATTCTTCTGGCCATGCCTATTCTCCCCTAATATCCTCATTTATTGGTTCAGTGAAACTATTTCCCTATTGATCTAGTATATCAACAAATTTTAATTCAATATCCACATTTTCACATAATCTCTAAGTCTAGGTGCTACTCTTGAAAAGAAATATTTAATCCCTTATTCATAATGCAAACCTAAACATTAATCACTAAGGAAATATACTCAAATTGACAAACAAAGGTTAGATGATAAAATTTTCTAAAAAATGAACTAATAATTATCCCTTGTTAAACATTACGTATGGTATGATTTAGATGATGATTCTTCTTGAATTTCTAATTTATTGGAGGTCTCTCATCCTTCTTATCTCCCTCACTTGGTTAAAAAATTAGCTATTTTGAAAAACTTCTTAGCTATCATTCTTGTCGTTTTTAAGGGCTAGCTTCTTAACATCCTACAAAATCTTCAAGACTTTCTTGGAGGCAAGGAGGTTAGAATAAAAATACATATATAAAATTTTCATCAATAAGAATCTTTATATTATACACTTTATACGCTTTACAAAAGATGTGCTTTGATCATTCATCATTCCTTTTCTATATAACAAAGTCATCCATTTGTTTTAGGTAATCAAATGAACTTGAGTCCTTTATTGTTAGTGTCCTTCTTCTCAACCCATATTTTCATAAGTTTACTTATTAATTTTTAAGGAAATAAAATCTACCAACATGTCCATATTTACTACATAAATGACATAATATGTTATACGAGTAATGGTGATGTATAATTACATTGTTTAGATTTCTATGTGTGTATACATAATGAGGAATATTTCTTTGGATATTAAAGGTGTTGAATGTTATTTTATAATAGTAAAAATTCCTTTCGTGATTATATGCATGATGCCTAACTATAAATAAAAGCTTGATGTGTACCTTTTTAAGACCTAAAGGGATTTGAGAAGCTTTAAATATTATCAAAGAAGTTATACCTATTCTTCCCTTGAGATTGTTGAGTTCTAGGCTTGGATTATAAGACATACATAAAAGCATAAGACTTAATTTTATGATGAGTCCTAGTTTATAATGTATGTATATATGATTTAGGCGTATAATTAGATGTTATGCTCTATACTCATTTGTTACCTTAGGCAATATTTCTTCACTATGTAACTATTTTTTCTTAACAAATGTAATCTTAATATTGGATGCACTCCTATAAGTATAACCAATCTCATGCCTATTATTAGATCCTTTTGAACTCTTAGCATGTTTTTTAGTTTTTTTAACCATCTTTAATCAATTTGGATAATGAATCCTTAAGAATAATAATCTCTTCAATGTCTCATTTTTGTTTTGTAATGCATCTAATATATGATTGTCATTAGTTATCATATTTTTTTATGCTTTAATATTATACAATTCAACTTTTATTTTTTTTAATTCTGATTCATGTATGCTTCCAACTATTTTTGAACTTCCTTGAATTTGAAAAGTAATCTCTTTCTTTTCTTACTTATAATTTTTAAACTTTTGATTAGTTCATCATATTTCAAATCACTATCAATATTCACATGAATTAGAGTTAGATGTTACCTCATTATCTTCTTTAGCCTTAAAGCACATATGAGATATTTCTCCCTTCGAATGCTCATTTTTGGATTCACTCATGTCATTCCAAGTTAAGGCTTTAAGCATTTTCTTCTTATTTTGTTGCTTTTTCTCCTTCTAATTGTTTCTTTCATACTTGTCATTATCTTTGACTAAAGGACATTATGACTCTATGTGACCTAGTCTTCTACATTTAGAACAAATAATATTAGAGGATTTACATTTTGAATCACCTTTACCTTCTTTGAAGTCCTTTATTTTAGATAAATTCTCTCTCTTCAAAAACTACTTAAATTTGTTAGTGTTAAAGGTATGATCATAACTTTCACTAAATGTCCCTTCTTAACTTGATTTTTTTCTTGAAATTTTGAATGCTAAGTCATTTTTCTTTGAAAGTATGGTTTCTTCTTGCATCTTTTGACGTCTCATTTCATATGTGAGAAAAGATCCAATGAATCCTTCCAATGTTAGTGTTGTTAAATCCTTGGCTTCTTGTATAGTCATTACTTTAGCTTCCGATATCCTCATAAATGACCTAAACAACTTTCTTTCAATTTCAAAATTAGTATAGGTCTTTCCAAGACCTTTGAGAGTATTAACAATATCAATGATCCTTGTGTACATGCTAGAAATGTTTTTATTATGCTTTATTTGAAAAGGTTCATATTGATGGGTTAAAATGCTTAGTTTACTCTCTTTAACTTAAGCTGTGTCCTCATATGTAGTTTCTATTCTATGTCAAATGTCATAATTCATTTCACACATAGAGAACCTATTAAATTTATTTCTTTTTAATGCCCTACTATTTAAGAAAAATTAATCTCTTATCTTGAGGTTCCCATTCTTCCTTCAGTTTGGGGACCTTTTTGTTATTTATAATTTTTGCAAGTCTACAGGAGCCATTTGAGACTATTTTCCATATATGTACACTTTTGCCCATTAAAAAAAAATATCATCCTAGTTTTCCTATAGAGGTTATCATTACCATAAAAGAAGGTATTATACTAATATTTTGTCCCTCTTAGTTTGTAAAAATATGCCTAATTATGTCATTATAATTTTTATTATAGGATTTTTAAAAAAAATGCTAGCCCAATAGAGCCATTCTAATACCACTTGTTAGTTCCTAATAATATCTAAGAAGGGAGTAAATTGGATGTTGATAAATTTTAAACAAAAAATTACTTCGTGTGTTAACGATCACAATTTATAAAGAATAAAAATATGAAATGAAATAATGAATTTCAATAATGCACCTAAACAATGAAGTAAAAAGAGTAAGGAAAGACGGATATAAATTGATCTATAGTTATCTGGCAAACAACCCTTACCTACATCTACTCCTAAGACTCTTATTAAATTTCCCCTATAACTCTTCTTTTAAGGAAAAGAATAACTTATAATCTTTACTTAGCAAAAAGGATCCATTTTACAATCTTCCTCCAAAGGGAAGAGGAATTTTAATACCACTTTAAAGATTCCCATATATAATAAACAAAAATACCAATGCAAGTTTACAACTCAAAATAGCTTACTTTATCACTTTGATAAGATAAAAAAAGGCTCACCCACTCAAAATGAGACATTTAATGCTCAAATAATTGAAAAACACTTTAAAAAGATATACAAATACTTTGGATATAATAATTTATGAGAAAACGTGAATTCATGGGGTTTTGAGATCTCTACTAATAATTGGATTCAAAAACTAGTCGTTATAATGATTGGTTGTAGAGCATTGGTTGATTAGTGTAGCATATTGGTTAATCAGTATGCATTAAATGTATAAATTTAGTAGTCGTTAAGACATTGGTTGACTACTAAGATATATTGATTGACCAATGTGTCTGTTAGAGGGACATTAGTCAACCAATGTGCCAATTTAGTTAACCAATGTGCCAATAAACAAACTTGTTACAAGTTTAACCTATATTTATTGGCTACTCTCATATTGGTTTACCAATGTACATTTAATGCACAAAATCTGCTAGTTGTTGCACATTGGTTGACCACTTAACCATGTTGGTCAACTAGCGTGTCCTTTTGGGGGTATTGGTCAATGATATCAGTATATTGGTTGACGAATGTGTTAACAAACTTACCGATTACATGTTTAACTTATATTGCTTAACTAATAACCTATATTGGTTAATTAATCTCCCTAAAAATATGATTTTTGAATTGTTTAATGTAATGATACAACTTCCAAATGTCTCCAAAAAATGTTTGAAAGATTAAGATGCTTTTCTTTTAAAACCAAAAGCTTTGATGCTTATTAATGAATGAGAAGACTCATACAATGAAATGATAGGTCTTAATCTTCTTTTATTCTTGACTTGATCTTCTCTTTGACAGTTGTAAAGTTTTAACTTTACTTTATCAACTTCATGAACTATCTTCTTGAGTTTATGACTACATCTTCTTATATTGCTTCTTATTAAAATAATAAACTCATTAATATTACTTATGTTTTATTATTATCAAAACATAGACTAAAATTCTTTTAGTTCACCAAGCTCCACTAATAACTGGTTAAAAAATGCCACCGAATCTTCTCTAGTTACAAACTAGGAGCAAATATATCAATACACACCAAGAATAACATATTTCTACAAGTATAGTTATTGGCATCACCCATATAACTGTAAAAACCAAACTTAGAAGAAAAGAAGAAAAACTCACTAATACATAGGACTATCAAAAACTGAACGAAAAATAGTCTTAAAGAACTCACTAACATGATTCAACTGTTCAGAAATTGGGTGAATGAGTCCTCAATATGTCTATAAACTTTAATTTAATTAGACCATATTTCCCTACTCGTTTATGCACTTCCCCAAAACTATTCTGATTTTCTTTTCTTTTCTCCTCATTTCCAAAACTGCTGTATTCGGCTTTTTTACCCCTCCACCACAAAAAGTGGTTGCACTTTTCCATCTTGAAAAATCAGCCCTAAATTTTTATTGAATGTTTGAAATACCCTTTATTTAATATATTATTACAGAAAAGATAAGACTTCAATTTATAATAATTATTATAGTAGACCAATAATAGTTAAGTTAGCCGAGAGAAGCTCACCCTGCACTACTCGCCGAACGTAAGCCTTCAAATTATTTCTGAAGTTTTGGGTAACTGCCTCAAGCCTCACTCGAACAAGTAAACTACAATACAAGTGAAAAAAAAAAAACTTTTGGATTTCTCAAAAAGTATTTGCCAATATACTTTAAAGAGTTAACAATTTTGAAGCGGCTGGATTTTACAAATCTCATATAGAATCTTAAGTTAGTTGCAAAAATAGTGTGTGTGGAGAAGAAACGCAATTTTCTGTAAACATCAACTCGATACATTAGAAGAGCAGATTAGATCGTTTAATCAAACAGGATTTCTGGAGCCATAAGCCCCATAATAAGATTATTCACTTTTCGATCTGCGCGCCTTGTCATATAATTCTAATGGACTCTCAAGTGCTTAAAGTAAACAACTAGAAAACAATAAATTATTGTAGCTCCTTATATGCAATGCTAGCCTTATTGTTCCTATCAACAATGTTTAAATCTCTGCCTCCTTTTTCATCCCTCTAATGTTTTCCATCGTTTTCTTTTCTTCATGTTCCCATGGTTTGAGGAGCATTTAATCAGCTCTCACCACTTTTTCTGATGTGTTCATCGAGCCAAGAAATGATATCATTTAAAACTTGAGTTATCACTGCCTCTGGCTCACCTTCGAGTAGGGCATGATAAGAATCCTTATAAAGTTTAAATGTCTTGTCTGAACTGCTTGCTTTCTCATACAAAGCCTTGCTGACAGAAGGATCCGTTACAATATCAGCCTCTCCATGAAGAATTAAAAGCGGCAGAGAGATCTGCACACAAATTTGTGATAAGTTTGAGCCATCAAGCCTCTTAACACAATATAATTCCTCAATCAACTGAAGCTTTTGTGTATGAATAAGCTACACAGATCTCTGAGATGTTAGAAGATGACTATCCAATCGAATTTCAGATTAATAAACTTGGAACACAAGGAAATGCAATTGTTACAGAATCAGAAAACTATAGAATTATGCCTTTAGTAAATAAATTATTACTGTACCGGCCAGAGTATGATGAAGTGCTTCTGAAATGTCAAAAGACAGGTCCTGTACCTAGTTAAACTAATATGGCTTCTTCAGCACATTTAAGAATCTTTCTCTGCTGTTTTTTCTTTTCTTTTTTTCCCTTAACAGTTTGGCCTCAATGCTATTAGACATATATGCCACAAGCCTGACTTCCAGCAGAACCTTCATCAAGATTATTGCAACAAATTCGATTATATGACTCGATTCTATCAAAAGATTTTTGCAACTAAACATATTAATATTCTACCAACTTCCTTTTTTCACCCTTAACTAGGACCCATTTGGGCCTATTTTCTCAACCCCCACCACTGAGATAACTGAGCCATTCCAAGGGTAAGCCTTTTTCTCTCAACTGGAAATCTGTTCAGGTATTTCCTGGCTTTTCCCGATCACAACCAATGGCAGATCACTAGAGAAAATAAAAAGAAGCTAAAAGGGAAACAACAAATCTGAATCAAAAGAGGACCAAATGGTCAGTATCCACAGCTATAACAAGATAAGAAAATAGCGCAGAAACTAGATTACTTCTTGCAATCGAGATTCTATCTCTTGTGTGACTTTGAGCATTTCTAGAGCGGTCTTCAACCGTGGTTTATCCTTGTAAGCAATAACATTATAAGCTACCTGCATTTTGGTAAGCAAAAGTCTCACGGAAAAGAGCAAAAATAAGGCCAACATAAAAGTTCGGAATTGGAAAGAAATGAAAAACAAAGTTGATGAATGAACAAAACCAACATCTTTCATCTTAATTATGGGGTCAGTCTGGCATCCAGAAAATTGTTCAAATTCAAGTCACAAACGTTGAAGCATAAAAAATGTCTGCAACAAAGTATTTGATACACCACAGCTTGTTTAAAATCTAATCTAAAAATACGTGTTTGCTTAAGTGTGTTTTTATCCAGTAGACATTTATGAAATGAATGAGATTTTTTAAAATAAGCTCGATGTTAGTGCTTGTTGACTAAATACAAGTGTTAAAGGGAGGTAGCCAAAATCTCTTTAAGTAATACAACAATCAAACATATTATCTTCTCCATGATACATCTTCTCTTTGATAGAGCTCTATGTCGATTAGCAATCTGGCTGGGTTTAAAGCATCCAACATGTAAAATATCAACTAATACTGACAATGCAGAACATGCACAAATCATTGTTTAAATAGTAATTCAGTTATAAATAGACAAACCAATTCTCTATTCTTCACATCCCTGAATGCTGCCTCAGCCAAATCCTTCTGTGGGACTAACTTGTGCTTTGGAAGAAAATTAGCTATGCCGATCAAGAATTGTTTCACAGCCCAGGGTGGAACCATGTCATCTGCAATCTATAAAATATGATTTTACTTAACATTAAAGAAGTGTTGATAGAAAGGAACGATGCAACAGCAAAAAGTCCAGAAACAAACTTTGCACATCGGTGCAACAAGAATGGCGCCATTCCATGCTTTTGGCTGCTTTAAGTGCACCTTCAAAGCTACAGCTCCACCCATTGACTCTCCAAACAGGAAGCTTGGAAGAGAACAAAACTCAGGGTTCCCTGTCATTCAAATGAAAGAGGAACTCATTATATAACTTTGCACCATATTCTTGGGATGATATTCAACCAAACAAAAACAAGCATAGATAATCTATCACATTGGCTAAACACAGATCTTCAAATGATGATCGAATGAAGGGGGTGTGCAGGATCACTCTCTTTTTGAGCACTTTCATCATCACTTGATGTTTTAGTGGGCTGAATATTGTGAGTTCCCACTGCAGGAATCACAAACTATTGCCTGTTCTTATACTCTCATCAACGATATCTCATGAGTGGCTGCATCTTAAAATGGTTCGAGTCACCCAATCTAGTGCTATGTACATCATATTGATAACAAATACCTAGAAACTATTTAGTTGAGCCCAATACCAAGGGTTACTTCATCATCCCATTTCCTTACCATTCTTCAGATTATTTTATTTTCCTGAAATATTCACCCCCCACCCCTTCAAATTCATGGTCAGGAATGAAAAGACAATGTATACATGAAAACACACAAAAAGGCACTCTCAAGATCCTTCATGGCTTTTGCTGGAGGCCAGACCTGTTCTCAAGAAGTTGAACTTCACTTAGCACACCAGTAGTCAGTAGTCACACCACAATGCCTCTATGAAACTTCTCGTGGCACAAAACAAGTTAAATAAAACATCGAATTTCATCCTGATGTTGGCTACCCCTTAAATATCATCATGCAATTGCACATCCCTGGAGTCAACATTTCAAAATCTTATTCCTCGAGAGCTAGAAGTTAAATTTCATCCAATACACGTTTGAATGCAGACAGAAACAAGCTCAATCGTTGAATCAATTAAACAGACTTAATCAGCCTCGAAAAAAACATATACGACTATTGGCAGTTCTGAAGATAAAAAACAACCAACCGAACCTTTGAATTTCGAGAACTGCTCGATAACATCATCAACAAGCTTTTCAAAACTGGGGATAAAGCAGTGAAGACCTTCTGAAAGACCAAATCCTGGGTAGTCCATTGCAAAAACTCCATATCCCGATGTTGCCAACTTCCTTGCCACTCCTGCATATAATGGCCATAGGTAATTATTCTGGGCATCATGATATAGAGCTAAGTATTGAACACTACTGCTTGATAATAGCCACATGCCTTCAAAGAAAAAAGTGCAAGTGTCTCCATAACCGTGACAATAACACACCACGGCTTTCGGGGGAGAGAGCTCCGGAAGCCAACTTTTTGTGAAAATTTCCAACCCTCTAGAATTCACTTCATAAGACTGAAAGGAAAAAATGTCACATCATACTCTGTGTCTCAAAAGTAGACTGCTCAACTTTGCAAAGCTAAAAGTAAATATTGTCGATTAAACATCAAGTGCTAATACAATGAATAACACCGAATCCTTTTGTTCTATTCCAGTAAGTAGAATCAAACACACAAGCTCAAAGATGATGCTGCCACCACTTAAATTCATGAGATGCCAAAATCACATTGAAATTCCTTATGATCAGAGAACCAAAAAATAGATTAATCTAGAAATCTATAGAGGTAGAAGCATGCAATACTGCAAATGGCTATGTTTCATTGTAACAAATTGCGCACCCAGCAAAACGAAGAGTGATTCGTTTCCTCGTGAATACAATGCCCCCCTGTATAGGGAGAGAGAGAGGGATAGGGAGAGAGAGAGCGAGGAAAGGGGGATCATTGGAAAATGCAAATTTTAGTAACTATGGCACATCACCAGAACCACAACGAATTAAATACCACCCAGACCCACAAGTCGAAGTTTTTACTACAATGGGTCCGGAATTCCTGCTCCTTGCAATTACAGCTACGTCCACATGGACATGTACTATTCATTCTCTGTTCCCAATAAAAGACTTAATAATCCTTATCCAGTAAACCAAATTTTTTGATCTTGTGATCCGTCAACCAACAACTCATTATCAGTACTATGTTTAGTTAGGAGAGTCCTTGTGAATTTAAAGTTGCAATAGATCTCTCGGGCCTGTCATTTCATGCTCATTAATTCACAACCGCCACCGACACCGACTTTTAGTAGTTACAACGAAGAACACAAAAGTCAAAGGTTTTACCTCCTTCATTTTCAGCCCTTCACATGGGGTCTGCAAAAATCACGAGAGAGACGGACAACGGCCAAATTACAATCAGACATCCTTGATCTGACCTTTCATAATCAACCATAGCATTAAAATGAAAAACATAAGACCTTAAGGAGGATATGATCAATCCCAAGTTGCACATCTTTAAAGGCGTCCCGAGCGCGTCGTCTAGCAGAGACCCCATCCATGTTGGCATTGATAATCTTTCGCAACTCACGGTCGATGCCTGCAAACTTTTCCTTGCTCGCCATTACGCTCTTTTCCCTCCTTTTCCTACTTTTTCCCTGCAAGCAAACAACAGCTACCCACCAGCAGCAGCCAACAAATCCACGTAATGAAAAAAATCAGTATTATAATAGTTAAGGAACTGCAAATGGCATGCTATTGTTCTTCCTTTTTTTTTCCCCCCTTAGAAGCTTGAAATAATGAATGATATGTTAAACTAAGTAGAGAGAGATAGTAACTTTGACTGCGTAAGCAATGGCGGAGAGAGCAGAATTTTCCGGTCATTTGTTATTTAAATAAAATAAAATCTGACTTTGTTAATTATTTCTGGAGGTGGATCTGAGTTCTGTTGTTTGCTTTTATTTGATTATGGTTGTTAAGCATATTATAATCTTTGATTATGGTCATGTTTTATTTTGATTAGAATTGTCGAAAAGGGGCGGCGTTTGAACTTCCGTCACGCACTGCATCGGATTCTACTCTTCCGCACACACTCACCGTTGGATTGACTTTGGACGTGTTCGATGAGGGTTTTGCCTTTGATTTGTGGCTGCAAATTATTGACTCCTTTTTCGTTTTTGTTTTTAAGCAACAATAATCATCACAAGATCTGATTTTGCTTAAAGCAAGAAATCAGAATCACCTCAAACTATTGATGTGTATGAAAATATTATTCCTTACGTAACGTTAGAGAGACAGAGAGAGATAAATAATGGACTAGTATCTGACAATTCAATCCAGCTTCTAGATGATTGTTGTCTAAACTATAAAAATAAGTTTTTCTTTTTTAATATTTAAGAAAATTGGCTTATCTCTATCTTATTGTAGATGAAAAGTATTTTTAATATGAGTCTACTTTAAATAATATAAATTATTTTTTTCAAAGATATATATCGGCATATTTGGTCCATACAAATTTGGTTTATAAACTATCTGATCGTAAAGGAATCTGGACTTGTAGTGTCCTACAAATCAAGTCTAGTTTGGGTTATGATCCTCGGCCCTGGCCCATCCAGAACGAGAATTGCCAACTAATCCGATTCCTTAAACGTGGCTCACCGCTCACGTGCTTACTTTTTCACAAAATATCTTGGGATTGGGAGCAACATCTGGACACGCATATTTTTCTTCGGTACCAGAAGTCAAAACTCAGCGATATCGACGTCCCTGATGCAAAGGAGCAGTATGGGACCCACTTAATTGACAGGCTCCACCATTCTCGCTGTGCTATGCATGTGCATGATCAGTGCTTTGATAGTGATTCGTCAAAGCTCATTGTTGCTTTTTTCAGAAATATTTAAGCACGTAAACTATTTATATAAGAAAATGGACTTTTCACTTATTTATCAGAATATTACGGGCAGATCACTGACCGCAAAAGACCAAGTATTTGTTATTCTTTACGAAAATTAAAACTCTAACCATACGACGTCGTTAAGTACGGTTATTACTAAGTCCAGCATACGACGTCGTTAAGTACGGTTATTACCAAGTCCACCATACGACGTCGTTAAGTACGGTTATTACCAAGTCCACACAACTCACAACTACTACCGCTTTAGTCCTAATCCTATAAAAAGCCGCCATCACCGGCCCTATTTTCTTTCTCTCTCTCGTGTCAAGCCCCTTCGTCGCTCGCTTCTCTTCTCTCCGGAGGTTTTCTTCTGGTACGTCTCTCTCTTTCTCAGGCCTATTTTCTACTTTTATGTATATATATGTATGCTAATACAAGGATTCGTAGCTACGTGGAAGTTAGGGTATCGAATTAAAGCTATGTGCAATCAGATCTGTCCGCGCTAATATATTCTCTACCATTTTAATATGGATCAGATCTAGTATGTCTCGGGTATCTCCTGTGTTGTTTTTTCTTTTTCCCCTTTTTTGGGGGTTTTGTTGCTGGCGTCTTTTTTTTTTTTTCCCTTTTGAATCGTCGTCCACAGTTGCTGGTAGTTGTTTATATTAATTGACACGCTGTTTTCTGGTTCGAGTTTGAGTGTTCCTAAAAGTAGAAATAAATTTATTCGTTTGTTTTTCGTCGAAGGAGTTTCCTGATTGGTATGGATTTGCTTAGAAGTGGGTTTGCATATATAATTATAGGAAATTCTGGGTTTCTTTTAACTTGTTGAAGGTTTGTGGTTCAGATCTGATGTTGATTATGTCAATGATGTGACTCCTGTTGTTTCGTTGCTGATGTCATGAACATGGAATATAAGGATCATTCTAACTAATTGCTAACTTTTGGTATTTAGTTTTATAGTGGTATAAAAATACGATGGTTAACATTGTTGAGCCTTTTTTTGGATAGTTATGTTAGGATTTGCAATATCTTGTGGATGAATTACATGATATATACTTATGGCTATAACAACTTCAATATCGTGAAGCCTTTGCATATTTTTCCTTATTTTTAATTTGTCTAATTATTGACAGGCGTTCTTCTGAAGAATTATTCCACAGGCTCAAAGATGAATCACTTCAATCTTCAGCAGAATGCCATTACCTCCTCTGAGGACGCAAGAGGCTTGGTCACAATCTCAGAACCGAAAGGTCTGGTTGTTTGCCCTAAACCTCTTCGAGTTGGAATCCCGACCAACAATCCCATCAGGCCTTTAAGGTGGCCCGTGAGGTATATATTTTGGTTGCTTTTGTTGTTTTCTTCCTTTATCAAATTTCAAAACTCTGAAGGGCTCTAATCTTAGTTTATTCGGATTAACAGTCATCAAGCTGAGATTTGTGATTCAAAAGCTGGAGCGGAGCTTCTGGATATTATCCTCATGAAGGTTAGGGTTCTTTCTTGGGCTCCACTCATTTCCATTTATGTGCATTTTGATCGTTGAATACATTCTGGACCCTTTAGTTTTTTTTTCCCCCTCCCAATTTGGTGCTTAGAATGATTCAAATGATGCCTGATTCACTTGTTACGTCTTCATCTTTAACCATTTTTTCTCGGTAAAATTGTGTTGGTAACAATTTAGTTATATTCGTGATGGTTTTTGTGTCATTAAATTTTTATTTCCTGTTAGACTTGATCATTTATCAATTAACTCTTTCGTACTACAAGTATTGAGTTGGCATCTTCTGTTCTGCAGAACTGAGTTTGACTGTAAATTCTTTTCTTTTAAGCAGGAGTGTCATGGGGCAGAGCACTCGACTCAGGTAGCCTCGTCACCACCATTTTTTTGTGGGTCTCCCCCATCAAGGGCTGCCAATCCACTAACCCGAGATGCCCAATTTGGAGATGAAAAATTGACACCAATGTCCCCTTTTTTAGTTCCATCCCCGTCTGGTTTATCATCTCCATCTTCATCAGCACGCAAAGGAGGATGTACGCGAATGAAGTTTGGCCTTAAACCAGCTGCAGTTAGAGTAGAAGGATTTGATTGCCTCAACAGGGATCGCCCAAGGTCCAGCATTCCTGCCATGGCTTAGAACTCATTGAAGCAAGTGTATATAGAGGGAACCTACTGCCAGCAAACTTAACTAGAGGAAGGGAATTTTGAATGTTTTTTGAGAGTAAAAGTTGCTATCTCTAATGTACATAAGTTATGTTTTTACTGGTGATCATGTCTATTGTCCTTGTAAGTAGTTTGATGGAAGGAGAGTACAAATCTTGTGTTCATAAGATGTCTGGAGGTGTTTGAGAGCATAGCTCTTTTGTAATATAGGATAAGATGAGCTTAGTATTGGGAGGGTGCCTTGATTCCATTCGGTGATCACGACGAAATATTCTGTATAGAAACTTATTGTTGATTGAATTTTGATAATATACCCATGTAAATGTATTTCGCAGTCTCACAACACAAGTACGTGCGTATATTTTTATGTAATTTATGGAGTTTGAATGATCTTTCGACTGGTGGCTTGAACGAGTCGACGCGACGGTGTGTTCTACCCGTTAGTTTGAGGTTTGTTGGCACTAGAATTCAAATCCTTTAGTCTTCAGACTGCGCGTTTTGATCTAACGCTAAAAACAAATAAGAAAAGTTGAGAGAAGGAAGACCTTGATGTCCTTGAACTGAATAGGATCTTTCATGTGAAGATCAAGTGAATGAGCACGATGAGAACAGTTCTCTTTGTTCTACCGTATGTCACTTGCGTCCTAAAAGTTGTTTTTCTGTTCTTTTGTCTCAGCTTTAGATAGCGGAGAGAACTGAAGCTTTCCACTCAAGCGCTTCAAATTGAGTTTGGTTTGCTCAGAATTGCTCTCCTACGCCATATCAATATAAAAGAGAAAGACAAATCAGTTCTTAACTGGTGTTTTAGTAGAAATCAAAATTAGAATCTTACTCTCATGAGTAGTTTGTTTTAATTGATTAAATCATATGAGTTATAGCAATTCTTTTCATAGCTTTCTTTATTGTGCATATTTGTTTTAAAGAAAATATTTAAATGCAATAAATTTGAGGTAAGATATAATGATTTAGCGTAAATGAACTGATTTGGAAACGAATTCTTTTAGTTGTACCGTTTAATTTTACAAGTCATTTTTACCTTTAATTTTAAGTGATTTAAACCTACTAGGACGAGAGCGTCACCCCAAAGTAACATTAGATCTTATTAATAACTCCAAAAATAAGTAATAATTACTTATTAAACAAATGTAATGCCTAATCATTCTTAGGAGTAAATTTAAAATTCTCTTAACAATAGTTTAAGGATTAAAATATGTAAGTATTTAATTAAAAATTGAATATATGAGAACAAAAAAAACTTGATTGTCCATATGACAAAATCACCCAAAAAAAATCCTAAAATTATAAGTATATTTCTAATTTTCTTTTTCAATCTTTACGTAGATAGTCATATATTTAATATGATATCTAGAGTCAATATTTTCTTCTTTAGATGTAAGGCTATCAATGTGATATAATATTTTTGTGAAACTCACGTCCTTTTTTCTTTTTTCTAGTTGACTGGTCACAAGAAATGCAAAGACTATAACCCAAATTTGTTGGGGATTTTTTTTAACTAGCAAAAGACGTAGCTATATTGAAGTGACTTTCATCTCTCTTTTTATTATGAGTATGGTCTAAACAAAAATTTTTGGCAACATACAAACAGATCCCTAAAACATGTAATTATACATTTTTTTATTATTATGTTGGAATGGATTACATACCTTAAGTCGAAAAACCAACTTAAATGGAAGGTCAACGGGATTCTCATATTAATGATCTTCTTGAAAATATAAATGAAAATAGCCTCTTTCCTTATTTTCCAGTTTCGTTGTTTGTCTTTATTTGGACAATAGTCAATTGTACACTTGCCGTTCCAGCATAAAGTCGTGTCTATGCAACCAAACGTGACACAAATAGAACTTGGCTTGATATTTTTAGTATCACGTTTTCAAACTTCTCTTCGCAATATATCGTATCTCTTGGAGTTCGTTCAAGGTAATTAATTGGCATTGGACAAAATTTGGCATTTCTAACACAAAATCTAGACCCTATATCCTGAAACTTACACTTACATACAAGGGGTGGGGCCTATATATATATATATATATATGTGTGTGTGTGTAGTTTCTCTCTCCCTCCCCAGCTGTCCCCATCAACAAGATCTTCTTGTGTTCCTAGAAATGAAGAGAGCAAGAGTGAGTTCAGTTTATGAGGGCAGAAGGAGAAAGAGAAGTAGAGAAGAAGAGGACAGCCGATCAAGGTGGGCAAGAATGCATGCAAGAGCTAGAAGATATCGCCGAAAACCAAATCTGGATGCACGCTCTTTTGTTATAGTTAAGAAGGCAATAATGAAAAGGTCAGCTTCGGTGGTCACTAGGAGTAATGCTGCGGACAACAAGAACGATAAGGTATGTAAAGATAAAGGTAAGGACAAGGAAATTGAGATAGCAGAGCCGAAAACTACTGATCCTGATCAATCTGTCTCCCCCACTACTGATAGTGATGAATCTGTTTCGGACCCTTCAGGCCAAATTGACAATATGGTCACTTCACATGAAAACACTAACCCCGAGTATGTTATAGATCTTGAAAATCAAACCCAGTCACTTTTCAAGTGTCAAACGGATGATGCAGAACTCGTTGGTCATCCTGCGCTAATGGCAAACTGGGAGGGAGAACCTGTGTGGTGGGAGGAGTGGCCATTGTCTTGGACTTATGAGGAGCAATGGATGTGGTCCCAGAACCCTTACTGGGAAACTATGGATCCTAGTTCTGAAAATGATAATGATGAGCCTTACTGGTGGGATGATATCTGGAATTTCAGAGGCAGCCATTAAACAAGCCTTAAGGGTGAGATGAAAGTGAAAAACTTCCATGTATAAATTCACCAAATTTTGATAGGTTTTATAAGAAGTGTGTTAATATATTATTTTCTCTCTCTCTCTTTTCCCCTCTTTTCCTTCGTCTTATGCCACACTCACTTGTGCTTTAATTGAAACTAAATCCTCTAACATGGTAATATATAATTCATTTTTAAACAGTATCCTTTTGCTTTCAATTTTTAGTGGTCACAGTAGAGCTTTAATTATTGATGTTTTAAATTTTTTAAAATTATTATTTTTTATCGATTAAAATATTTAATTATCATCGTCTTCACCGGCATTACACTCAACTCAAAATTTCACAATAAAACAAAATCTGAAAAAGTAATATTAAAAAAAGACTTTAAAGTTTTTAATTTCCAGTTCCAAATAGATTCGTGGTTTGCTCGATAATTGACAATAAACTAATGATTACATTATTTTTTAATTCTCAAAAACAAAGTATGCACATCTTTGTTCACATGGGAACTTCTCCGATCTGAGCAATAATATTAACAATATATTTAATTATTTTAAAATTCATCCTTTATAACTCAGTAGTTCATCTACTATAATTCTCAAAATAATTGGAAAGATCTATTTCCTATGGATCATATATGTTAAATCTAAAAATACATTTATGTGTTTTTTGTAACCAACAAAATTACTTTATAGCAAGAAAAGGGAAAATAGAGCAACGTATAAAAGTTTATTATAGTAATAAGTAAAGTTAAAAGTTACTATAAACAATGATATTTTAGGGTAAAAAACTGTAGTGATATTTTTCTTTAATATGGAGGCAATATATGTGGACACAATTACACTTTTAGAAAGAATTCTATTCTAAGATAAAATGTAGCATACCCTTATAATTACTCAATCAATCCTTAATTAACGTCTCCTATGTTTATTTACTCGACAACTCCTATAATTACTATTGTATACAACATCTAACTTCTACACTCCCCCTTAAGTTGGAGTGTAAATATCCAATATGCCCAACTTGCCAATCATATTATGAAATGCCCTTTTTGAAATTACCTTTGTAAGGGCTTTAGTAGATTGATCTTTAGACTTAGCATATGAAAATTGGATAATCTATTGATCTAACTTTTTCTTAATGAAATGTCTGTCAACTTTAACATGTTTGGTACATTCATGTTGTACAAGATTATGTGCAATCTCAATAGCAGTCTTATTATCATAATAAAGAATTATAAGTTTTGTATGATCAATCCTCAAATCTGTAGAACATGCTTAATCCATAATAATTTACACATTTCATGAGACATATCTCGAAACAGAGCTTCTTTACTTGACCTTGCAATAACCTTTTGCTTCTTTCTTTTTCAAGTTACAAGATTTCCTTCCACAAAAGTAAAAAAAAAAAACAGATGTAGATTTTCTGCTTGTTTAATCACCTACCCAATATGCATTTGTGTATCCTTCAGTATTCGAAACATTATTCTTTGAGAAGAGCAAACCTTTTCTTGGAGAACCTTTCAAATACCTCAAGATTTGGTATACTGCATTCATGTGTTCTTTGCTCGGCTGATGCATAAATTGACTGACAACACTTAATGCATACGCTATATCTTGCCCAGTATGAGACAGATAAATTAACCTCTCAATAGACCATTGATAGCACCCTATATCTGTTAGAATTTGGTTCACGAAAATTCCAAGCTTACAATTCATTTCTATAGGCCTTTTAACTGATTTGCAGGCTAGCATTCCAGTTTTAGTCAAGAGGTCAAATATATATTTTCTTTATGAAAAAGAAATTCCTCGAGCAAACCAAATATATGATATTGAAGAATTTCTAGATTTATGAAATTATCAATCCTTAGAGGAGCAGATTCCAAATCTTCAAATTGAACTTCACCCTTTATTGGGAAATCTTCTTTCTCAAAAATCATCTTGACATTCTAGTACTTTTTTAGCTCCTCAAAATTATCTATGATTTTCTACACTTGGATTTAAGTTATGTGGCTTATCTATGTGAAGGTCAATTTATCAGTTTTCTTTTGACTTCCAATTGAAGTTGTAAATCAAACTCTATTATATTAACAGTTGCAGCAGATGAAAATGGATCTCCATCTATCAACATAGTTTGATCAACTTGGACAAACAACAAAATTCCTTTATTGATTTAATCTTGGATAACATGCTTGAATCCTTAGCATGAATTTGTTAGGTGGTTTATGTATAGTGGTACTTACAGTAGTCCCTTTAAGAATTTCTAGTATATGGGCCTTATTAATTTTGTATTAAATGGGCTAAATTTCTTTTTAAGCTATCAACATACACATAAAAATAGGTAATTACATTACATATAGAAAAATTTTTGATGACCATCACTTAATAATTTATGTATTTAATATTTGACTTATTGAATTCATAAAGATTTAACGAGTTAAAGTTTATTAGAATATATTAGTGCAATGTGGAAAGTAGATTAAATTAAAAAGTTATTTTTAATTTTTACTTGTCTGTTAGTTTTGAAAAAATTAAATAAATAAATTCTAACAAAAGCATTCCTATAAACCGTTGCAAAGTCTACAACAACAATAACTCGGTAACAATGAGAAGTCTATGGGTTATTTCCAAAAACTGTAGCATCTATTATGTTATAACTCTACAACAAAATAACACATTCAGCGTCGTTTTTATAGTAGACGTCGTGAATGGTCTGAGCCTTTCATGACATCTGGAAAACCGTCACGAAAAGATGGAATATTCTGCGACGTTGTATTAAGACGTTGGGGAAAAAGGAAGTGTTTAACGTCGTTTTGGTGGGCAGACGTCGCAAAATAGAATGAACGTCGTTTTGGAGAAATAAACGTCGGGGAAGGCCAGGTCTGCGTAATTAATTTCCCCTCCCCCTAATTTTCCAAACGAAAACCGCAAATCCCTCTCTCATCTTCTGACGTCTCCCACGTCCAACCTCGTTCCCTCTCTCATCAAAGTCACTACCCGCATCCAACCTCGTCTCCCGCCTGCGTTTCTCCCATTCCCTCTTCATCATTTTAACCTTCCCTCTCTCATTTTTGTCGCGCTTAGAATCTGTGGAGATTGTTTCATCACAGTCGGCCCTCTATCATCACCAGTCGGAGTGCATGTGCGTGTTGTTTGAGGTAAGTCATTGAAACTTAAGTCTAATCCTTTAAATTTGAGTTGAGTAGTAGCCAAAGCTACAAGAA
>JANZLC010000002.1:16599064-16613439 GCA_026413385.1 Erythroxylum gracilipes | reverse complement strand
TCCTTTGATGCTGTATATTGTTGCTTTGAATGCCATAGACCATTCTTGTGAAGCTAGCCTTGTATTACCTAGCCTCATAAGCATGGTAGTATGTTTATATCTCACTGAGTCGCGTTGTAGACTCACACCTCACTATCACCATTTCAGGGGATTAATAGATCGGACAAAAGAGAAATCCAAGCCTTTTGAGACTTGCTTGGATAATCTGACAAGTAATGTTTCTTTTCACATGATGTAAATTGCAGATGCTTATAGATGCTCCATGGTTTGTCATAATCATATGTACATAAAACATGTATAGGTATGTTATGTTATTGAGAACGATGTTGGTTGATGTTGATGATAAGTAGATGTTGGATGTGAGCATTGTAGATTTAGATCCTCGCTTCTTACAACCTATTAAGCAGGTATAAGGATTTATTAGATAAATGAATGGGTCAGCCGGATTTTTATTAGAATATAGAAAAGTTGGGCTTACTATAGGTTTTGGTGGCATTAAGCCTACCCATTACCTAGTGCCAACACGGCCCAAAAAGGTGGGTCGTGTCAAGTAGGTGGTGGGTTCACTTCATTATAGAAAGTTTGCAAAAGGAACTCTTTAGGTAGGTTATGATAAGGGCACCTCCTTTGCAAATCTTTGTACCTTTCCTAAGCCTTATAAAGTAACTCCGCATCACTTTGTTGAAAGTTTGTGATTTTTTGAATTATCTATGTAGTCTTCGTAAGGGAAAAGTACTTAATCTAAGAGCGCTCGCACTAATTGTTCCCAACTTGTAACATTCACAAGACTTAGTGAGTAATATCATGCCATAGCTATATCTTTTAGTGTGAAAGGGAAGAGTCTCATCTTAACGACATCTTCCGACATCCCATGATATCAGAAAGTATCACATATTTCTAAGAAATTGACTATATGAGCATTAGGATCCTCATTAGTTTGCCCGTAAAATTGAACATTAGTTTGCAGCATGTTTAATAAAGCTAGTTTTATTTCAAACGAAGCTACTTAGATAGGTGGTCTAGCGACACCTTGATTGGTCACATTGAACCCCAGTCTCATGAAATTTATAAGGGTCTACGATTGGTTCCCTTCGTTTCCTTCTTATTGAAATCTTAATGAAATTCCTTAGCCATGGTTAATTCGGTATTTTCTTCTTCTTCATGTCTAGCTCTTCGGATTACTAGCTCTAACTAGGCAATGTCAAGTTCTAAAGTTTCAGCTATCAGACTCAAACTTATAGTAACTCTTATGTTCATGCAATTGCATGGACACAAGAGTACCAAAAACTCCTTAAACTAATCCTACTAACTCCTCAGCAACGATGCAAAAAACTTGATCAAGTGGGCAAGTTTTACAATTTCTTATCCCTCAATATACCGTAACTGCACAAGTCGTGAGTGTAGTATATGAGGTGTCCATCCCTTAAGGAGTTAGTGAACTAATCAAATTCTAAATTGTCAAAGACCTAAAGGATAATTAAAATGAAAAGAAAAACTAAACAGAAAAGTAAATAAGTGAATATGGATTGATTGAAAATGAAATTGTAAAATTAACACAAAGAAATCAAAATTGAGCACCATCAATGAACAATAAAAAAATCAAACAAGGAAGATTAGTCAATTATGAGAAGGGGGATTTATCCTATTATTAAATACTAACATGATTACTTTTGAGTTAATTCAATATTGGTCTTAGATTTCTGAGGAGTAGATTACTCTCTCTCGAGTTATAATCGTTAAACCCTAATTGAATTATAGAATTGGCAATCTCTCAATTAACCAAAAAGCCCACACATCTAATTAGATCTTAAGCCTCTAATAGACTATCGAGTCATCACACGAGATCTCTCTTTGTATAAGTTACTTATTTGATTATTTGCATGATCTATTAAATTATTTAACTCTCATTACCCAATCTAATTGTTTTGTTATCGATTCAATCTCTCGATTTGTTACCAAAGCATGTAAATACAACAAATAATAACAATACTCAATGTATTAACATCAAAAGAAATCACATTAACATTGATTCAAGAAAAAATTCATAAAGGAGTTTAGAAAGTCATCATCAAGCCCAAATCCATCACTATCAAATCTATCTCATACATTCAAAAGAAAGAATGACAGATAAAATGAAGTGTCATTGGAAGGGGTCGGGACAACAACCCTCCTTCTTCCCTCCTCCTCTCTTCTCTTCTCTCATATTCTTCTCCTTCCTTGGATCTCTCTCAATGTAGTCTCTTTCTAGGGTTTCTTCTCTTCTCTTTATAGTCTTTTCTATTTAGGGTAAAAACTAGGTTTTAATAGGGCCCAAAAGTTTGAAATATCCCTCAAAAAGTTGAGTTTAGAAGTCGATCCGTCGTGACAAGCTAATTTGGTCTCTATCACAATCGTGGCCCCCTAAAAAAGGTTTTATCATGATCGTGGCCCTGGGTCTTCCTCTGAACTTCCTCCGAATCTCCTTTGTTCTTTGATATTTGATCTCAAAAATTAATAAACACATCAAGGCTCCTCAAAAACACAAAATTAAAGCTCACTAGCATGCTCTAACCCACATGACACTTAAAATTCAAATATCTAACCAAGTAACACAATTCTAAACCTAAACATGCATAAATCAATTAATTAACAACTAAAAACATACTAAAATGCCTACTAAAACATCATGAAAACATGAATTTAAAGATTCCCATAGCATATAAGGCAAGTTAGACAAAGAATTGATGATACCTTAACGTCCAATTTAGTCTTATAAGATTTAAAATAATATGGGTGTCAATTAATTTATAAAAATCTTTTGATGAATATAATGGCATACACATAAAAATGCCTAGTCACATAACCTTATATAACAACAATTTTTTTTCCATAATTACACCTATGGAACTTTAGTTTCGATGTTTCCTATGGACTTCAAAACCAAGAAGAAGTGTTTATCACTAGCCTTAAACCATGGGTATAAATGTATTTCGTGTCCGTACCTTCTATCTCATATGGCCCATCAACTATATTGATCCCAATAAATTGACATGAAATGTACATTATCTTAGAGCACATGTAGGGGTTTAGTACATTATGGAAACAATCCCATAATCTTTTATAGGTATACATTGTCCACTAAACCTATATGACGCCTCTTGGCTTTGTTTCCAACAGAAATTGTCATTTTTAGATAAAATTCACACTATACACATCTTGCTACAAGAACAAAGATATAATCACTTAGTTCTACTAAGGTTAGTGATAAGGTTATATCACGATTTACATAATTAAGATAGAAGAGATACACATTATATTACTTCCATAGATATAACAAGTAAAATAATTAGGTTTGCATTGTAAAATGACGAAATATGTTGTATGGAAATATTAATTAGCCACCGTTTTTTAATAAATAGTATCATTGGCATATGAAATTATTTTCTTTTATACACTTTTACCACCTGATAACCACAAAATATGGGTATGCATAAATTTCAAAAATTATGCCATTGTACTAAAATATATTAAAGAACTTAAAGTTTTAGTTGCCATTGCAAAAACACATAAAACTAAAGACTTTGTAAGGAAAACCAAGTATTGAAGTCACAAGTAATTTTGTGCTAATCAAATAATGAAACACAACACAATTTGTGTGCAAGAATTTATGTGTTTCTCTTAATCAAATTTATTTTCATGTTAAAATGTTTTCACATGTTTATATGATTACAAGTCCTCGGTGTTGACATCACATTGAATAATATTTCTAGTACTAGTATATATAAAAAGAATAAAAGATGTGCGTTGACTAAGGAAAGCATCTCAATACAGATATAAAAGGTTAAAGTGGTCGTCATTAATGACAATGAGGATAAGGACAAAAATCAAAGGCCTATAAAGACAAAAGTGGTAGAATTAACAGTCAAGTTACCAACCTTTTAGGGTTAGTAACTTTTGGGTTATACGAGAGAGTTAGGATAATTACATGTTTTTTTTTGCAAATTTTCATAAGCATTATTTTCCTAACACCAATTATCATTCGAAATAAAAATGTCTGATACTTAGTCTAACAAGGAAGAATTCTAAGAGCTATAGTGTGATCTACACACATAATGGATAGTGTGAGAAACTCATATCTTTTACTATAATAGCTTCACCTCTATATAAATTCATGCTTTCTTCATCCTGCTTCTACCCTAAATTTCCATTTTCCTTCCCTTTTACTTATTCTCATCTTCTTTTGGAGTTAGCTCCTCTTCATCATTTTCCTCTTATCGTTTCTTCTACTTTGTATGTATACCTTCAGTGCTTCTTTAATTTATGTTTTTAAGTCCTTAAGTTCTCCATTTCCTCTTTATTCTCTATTTTATGTTCCATCTTTTAGTTATTTGGCTTACTCTCGATTCCATCCTAGTTCTTAAGTGCTTATTTCCATCTTCTTTTATTCCCTCCTCTTTCTTTTTACATTTTGGAACAATAATTTAAAATTTCTTCTAACTAGCATTAGAGGTCTTTCCTTTTCCTACTAAATGGACTTAGACTTTATTGATTCTAGATAGAGCCCTAGCTCCATTAAACAAATTCCCCCATTTTCATCACTTTCCTCCATCTCTTCTCATCCCTCCTACCCTGCTATCTCCATCCTCCCCTCTTCCTCTCTATCTAAAAAAAAAATATAGTTTTCATCCTTAAGGATTCTTCTCATTTCCTCCTCTTCCACTTCCAAGTTTTCTATCTCCTGCCTCCCTAAGGAAAAATGGCCTCCCTAGCTTTCAAGTCAAATAGGCTCCATCTTTGCTTACCCTTTTAGGCCTTGATGTAACACTCAATTAGAAAAAGGTCCCATTTCATTTATGCCATCTAGTTGAGAAAGATTGCTTAACTATTATCTCTCCTTCTTTAGATACCCATTTTCTTCAAGAAGCAACTTATCTTCCCATTCATTAAACCATGGGCCCTTAAACACTAGAAAAGTTAAGGATTGGAGGAAGTTCCACTTAATGAAGACAATCTTTTCCTCTTTAGGTTCTTAACAATTTATGGAGCTCAAGATTTCTTATAGGCAAACCCTTGTCATTTCAATAGCATAGCCCTCTTCTTTCAACTTTGGAAGCCAAGCTCCAACCTACAATAGGTTATGTAGAAAAGAGTTTTAATTTTGATCAATTTTCACAAAATATCCTTTAAATACTAGTCCACTAAAGGCTTAAGTCTCTTAGCTAGATTTTTTGTAATCTAATATGTATCGATGAAGTTATAACAACTAGAAGAAGAATGGGCCCTTAATCTAATATGTTGATGTATCCATCTCCATTCTAAGATGTAAGGACTTAGTAAACTATGGATTTCATTCAACTTTGTACTCAAGGATCCACATTATGGAATGATATCAAGACATCCTACAATTCAATTAGGGACCTCTGGATAATTTTGGTTGATTTTAATAGTGTCATCCTTACCTTAGAAGTTAAAGGAGCTATATGTATTGGTAATACTTGCAATTATCTCAGTTCTTGTCTTTCCCAAATTAAAATCACTAATCTTAAATATGAGAGATATTTTTTATGCATTAAACAATAAGTAGGAGGGGGATTTTTTTATGAGGAAAAAGCTAGATAGGGCTATGGTGAATGGTGGTTAACTTTATACCTTTTTAACTATGAGGGCAGTATACAATAATTTTTTATGTTTAGTACATTCCCCTATTGAAATTTATAACTTGACTTTGAATATAAAGAGATTTTCCGCATTCAAATTCTTTAATTACTTATGCAATATTATAGGATTCTAGGATGTAGTCAAGAGGGGCATTAATTAAGATGTAAAAGGGTTTGAATCTTAAAAATTTTGTAATAAGCTTATAGGAATTAGAGAGGAACTAAAAATACTTAGGTCAAGGCTTTACACTAATAAATTTTCTAAAATTGGAAAGGCTAAAAAAGTGCGCTACAACTCACTAATGGATGTTTAGTGTTTAATTGACGAGAAAATTTCTTTGAAGTATTATTTAAAAGTCTTAAAAGACCATTGCTCATTCTTAAAATAGAAATCAAGAATTTTATGGATCAAGGAGGGGGATTGCAACAATAAATTTTTCTACAGTTCCCTCATGTTTACAAGAAACTCTAACAAAATCTCTCCCTGATCAAGTGAAGATAGAGGAGGCTAACAAATCAAGATGGCTCATTAACTCACGCTTTGGAATAAGTTCAAAATATATTAGCATCCCTAGCCTAAAGCCACTCTTTAATTTCATGAATTGAGTTCATTAGTCCCAAAACTTATTATTAGCCAATAATGTGAGTTGCTCACTAGGGCTTTCACTATGAGGGACATTAAGATGGCAATTTTATTCTAAATCCTTCTACAGCTCTTGGATCATATGGATTTAATACTTGTTTCTATCAAAAAGCATGAAACACATTGAAACCTTAAGCCTGTAAGAAAATTATGGAATTATTCTAAAATGAAAAAATGTTGAAAGTTTAAATAAACTCATATTTGATTAGTACCTAAGATTAACAACTTTGTTTAGTCAGAGATTTCAGGCATATTATTTACTATAAAACCTTTTATAAGATCATTTCCAATCTTTTAGCCTTAAGAAAAAAATTGAAACCACCATACTTTATCAATCCCTTGCAAGATGGTTTCATTAAAGGAAGAAACATTGGTGATAACATCCTTTTTAATGATAACTTTTCAAAATTATAATTTAAAAGGTCAAGAAAGAAATGTACAATAAAGATAGATCTACAAAAGGCATTTAAATGTGTGGACTGATGCTTTGTTATAAACTCACTTAAGGCTTTTGGTTTTCCATATGCTTTCAATATATAGATTAGTCAATGCATTCCCACTCAATCTTAGAGCATCCTTATAAATGATGAGCTTACAAAGGTAATTAAAAGAGATAAAGGAATTAGATAAGGAGATCCTCTTTCAACCTATTTGTTTACCATTTACATTGAGGTGCTTTTAGACTCTTACATTATTATATAAGATTGGAGAAAAACTTCAGGTATCACAAAATGTGTGAGAAACAACAAATCATCAAGTTTTCTTTTGTGGATGATCTTTTTTTGTTTTATGATGCTAACTCTAATTTAATAAGTTTCCTTATCAACATTATGGATTCATTCAATAATCTTTCTAGTTTGATCATCAACAGGGAGAAGTGTTACATATCTAATGTTAAAATGTGTTCTCAAGAACTAGCTAAAATTTTAGGTTTTAAATGTTAAACCTCCTCCATTTATATATCTTAACATTCTAATAACTTTTAAAAGAATCACTTACATGGAATACTGGACTCTCTTTGATATGTTAAGAAGAAGATTCACCATTAAAGCAACAAATGCCTTACATTTGCTAACATATTATAATTAATAATTTTAGTGCTCAGAAATATGTATGTTTACTAGTACCATCTTCTATTTCACCCTAATAAGTTATGTAGGGACATAGAGAAGCTTCTTCGGAAATTCCTATAGATAGGCCATGGCTATAAGAAACCTCATATTTAGTTAGAAGAGAATTTGTTTTCCTAAAGAAGAGGGGGTTTAGGAATCTAATCAACGTTAGTGGTTAATAAGATTTTATTAGCAAAAAGGGTATAAAGAATACTCACTTACAAACAGTCATTGTGGGTAACATGTCTCTATAGGAACTACTTAGAAGAAAGGAACTTTTGGATCCTTATATCTAAAAAGGATTCATCATGATGCATATTGCAAATTTTGAAGTTAAGGGACAACTTACAATCTTTAATCTAAATAAAGATAGGTAATGAGCGTATTTAGCTTTGGTTTGATAATTAGAATGAACCATGCCCTTTATAACTTCTCTCTAATTTCTAAAACTTAAGAATAATGTATCAAAAGAATTCCAATCTTAAAATATAAGTGAATGATAGTAACTGAGCATGTGGTAATGAAGCAATAATATATTCCTTAGAAGCTTCCCTTTTTATAAACTCAATCAAGGTATAGTTAATAGGGGTTACTAGTTGAAACATCCCTCTGGTAGCTAAGAAATCTTATAGATATATAACTAAAATTTATGCTATAAGAACTTACTAGTTCAAGCTAATTTGGTGTTAGTTTCAACTACCAAAGATATCATTGATTCTTTGACTAAGAGTTGAGAACAAAATAAACACAATAGACAGGGTAAACGCTCCAAATCCTACATGCAGATTAATACTGGTTGCCCTAGAAACTTTTAATCACCTTTTCTTTGACTTTTTATTCCCATGGATTGTGTAAGGGTATGTAGCTTAAGTGTAATAACTTTTTCCAAGGAAATGAATGGGATAGGATAATTCATTGGGCTACCTATCCCCAACAGCTTAGTAAAGGTAATTATGACTTATTCAAAATAACTTTTAGATGCATTATTTATACCATATGGTGGGTGACCAATTCCAAAATTTTTCGGGCATCAACACTAAGATATTTTAGCAACTGCGAAGAGCAACCTCAGTATGATTAGAGAGTTAACAATGGTAAGAGGTAAAAAAAAATTTGAAACTAAACTATAAAATGGCAGAAGGATGGTATCTTTAAAAGAAATGGAGATGTTTTGCACTTTCAATCACAATTAGCACAATTTCAGCTTAGATGCTGGTTTTATTTTATTATATTAACTTAACAAATAATGACATTTTAATCTAGTATTTAGTAGTTAATTATTATAGCTAATTCAACTTAACTCTCACTTATAGTTGTGATTCTTACCTTGCCTAATAAAATTCTTTAATTTTGAAAGAGGAATTATAATAGTTATATAGTACCATTAACATCCATTAACTATAACTTTGGTGGAGAATTTTTCTAAAACTGATTGATTTCCTCTTTGGAAGCTCAAAAGAAAATTACTATTTTATTGGGCAATTTTAATGAGATTTTGAAGAACTAGCATCTTTTTTCATCCATCTATAATGAATATAAAATGTGAACATCTGTTCAATTGATGAGCTATCATATGCTAGTAGGGATTTATGAAATATTTTTTCATTGTAAGATCAATCACACTGCACTAATACAAGTCACACCACAATTGAAAATAGAAGGAAGCCTACATTTTTTAAGGAACTAACAAATTTATAGATAAACTATGATCCTTGCTTTCATAGAATCGTGAAGATTACAAAAAGTCAAATACACCATTTTTGGATGATATATGGTATAAAGCTTTACGAAATCCAATACACTTACTTTACCATATGTTTGGTGTCTTAATTTAAGGATTAAAATTGATTTCCTAGTACCAACCTTCTCAATACTAAATATGTTTTATGTTGACCTTTCTGTTTAGCCATATATTATAATATTTCCACACTTATACTAATACCATAAAATGAGTGAATGTAACTTAGGTCAAATATGTTGTACCATGATATTTGGTATTTGATAAATTTATATTTATCTTAATCTTATAATTAGAGTTCTTGACATGTTTGATTTGTGAGATTTTGATGTATTTAGATCTTTTAGTTAAGGTTTGCAATGTCACTGAATTTGTTTCTTTGAATCCTTATGGTCAATTTCCAATAACATAAATAGATCCTCGATGAAGTTTTCATCGTAAGATTTATAAATGATTAGGTTTGTCATTCTCTGGTGTCATTGTATTACTAATCAAATGATTAAATGGTTGTCTAATTAAACTAGATAATGTTTTATTCTAGTAATACAAATGAAAATATTGCATTGTTCTTCCCAATTGAAATCCATAACGCAGACTATATGAACTCAAATGATAGAATAACATACATTATAATTTACTGATGTTTATATTTGTAATAATAGTACATAATATTGCATGGCAAAGGATATCATAAAACATAACATTTTTGAACATGTGTCAAAGTAGACCTATCATTGCTAAATTGGATGTTGTGTTAAAAAAACTTAGAGAAAGAACAAAGTTTTATTGAATTAATTATCTTATATAAACTTAAGCTCTTTATATAAAACTAGTGAAAAGTAATTCAAATTCTACAGCTCAACCTTAGCAACTAACAGAAATAATTGAGTCATCTAAAGATAAATTATAGAATATAACAAATTTGTAACTCAAATAACTAAATGCTAACAAATAGAGATAATAAACCTGTAAAATTATCATTTTTAGTGCTTATGCTTAGGAGGATAATTTTCTTCTTCATTATGGTGCTATTCATATCGAGACAAGAAAGGCATCGATGGTGGCTCATATCCAATGTGGAAGAAAACACCTCTCATAGTTTGATTCATCCACTCTAATTGGATATCTTGATCTTCTTAAAGTTCTTGCATCTCTTTAAAATTCTAGAGGATCCTCTTATAGTCCCTCTAAATTTCCTCTAAAAGTGATTGAATAGGTGGCTGACAAACCCTAATGGTATTACATTAGTTGAAAAATAATCATATCAACGTCATCTTCCACCCTTTGGTCATTAGCGCCAACCTCAACATCTTTGATAACATATTCTTCCCTTATCACCTTAACAATCCTAATGTAACACATAGCTTTGATGTCAATATTAGGCATTATACACACAATGTTAAACTAAGGAAGTGTCTAAAAATCCCTTAAATTATTTGCTAAATGCAGTGTATACATCCCTTCATATATTGCAACTTTTTCTCTCAACACCATTATCTTTAAGTAGCTTGAAAAAGATAAAGTCAAATTGCAATAGTGACCTTTGTTAAAACACCATAAATAAAACAAATCCTAAAGAGTCACCACCCGCTATTCTCCCTCCTTCCATACATGGTGTCAGCAATTATGAAATGCAAAAAACTTTAAAATAGTGATCTAATGTGAGAGAATTTAGTTTTTATAAGATTATAATCATAGGTTCCATGGAGATTTTTAGCCAAAACTCCACATCCATATATAAGTCCTCAGGGAAGTCAAATTTTGAACTTAGATATCTAAATGTTTACACATAATCAAGAAAATAAAACCTACACTTCACTATAATTCAAAGTTTTAAATTACAAAATCCTTACCACCCATCCTAAACATAATATCAATGGGCTTTTTTAACCCTTACATCTTAATTGAAATTAGAAGTTATCAGAATTTTGATTGTTTATTCAATGTAGGTATCTTCACATATTTGAAAACCTAATTTATTAACTGATAATTAGTGATTTAGCCATATTTAGTGCAATTTGCTTATTTATTTGAAATTTTTATCATTTTTAGTACTTAATTCATTCCCGATGTATTATTAGGTTATAATTCAGTTATTTAAAGGAAAAGGATTGAACTGGGACAAGTTTGGGATGAAGTGGAGCTATTTTAATCAAGTTATGAAGAACTTGAAATTTTGCACAATCACTGGACAAGCCTATATTGACAGCTACATAAGTTCATAGAGTTACATGGTCACTAGATATGCCCATTACATGTGGACATACTTAAGTGCACATTTTTAGCCCATATTCACTTTGAATTTGAGAGGATCATGATTTTTAATCAACATAGCCACCACGTATACTTGTGTTCGTGACTATTTACTACCCAAAATCTTAACTTTCAAACTATAAAAGGAAAAATTAAGAGGAAAAGTATAAGAGACGCTCAAGAAACACAAATTGGTGGCCTAGGAAGAGAAAGAGGAGAGAGGCTTAGCAAAAATCTACGAAGACAAAGAGAATGAATAACAAGCAAAGAAACAATTTAGAGTGGAATTTCAACAATCTAAAGTGGATTTTATGAAGATAAAAAAGGATTTTATCATGTTTCTTTTGATTTCCTAGCTTTCCTTTAGTTTTGATATTATTTATTCTATAATTAAGATATAAACCTTTGGTGGTACTTAGATTAGATAAACCTTGGTATAGACCTTTTTGTGATTGTATTTCAATTTAAAGTTTCATTGAGATTCAACTACGTGTTCTTAATTATTTTTGAATTAATACTACTAGCATGTTGATTCACGTGTGATCTTTTGTAATTGGCATTTAAAAATCCAATCCATGAATAGATATAGCATAATTGAAAGGTGTTACATGTAAACTTAGTGATAGGTAGACATAAATCTTTAGGATTAGGGTCCAATCCTAATAGCTAAATTAATAAATCGATTAATGCAATTCTAGGGGTTTTAATTAGAAAAAATTCAATTAATCATCCTAGGATTAGATGTTAATGTTCTTGAGAAAGGTTTTAGCATAATTGAATTTCCACAGTCCAATGAACTATAGGTTAAATTGAATAGTGACTTTATGTTTTCCTGAAAAGTTCTAAAAGGGCTTTTCATGAGAAGTTCTAAGAGGGATTTAAATTCTAAGTACCACTATCTTATTTGATTGTTTCTTTCTTTAATCTTTGTTCTAGTAAGTCAATTGTGTCAATTTATTTTAGTTTATTATTTCAATTTTAAATTTGATTAATTGAGCACCAAAATTTGTTGGACTAGATGATAGAAAGATAATAAGTACAAGTAATTCTAGTCTGCATAAGGTCGACTTATACTCATCAATTCTAGTTATAGCTATACCGAGTGTTGGACCCCAAACTTTTTATGAAAGATTAGAGATATTGAATGAGAAATTTTGGTGATTAGTCACGAGTAAAGAACTAATGAATGAAAGTTTTTGAACCAAGAAATGATAGACAAGAGTAAAGTAGAGAATGAAAAATGTGGATAGATTCATGATTTGTTGTGGTGTCTTTGGTGGATAAGAGATTTTAAAATAGGAATAATCAAGGTGAAAGTTATAAGGGAAATGAAAGCAAAAATGAAGTTGAATATGTGTCGCAACCTGAAGGATATGTACATATATGTATGTTCTGTTATTAGTGTTCATGATTAGTCATGGATTATAATTTTCTTTGTGGATGATACTGATATGAAATGTAGTTAAGAATGAAGACTGTATAGAGTAGAAAAAGGTAATTTTGGTATGATTTATGTTAAGGAAAGAATCTGAAAGAAAATGGTAGATGATCCGGAAAATATTCATTGAGTATGTTTCAATCTTTTAGCTACAACGTTTTCTCTAGTTGTCCAAATGAGATGATTCTTAATTTGGATTAACCTAGAGATATATGACTACATTTCATATGAAGAAATTGAATTTCATTTCAGTCTCTAAGAGTCTCAAAAGTTATCATGAAGTTAAGAAATGGGTGTAGTATGTTGAGTGGAAAATTCATCTTTAGAGATTAGGGGCAAATTTGGGATTGATATAAATAGATTTTGGCCAAGTTGTCTTCTGGAAAGTTGTAGATCATTCTTTTATCTTTCCAACGGTATATAGTATAAAAATTTTAGACATCTGAGCTAAAAGTTATGCTTTTTTGATTGCTTTAGCCTTATATTTCGTCTTAGTTTGACTTTTTCCGTCTCAATTTGACCGTCTTAGTTTGACTTTTTCCGTCTCAGTTTGACTTTTTGCGTCTCAGTTTGACTGTCTTAGTTTGACTTTTTACGTCTCAGTTTGACCGTCTTATTTTGCTTCCGTCTCAAAATGACGTCATCATCGTCTTAGTTTGACTTTTTGTGTCTCATGTTTGACCGTCTCAAAATGACATTGGACTCATTAATGGCATAATTGGAAAACACTACAAGAAAATATAGTAAATAGGGATGGAATATCTGGGACGGAAGTGATTCTGTCTGGAATCACCAACGGTGAAGAGACGTAGTCGAAAAATGAAGACGGGAAGGCATTGGTTACCGACGGTGTACATACCGTCGATGAGACCCGTATGAAAATGTTTTAAAACGTAACGAAAACTACCTCGTTTTGAATTAAAACAAAACGACGCCATTTTCGTTAACGTTTTAAGCCAGCCAAATGCCCCTCCCTCCCATTCTCCCGCGCATCTGGTCTTCTTCTCCCTCTCTCATCGTCGGCTTCCATTGTGCTGTCGCCATCGCCGTCGCCGCCACTGTCTGCTCCATCTATCGTTGCCGGCTTGAAGGTCGCCGGTGTCCCCTGCTCCGGTGGTAACATTCGAAGGTATACAACAAACTCTTCCTCTCCCGTGTTAGACAACAATCGGTGGAGTTGAAAAGAGGTTAAGTTGATTTTGTTGTTTAATTAAAAATGAGGTTGGTGAGTGTTATTGAATGGGTTTGTGTTTGTTGTAGATTAAAGGGAAGAATGTGGTAAATTTTTTTGAATTAGGGATGATAAATTGTGCACATACCATGTGTTTGACAAAATGCCAATAGGTGTTTTTGTTGAATTGTTATTGATGTTTAAGTAATATTTGGTGTTGTTGTGCATGAAGTTTAGAATGTACTATTGTTGTTATTGATTTTGATTAATTAGTTTCATATTTGTGTAAAAATATAGGATATAAATTGATTTGTTATGGTTATATATGTATGCATAATGATTATGTATAAGATTAATAAAGTATAAGGAAATTAAATGTATAAT
>JANZLC010000002.1:16557413-16567542 GCA_026413385.1 Erythroxylum gracilipes | reverse complement strand
ACATAAACAGTATCCAATTCACAATATATTGTCAACACATGATTAAACCCTAACCATGCTAATCTAACCATACCACTACAATCTCTAACCTGAGTCTTACAATAATACAATTAAATGTTCAGACAATAAGTGAAAACTCCCTTTTTAAGCCCCGAAACTCAAGCCATTGCTACATCTCCAAGAGGAACGAGAAGCTTAGCCGAGCATGACTGTCGTTGTCCTCAACACTGGCGTGACTCCAACGACATCCATGATGAAGGTGATCCTGCGGTGAAGACGTGTAGATGATGAAGAAATAGGTGACGGTGAATGATGGTGGCAGTGTTCGATGGAGAAGATGGTGTCTGTGTATTATCTGTGTGGAAGACGATGGTGTTGGTATGGAGAAGGTGGTGTTTGTGTCGGGGTGCGGTTCTATATGGTGGTGGCTGTGTGGCGTCGGCTCTGTATGGTGATGTCTGCTCTTTTCTTCGATGACCTAAATTAGCAAATATTTAAGGACAACGAGGCGAGCTGGGTCAGAACAGTAAATAATTTTCCATTTTTGGTCCGGATATCGGACATACGTCGTGACGTATAAATTAATATTCGTCGCAACGTGTGAACTGGCTTTAGTCGTCGCGACGTGTGGACTTGATTGGCTTGCTGCGACGTGTGATCATCTCACGACCTGTTGACTTCTTGCATCATTGACTCCTTGTGTTCCTACAATTAAATCACAATTTGCAGCATCAATCGTCCTTGGAAAAAATTATAATGCAATTAACATCAATTTGGAACAATTTAACCAATAAATTGCACATAACGTGAGCTCGACATAAGGAACTAATTTAAGCACAAAAGTTGCAATTAGGAGTCAAAAAGTACTTCAATAGTTATGAAAACGCAGCCAATTAATAATGTAAACTTGGGCTCAATCACCCATCCATAATTAAAATTTGTATGATCACTCCAAACATAATTATAAGACTGGGAATATGAGTTATAAATGAAATTACTTCCATCTATGAATATTTTTTTCAAAATTTAAATCACTAACACAAAAATGAAAATATCAAGAATTAATTGAAAAGAAACAAAATTTAAGCAAATATCCACAAAACACTAATTAAAATCAAGAAAAAAAACTAAAACACTGCACTCCCCAATAATGGCACTAAAATTAATAGCATGTTATAACGCTAGTCAAAATAAACTATATCTATTACTGTAGCAGTAGTGAGTCTAGCTCGATCCCATAGAGAGAGTGTGTATAATTTATGAAATATAATTAATTAGTATTTATGTTTAAGGGTGTTTTGGTTTTTAAAATAAAAATTAAATTAAAGCTAAACTAACTAACAAAAGTAATTTAAAGAAAACATGTAAAAAATGATAAAAGTGGAGAATTCGGTAGGGATCCGGTCCTTTGGTTTAATTTTGGCCTACACCTTAATTAAACATACTTCATTGATTTGTTGTTCGTAAACCTATCATAGAAACTATTAATCGTGGGTTAATAATTAACCTGACTTTTCCCTTAGGTAGAGTTTAATCAAGATACGATCATTAACTAGACCTAACCACCGAATAACCTAGGATACGATCTCTATATTCAATTGATTAGTAGCATTACAAATTAGGAAAACTGATTAATCAAGGCACCAACCACATACGATGTGTCATTTAACCTAGGTTATGTTATCCCTAATGATTCCGAACTATTAGTCGCTACAAATGAATTTCAACATAACAATTAAGGATTAAATTTAATATTATAGTAATGGGTTTGTAATGAAACGATCTAATGAATGCATTAAAATCATCTTATCATAATACCCAATGCATCATACACAAATAATCGAATGATAGCGAGAATATGATTATCCATACACAAAACACAAATCCATATGCATCGGATAATATAATCAATTTCTAAAGAGTGAAAGAAAATAACAAATACAAAGAGAAATATACTTAACCTGGGTCGTTAGCCTCGATGTCACCTCCAAACTAAAGTCAGGAAAGTCACCCCTCTATGGGTCTCTTAAGGTTAAGAGCTTTGCCCCTTCTCTTTATAGAAACCAAGAGCTGCCAAAATAATTTTACTTTAAGGCCCCTGCAAGAGCCTCCATCGACGACCCCTCACTATTCTTTTTTTCCAACCCATGCTACTATTCTTTTTATTTCTTTCAAAACCCCACACACTCAAACCCTTATTTCTGTATGCGTTTTATGGTTATAGCGAACGACTGCATTTTATCTTTAGATATATGTTTACATTTCATGCACAACATCAGCATGAAACGTAAACGTTGTCTGTAGACATTGTTTGTGTGAAATGAAAATTTTGTGTGTACATGTGCTACCTTTGCTTCCCAACAACTACGTCATTTCTCTTGTAGCATTTCACTCCTGTCTCTGATTTGGTCTTCTTTTTTATGGTTGTGCTGCGCTACATTTTCTGCTCTTTGCCTCCCAGCTGGTGTATTGTCATTTTGGTCTTGACTCCCCATCTATTGCAACGTTTTAGCTCTCCTTTATCCATTAAATGATATCGTCCATCATCCTTTGTTGTATTGCTTTTAATTCACGTTCTAGCATGAAAAAACATACACATAAGCGTTGATTTTCTACTTCCTTATGCTTCCAACATGTGTTGTTCATTAAATATATCGTCAATTATATCATTATCTTATATGGATTCCGTGAGTGAGTGATTCTTTAGAAAATGACCTAAATATCGTGCTTTCAAATCATTTTAACTTCTTTGCTTTCGAATTGTGCCTAAAATCTTAAGCAGTTTTATAGCAATAATCACTAAGTTTATAGAAAAAATTTATAATTAATTAAGCACAGATCAATTTCCCCCACACTTAATTTTTGATCGTCCTCGGGAACATCAAAATTAAGCTAAAAGACCTAAAACATTTATTTATCTCCTATATTTCCTAAGAATACATAATCATAAGCAAGAACTTGACATTCCATGAACTTGACTATCAAATACAGATTGGTTAAAATTGGAAGTCATAAATTGCGCATAAAATGCTTAGTTTAATGTTTCTTTTATTAGGTTCATATTATCTTCGCCACAGTAGAGTTTAAGCACCATTCAATCATGAAGGTGGGGCAGCAAGTCAAAATAGCTATATGAAATTATAAAGAAAAATAAGGAAATTGGACAGAAGCCATCTCGGCTTAACAACAACCACCAAATATTAGGGCGATCTGAAAGAATTTGACAAAAGGGTGGGGACTGTGTAGACTTTGATGGGGATCAAATGGTTGTTCATGTACCTTTATCATTGGAGGCTCAAGCGGAGGCTCGTTGATCTTAGGCCTTGACTCATCCTCCATGGATGAACCTTGCAGAGGAACCAATAGGTTTTCTTTTGTTGGCATTCCATCCTTCCTTCTCCTTTCACAACCTATTACTGCTTTTTATAAGGCACATCACCTTATGTAAGAAAGTTGAACCCCTCGTAATCCATTTCATATATTCATTGATCTAGATACTAGAATAAACAAATAAATACAAAACCCTTTTAAATGATATTTAAGATACCCACGAATTTGATTAAGTATTCTTCGCGCTTTGTGAGAGGATCGTCACAAATTAAATTATAATCAAATTGCTTGAATTGGGATTTCTCTATTGGGCTAGGTCATTTCAGTGTAGCAAATCCAGCTCCTCTCTTCTCGAGAATCCATACATCCTGTCCTAGAGCGTAGTTTTTTAATTCTTAAATATAACATCTATACTTAATTGATTGAAATCTCTTTCTAGCCAAAACCTATAAGAATACGTTACATTGTTTCATGAAATTTGTTATTAGATTTTCCTTTTATCTAAAAAGTGTATATGACCTTATCTCTAGGATTTTATGAAATTCTTATTATCTAAGGTATGATCTATTCATACATATGACTTCTCAATCTTTATACATATGATATTTCAAATTAAATCAAAATGCTGAAATTTCAATTTAAAGAATGAAAGTAATCATATATAAATCACAAAACTTAATTCTTTCATTAACTTAAAGAATCAATTATACAACTTAATTTTGTGGTTCTTCATATTAGGATCTATCCCAACTTAGTTTATACTAAGATAAAAGAAATTAACAATAATTAATAAAAAATAAAATATAATAAATCATTCTCATAAATCATAAAATCTTAAAGTATTCACTTTATTCTTGATGGAAAATTTTGCCCCCTCGTGTCTCTCTCCCTTTTAAGTCTAAAACCTTATAATTTTAAAATAATTTAGGTCATATAGGTCCTATATGGACTTGTGTTTGAAACATGTTCCTATCTATAATAAACTTTCAGTTTATGAAAATATTTCCTTTGTCAATGTTCCAGAACATAGATTTGTGTTCCCTGGCATCAAATATAGTGTCATGTTCTAAGTTATATTTTTGTCTAAAATTATCCTAAATCTTTCTTTTTTGATTAAGGTGGTAAAACAAAGCCTAAAAATAAAATTTAAAATAAATTAAATAAAAAATACTAATAAAATTTTCTAATAAAAGCAAAAAATGCTTTTAAAATTATTTTAGAAACAAACTTATTTAACCTTTCTCAAAGGTCACTAGCATCGTACAAAACTATAAATAAAAAACTCCAATTGAGTGTCCACATAATTGGTGTAGCTACGAAATCCTTTCTTAAGTTATTTAATGCCTTTATGCAATCTACAACATTGATTGCATTATCAATTTTACTAGAAGAAAAAAATGTTCCATCTTAAAGAACTATTAACAACCAAAACTATGAAGTGTATAATCTTCTTTGACTTATGTAATACAAAGAAGGATCAGTTTATGGGTTAACAAGTCTCTGTCCTATGTGGGGACGGTGTAACTCATCAAATCGATGTTAAACTCTCTGCACATTTATTAGAGTTCTCACGTATTTCTTTCTTAAGGTATCATCAAAACCATCGAAAGAATCCTAAAAGCCTTTCTATGGGATCATCCAAATTGTGCTAAAGGGTTACCTAGAGTGAAGGGGGCTGATATTTGTTTCCCCAAAGATGAAGGAGGTTTAAATATAACTCTAATCAAAATCACAAATCAAGCATTAATCCTAAAGAGACTATGGTGGATCCTCATGGATAAAAACTCACTTTGGGTGAAATAGCTCCACTTTTATTTTCTCAGAGAGAGAAGCCTATGGAGCATTAAAAAATCTTCCTCATACTCTCATTTTCTCAACCAGATTATGAAGTTAAGGGACAAATGTAAGGAAGATATCTATTGCACAATTAGGAATGGAAACTTTACATATGTCTGTTTTGACAATTAGTCTAACTTGGGACCTCTCATACACTATTAAAACAGTCTAAGTAGTCCTCAAACCTCTTCACTCAAACTTAAACTTAGCTCTATGATTACAGTGGGCATATGGAACTTTCCTCAAAATTTAAGGCATCTCTAACCATCCTATCTACATCAACTAACCTCTTTGGACACATTCTACTACCAGACTCAGCCTATAAAAAAACTTAACAACAAAGCTGCTAAATATCTGCTAAAAAGTAGGAAACAAAAGGTGGAATGGCATATAATTATTTGGAGCAAGGTTTTAACCCCGAGAGTATCTTTCATATTATGGTTAATAGTCCAAAATAGATTGAATATAGTAGATAGAATGCCTTATTTGGAAATGGGAAGAACATTTCCAATATGCCAGATCCATATGAAAAAAGAGATCATCTCTTCTTTACATGTCCTTATAGTAGTAAAGTATGGGGTTCTATATCTAGTTGATGTCTATGGCTAAATCCTGGGCACACCATCACAGGGATTGTACAAAACTTATCTAATCAATCAACCCCCGAAGCCCAGATAGACAAATTCATGTTCTATCCTTAGGGCTCTGTTTATATGGATTGTGGAAGCAAAGGAACTTTAGACAATTTGGTGGAACCAACTCAGCGAAAGAGGCTCTTGCATCTGAAATCCTAAGAGAACTCAAAGAATTCAACCAGATATACAGTAGAAATATCCTATCCTCTCTAAATTCATAACTCGAGGCTAAGAACATAATATATTCAACACAAGTGTATGTAAGACAATTAGAAGATAGAGACATAAGGAAAGTAAGAGAAAGTGGAAACTTTCTTCGGTGAGAATCTACCGTGCAAGATAAAGAAAGAAAATCCAGTTTAAAAAGAATTTGGTATAGTACTTAATTTAAGATCCTCCTCCATCCCCTAGAGCTAAGCGATATCCAGAGTCAATAGTCTTCTGTGAGAGCCTCAAAATTAAATCTGGCCTAAGGAGATATAGAAATAGATTAGATGAAGAAGGATTAAGGAAAGAAGCAGTAGAAAGAATTTTCTCACCTATGGCTGTCTGTTGCAAGACGAGGCTTACATTTGTTAGGGAAGTTCTCTAAAGGCAACCACCTTTAGCATTTATTGTACAAATCATTTTATGATTAATAAAGGCAATTTTCATTATTTCGATGTTCATACATTTATGGATTTGATGTTGATCTTAAATTGATTTAATGAAGTCCTTGATACAAAACATAGCATGGAGGAAATCATGATGACATCATGATAATGATATTCCTATCATGTGTAATTATATTAGTATCTAAACTTTCCCTAGTCATAGGATTAATGAGATGGGATATCATTAATTTGGATATACTAGCACATGTTATACTCCTTGATTGAATCAAGCAGTAGATCTCATAAGCTGTAAACATGAGTTGTTTAGAGTTAACATTTGGATTCTTACTGAGGGTAGTAAGTACATTGGATTGACCTACTATAGGACAATCATATGGATATTCTATTCCAGTGTCAATGATAGTCTCATCATAGCAATTGTGCAAGTATCCTTTGACTTGAGGTTCTTAAGGATGTATCGGATACTGATCCTGTGATTTGAATCCATTCATCGATGGTTACTCATAGGATATTTCAGGGGTTACTCATAGGGTGGTGATTGGGTACAACTTAAGGTAATTAGAGGTAATTAAGTAGCCAATAAAGGATTCACCACTTCTGATAGAAGGAGATAAAACCACGACCTCTTGTTGAGGTCATTACTTGAGAGTTTCTAGCCAGAGAAGATATGTGTCATGAAATGATTCTTCATTAATACATAAAGTAATAAGATCCTCAGGACAATATCTAACATCACTTGCACTAGATGTGACGTAGTCAGTCTAGTGGGAGTTGAATCTTTGACCATACTTTGAACCAAGTGGGGTATAGATGATGAAAGGACAAATTGCATGGTAACATTATAATTGAACCCAAGTTTCCTATATCAATTGGTGACAATTTCATGGTTTCTATTATACTTCTTGGCTCTTATTTTCGTATGTTGTGCTTAATTTAACTCTTGAGTTCTTGTCTTGAATTAATGTAGTTTGAGGGTAAAATTGTCACAAATAATTAGTAATTGCACTAAATTGATTTTCTTAGAACAATTGGTACTGCAAACTGCTATTTTTCATTGTAGGAGATTCAAGAAGTAGATCCAAGGAGTGAAGAACAAGAGCACAAGTTAACAAGTCAACGGGCCATTGCCGCAGTAAAATCTGAATACCTACTAAAGAGACCTTTCGGGAAAAGTTCCCTGTGGTGAAGATAATGTTTGTGTCGCAGAGAAAGCTAAAGCTGATTGAATAAATCTTTCAGGAAAAGTTTGTCGTGGTGAACTCATCCTCTCGCAGCGGCAAAACCTTCCGATTGGCACAGACTTAGACCATTTTTGGTGAATTAAACGAATGTGTAACCCGATCCATCAACCTATTTTATGAAAAAGACCTATTTTAAGCTAACTATAACGAGGAGAGAGAGCTGACATCTCCATCTATAATTCCATCATCTGATACAACTCCATCTTCACGCACACACCATCGTCTTCTCCAAACCATTTTCTTCTACTTTCCACCGTCGACTGCTACCATGGGTATCTCAAGTGGGTTCTCGATTGTGAAGTCCCTTATAGTTATGCATAGCAAGGCACCTCTTTCCTTTTGAAGATGTAGCAATGGCTTGAGTTTAATGGGGTTTAAAAGGGGAGTAGTTTAATCCATGTTCAGCTATGATTTATGATTCCTAGGTCTTGGATTTGTGGTTTGTAGTTGAACATACTTGATTATGGTTTAATCAAGTGTTGGATATTCAATATGTGGTTTGGATTTGTTTATGTAGAACTGTGTGCTTAAATATATGAAGTCTCATATATGTCTATTTGTGATCTTATTGAATCTCTTTTATCTTGCATAGTTGTGTTTGATATTGAGTTGATTTGAGATCCCAAAGTGACTTGTTGCATTGACTTATCCACTACACACACTAAGGGCATTTAACAAGGTCTTAAGAAATGGAGTTCATTGATTAAGACCTTAGACTTAAAGAGTTCTTTAAGGCTTACCATTTGAAACTTAGTGATTTCCACTCCCGTCAAATTATTTTTGAACTATGATAGCCAAAGCTCATTTTCAAAAGGATACTATCACCATTTGATCATTGTCTTTATCTTTCTATTTTTCCATTCCTAAAAATCCAAAAATACTTTTTACATTTTTTTCCTTACAATTCAATTTAATTCAGTTAAGGTTTCCAAAGATCAAAACCCTCTTCTTACTAATTTTGCTTGCATTTTATGACATATAGGTTAGCTTAGATCCATCTGTTTAGGTTCCCATTAAATGAGAAGACCCAAGGTTGCATCTTATATTGCAATCCTTGGATTATATTTTTGATTTGACCTCTAAGGGAAAGTACTAAAGGTCCAAAACAAAATGGCACCGTTGTTGGGGAACCAAGAAATTGGTTCTTTAGGTTAGCTTTTGTCATTTTGCTGCTAAGTGAGGTTAGGATCCTTTTGTTTAGATTGCATTCTAGATAGTTTAGCTTCATACTTGTCAATAGTATAGGATTTCATTTTCTTTGCATGACATCAAAATTTTGAAAATACAAAACAAAAGGATACGGAACTTTTTGCAATTTTCATACTTAGCTTTTTTGCACCCATATAGTTTTGAATTTTTCCTTTGATTGCTTTTTGATCCATACATACATACTTGCATACATACTTTTGCACATACTTTCAAACACCATACACTTGCACCCATCACATCTCATCATTTTATTTGACTTTGTGTGCTTGCAAGTTAATTTTGTTATCTTTTATTCTTGATTAAATTTTTTCCTTGTATTCCCTGTAAAACAAAACTTTTACCCTTCCACCCTGAAATTGAGAGACATTTGAGAAAGATTAGAAAGGAGAGGAGAGAGAAAGAGAGAAGAAAGGTAGTTGTTGAAGAGGAGTCTAGTCAGCCAATAGTGAGAGTGACTTATTAGAAGGAGTGATAATGGCCGAAACCCTAGCTTTTCTGTAAAACCCTAACCTTGATGCTAATCAACCTAGGAATGGTGATAATGGAGGTAATAGGGAGCAGGAGGGAGTTAGTGAGAATAATGGGAATGAAAGAAGGAGGACCATTAGGGAAGCAACTACCTCTGATGTGCATTATGATCTATTTACTACTGCTTGTCCTAATTTTGACCTGAATTTTGAAGTTAAAGGATTGCTCATTAACTCTCTTCATAAATTTTATGGCTTAACAGGAGAAGATCCCTACATCCATTTGCAATCTTTGTCTATGATTTTTCAAAGTATGAAACCGGTGGGAGCTTCGCTTGATCAAGTACTGTGGAAGGTTTTTCATTTATCATTAGAGGGAAAGGCAAAGGAGTGGTATATAAGCCTCCCAGGGCATGTAGCGAATGCCTACCATAGTTGGGCCAATCTATAAAAGGCATTCCTGGAGAAATATTTTTCGGCCTTCGGAACTTCATCAATGAGGAAGGGGATCTATTCAGCACATCAGGATTATGATGAGTCACTTTAGGACTATTAAAACTGCTTTCAAGATTTATTGTCTAGATGCCCCAATCATCAGATACCTGATTAGCAGTTAATGTAGTATTTTTATGATGGGCTGAAAAGTCAAGATAAAAGTATGTTGGATGCGGCATCGGGAGGTTCTTTGATTGTAATATCCCGTCCCCAAAGGAAGGGCTGGGTGGATTTCTCTTCCCTTGCTTGTGGTAAACATGTGTACCTTTCATCCGGACCCCCCATGAGAGACAAAGGATAAG
>JANZLC010000002.1:16538603-16555685 GCA_026413385.1 Erythroxylum gracilipes | reverse complement strand
ACATCAAAATATTTTTTATTTAATGCAATTTAAATATTCAGTGCAATATATAATGAAATTAACTATTGAATATAATATATTTATTTATTTATTTATTAAAATTTTAAAATTTAACTACTAAAATATAATAAAGTATTTAATAAAAATTATTTATTTATCTCTTTTAGAATTCTTTAAAACACTATAAATTAAATTTAAAATGAGACATACATACATAATAATTCATTTCAAAATTTTAAAAAATATTCAAACATTATCTATTTAATAAAAGTGCTTTTTATTTTTCTGTTTCCAAACAATCTACTGTATGAAGCTCTTTCAAAAAAGATGTTTTTTTAATTAATAGCCAAACAGTCAACTGGCTTATTAAAAAAGCTCTTCTGAAAAAAACTCTACTAACAAAAGCTCTACTAACAAAAATTCTACTGATATAAGCTCATCCAAATATGCACTTAAACTTCTTATTTTACAGATCTTTTGCATGAGCATTTTCAGTTTTCCTTTTTGTTTTTAATTTGACAACCAAATTGACATGTGGCAAACATAAAAAGGAAAAGATACATAAAAACGATCCGAACATAATCTAGTGTTAACTGACAAGCACGGAGGCCACGGGATTTCGCTTCTTTTTTTTTCCTCGTTTTGTTGCTGGGAGGAAGCTGTCAAAGGACAATCTATCAAATCTTAGGCCACTCTTCGAGCCAAAACCCAGAAACCAGTCACCTGTTTTAGGTTATATCTTGACTTAATTTTCCTAAAAACATGGAGCTTCATTTGAAAGATGGCAAGTTGATTTGATGCCCCACTAACTCTTATGTATCCATTAGATTCCTTTTTGACACTGAGAAAAGTGAACGTCACGCGCCGCATTCACATTTTGCATGGCATTTTGGACACTATTGCATGTCCTCCTTAATTTCACTCACCACCACCATCCTGTTCTGCTCTGCCCTCCTCAATGCCCCACGTGGCCCTTTGCTTTCTCCAACAAAAATTCATTAGGTCCCTCTCCCTCCCTCCCCCTCTCTCACTCTAAAACTCATCGTTCGTACTCTTGCGGATCTCATTCAATTTGTTTCGCTTCCTGTTAGCTATTTTCCTCTCGTTAGTTCCCCAAGTTTACATTTGTTTAGTCAAATTGACACCCTTAAGGTATTGAGATAAGCAATTTCGTTTATAGGACATAAGATTTTTAATGGAAAATGAAATGTAAATAGATATATTATTAAAAATTATTGTTTAAAAGAATGAAAGGATTCGTAATATAATATGATGAAATATTATTTATCATTTTACATTCCATTTTTAAACCGTCTCAAATCGAAAGTAACTTTTTTAACCATTTATAATATAATGATATGTAATGTGAAACTCTCCCCTTCCATCTTATTTCATTATATTCTATTTTAAACTCTCATTCTAAACGATAAAATAATATTATATTTCATTGTATTCTATTAATAACCACTCAACTAAACATAACCTTAAAGTTTTGAAGTCTAATTAATTTAAGTGTCATTTAAACAAATAATTCATTCATGTATGCAACAAAAATATAGTAGTAGTTAGATTTAAATATACACATAGAACACTGAAAGTTCATTTGATGTAATTTAAAGATGACAAAATATAATTTTAGAATTAGTTCTAGTAAATTATTCAAGAGAATCAGTTAGTTTAAATAAAATCACATTATTTTCAAATTGTTCAATGAGATCTACAGTAATTCTGAATACAACAACATATGAATTCAACAGTTTATATATTGTATACACCTATTAACAAAATCAATTTAAACCATATAATATAATTAATATTAGGTTAAGTTAATTGCTTTAAGTAAGACGTATTTTTATAAGTTGCAGACTTACAATATGCACTAAATTTGAAAAAAAAACTTAAATTTGAAAAAAAATTGATTTTTTAATTGTTCTTATGTGAATGAGTTCAATATCATACTTCTCTAAAATATATATTTTAGTCCTTACTTATTGAATATATATGACATGCTAATTAAACATTTAACCTGATAAAAGGTGATTACATGTTTAATAATAAATATTATGACTTTCACTTATTGTATTCAGGGTTGTTCCTAATATTTTATAAGGCCAAAGCAAAGTAAAAAAAATGGCCTATATACGTCGACAATATATAAATATGTAAACTTTTAAAAGCATATTTTTATTATTAAAGAGGCTATCTTAAGCCTTTCATTATGACACAATTGAATAATCTAATAGCTTGCATTAATTCTTAATATTAAGATTCAGAGAACAACAAAAAAATCAAATAAAAAATATTTAAAGAAAAAAAGTAAGGAGATTTGTTTCATTTTGCTCTTTTTGAATGTCAAGATTGAGTTGGACCATATTTTGCCTTAATTTGCTCTTTATAAGGGTCAATAATGGACCCTATTTTGTTTCATTTTTGCTTTTTATGAATATCAAAAGTAGATCCTGTTTTGTTTTTCATGAGAATGGGCCCTGGATAGGTTCCCTTTTTGTCCTTGCCTAGAGTCGTCCTGATTGTACCTTACTCAGAATTTACCTACATAAATAAGTTGCATAAGAAAAGGTTGGTGATACAATTCAAGATATAACAAACTTCTTACACATGTAACTGGCCTCTAGAATAATTAAGATGATTTTGGCAAATATAATAATTATGAAGATGCTTTACAGCATGCATTAATAACCAATATAGAAATACACTTCTTTGTTATTTACTTAATACACAAAAATAGGACAATCAAACTTAGGTAACACCGTATAAATAATTCAATTACTTTAACAAATCGATTCTTATATAAATGTGTCAATATTTATATTACATTAGCTCCTACCAAATGCCATAAATTATACAGAAGCAAATTGTTGCAACATCAAAGCGTTACTTTAAGGAAGCACATTTATGAGTCTCCTTTATAAAAATATATTAAATTCTGGAAAATCTAAACAAAAGGAAGATGATAGAATAAAAATATGTTTTTGTTTTTTGGATGGAATAGATGTTGAAGTAGCAAACTTGAACAGAAGAGTTATTATTAGTTTACATTATATAGAAATTAATTTAGCAAACTTACGTTTTTTGAGCGGTTATAATTTAGAAGCAATTCTAATCGTTTTGTTTGGTTTTAGAGATGTTATAGAAGGAGACTTATTTGAAGCATAAAACAGAGTAATACAGAAAAAGCATTTTATTCTATAAAATCTCTCCACTCTTCTTCTCCTACATTTGGTATCAGAGCCACAAGCTTGGCAAAATTTATAAATTAGTATGGCAACCACAAGCAACCATTCCAGGTGCCACTTCCAAAGTTAATTGGAAATAATTACGATGATTGGGCTGCTCAAATGAAATTTTTTTCCACTATCAAGACATGTGGGATGTGGTGGAAAAAGGTTTCACAGATATCACAGATTCAACATCATTTGAGTCACTCAAAAAGGAGGGGCAGGATGCATTATTAAAAAGCCACAAGAAAGATTAAAAAGCATTGTATTCTATTTTTTTGCAGTCTAGCAGGAAATAGTATTTCTGAAAATATCATGGACTGAAACGTCTCATGCAGCATAGGAGAATGAATGAGTCAGAATCTATTGCTAACTATTTTGATCAAGTTCAATTCATTGTTAACCAAATGTGTGCTAATGGTGAAGTTATAAACTATTAACGGGTTATGGAGAAAATTACACGATTCTTAATTTCAAAGTTTGAATCTATTGTGCCTGCTATTAAAGAAGGGCCTGATTTTTTGATAATGACAGTTGAAAGGTTATTGGGTTCTCTATCTTCACACGAGCAATGAATGGACCAACGAAATAAAAATTCAACTATTGAACATGCTTTGCAAAGCAACGCAAATATATCCAACTGTGGTGGATATAAAGGTGGTTGTGACCGTGGTCGTTGAAAAGCATATTATTTTGTCTCAAATAAGGACAAGGTCGGAGAAAACAATTCTTTAGATGGGAGATCAAACTTTGTTCATGACAAATTCAAAATTCAATGTCATAGATGCCAATGTTTCAGGTATTATGCATCAGAATGTTGAACAAAATTATAAGGTGGAGAGCAAGCGAATGTAGCAGAAGTAAAGGATAATCAGGCACTTGCTTGCAAACAAGTTCCAGAGGCCGAAAACAATAATATATGGTATCTTGATACAGGGTGTAGCAATCACATGATAGTAAAGAATGAGTTGTTCTCATTTCTAGACGAGACAGTGAGAGGAGAGGTGAACTTCGACAATAGATCCAAAATCTCCATGTTGGGTAAAGAAGATATTAGTATATAATCAAAAGATAGCACTAATTTTACTATTGTTGACATGTTCTATATACCTGGGTTATATTGGAATTTGTTAAGCTTAGGTTAGCTTTCAGGAAAAAAAAAGGCACCAAATTCATATCGTAGATAAGGTTTGTGAAATCAAAGGCAAAAATGAGAAAACTATTGCAAAGGTGAAAATGACGAAAAACCACAAGTTTCCTTTGTCTCTCTAGACGAGAACATTGATGAATTTGCAAGCAATGGTGAAAGATAACAACTAGCTTTGGCATCTTCGATTTGATCATCTGAATTTCAGAGATTTGAAGTTGTTGGCATATAAGCACATGTTGACTATCTTCCTCTAATTGATGCCCCCAACAATCCATGTGAAGTTTGTATACTTGGAAAGCATCACCGAGACTCATTTCCAATCGAAAAGTCAAGACGGGCAAAGCAATCGTTGGAACTAGTTCATACTGATATATGTGGACCAGTAGAGGTAGAGTCTGTTGATAAAAAGGTATTTTTATTGTTCATGGATGATTTTACTAGAAAATTATGGGTTTATTTTATGAATGAAAAATGTGTAGCTTTTAACAAGTTCAAAGAATTCAAGGTGCTTGTTGAGAAACAAAGTGGATTTCATTTGAAGACTTTGAGATCAAATAGAGGAAGAGAGTTTACATAAAATGAATTCAATGACTATTGTAAGAAAGAAGGAATTCGACATGAGTTGACTATTAGCTATACTTCGCAGCAGAATGGTATAGTTGAACGAAAGAATAGAACAATATTTGACATGGTTAGAAGTATGTTGAAGGCTAAACATTTGCCAAAGCCTTTTTGGGCAAAAGCTATTTCTTGTGCTGTTTACTTGTTGAATAGGTGTCCCATAAAAAGGGTTCATGGAAGGACGCCAGAAGAAGCATGGAGTGGGAACAAGCCAGATGTTTCTCACTTACGAGTATTTGGGTGTGTTGCATATGCCCATATACCTAATGAAAAAAGGAAGAAGCTTGACGACAAAAGTCAGAAATGTGTCTTCATTGGCTACAATGATGTGACAAAGGGTTATAAATTGTATAATCTAGACACTGAGGAGGTTATCATAAGCAGGGATGTCCGATTTGCTGAAAATGAAGAATGGCAATGGAATTAGAACAATGATAAGACTAGTAATGTTATCATTAGTGAATCATCAACAAATGGGGCATCTTCAAGTCATGTTTCCTCGTCATCACCATCACTGGTCAATGCTCGTTCTGAAAATAGCATATGCAAGACCATCAAGTCGTCCTCAAAGGACTTATGTAATACCAGCACAATTGCAAAATTATGTGTTAGGAAGAGAGGATGACAATGATGATGAGTTAAATGATGATACCTTGTCAAGTTTTTATTTATTTGCAGATTGTGATCTAGTTTCTTTTAACGATGCAGTAGTAGATGAGAAATGGATCCAGGCCATGAAGGAGGAGATCCGATCTATCGAGAAGAATGATACTTAGGAGTTTTTTTTTGGTCGAAATACTTAGGAGTTGACTTCTATACCAATTGGAAAGAAACTAATAGGAGTCAAATGGGTGTACAAAACGAAGTATAGTCCTGATGGTGGAGTTGATCTCTATAAAGCAAGATTGGTGGTTAAAGGTTACAAACAAAAGTCAGGAATCGATTATTTTGAAGTTTTTGCTCTAGTTTCAAGAATGGACACAATCTGAATAATTTTATCTCTTTCTACCCAAAATAGGTGAAAAATTCATCAAATGGATGTTAAATCAGCTTTTTTGAATGGAGTACTTTAAGAAGAAGTTTAAGCGAATCAACCGCCTGATTTTGTTAAAAAAAGGAGATGAGAACAAAGTTTACCGCCTCAAGAAAGCCTTGTATGGTTTAAAACAATACCTCGTGCTTGGTATTCTCGTATTGATACGTGGCTTTATAAATGTCCTCATGAGCACACTTTATATGTCAAGTCAAAGGCCAGTGGTGAAATTTTGATGTTGTGTTTATACGTAGATGACCTCATATTTACTGGAAATAGTGAGGTGATGTTTGCAAAGTTTAAGGATGTCATGACACACTAGTTTGAGATGGCAGATATAGGATTAATGTCATACCTTTTCGACATTGAAGTGCGACAAACTAATGACTGCATATTTGTTTTGCAAAAGAAATATGCCACTGATATCTTAAAGAAATTCAAGATAAATATAGCTTCACCAATTTGAACGCCTGCTGCAGAACTTGTGGAGATGAAGAAAGAAGGTAGAGGAGAACTTGTCGATCCAACCCATGGGAAGTTTACGTTATCTGACATCCACTAAACCTGACACTGTTTATGGAGTTAGGCTCATAAGTCGTTCCATGGAGAAACCATGCCAATCACATTTGCAACCAGCAAAAAGGATTTTGCATTATCTAAATGGAAAACGAGATCATGGAATATCCTATGCCCATTATGAGTCTTTTAAATTATTGGGTTACACAGATAGTGACTGGGCTGGTGACATTGAAACACGCAAAAGTACATCTAGATATGTTTTTTATTTGGGAAAAGGAGTCATCTTATGGTCTTCAAAAAAGCAACAAGTGGTGGCTCTATCAACAGTGAAAGCTTAGTATATTGCAACAGCATCAACAGTGTGCCAGGCAATTTGGCTACGCAGGATATTAGAGCGTCTGAAACATAATCAATTTGGTCTAACATGTATTCATTGTGATAATGAATTAATTACGACACTAGCAAAAAATCATGTGTATCATGGACGGAGTAAACATATTGATATACATTATCACTATATTAAGGAACTCATAAAATAAGGAGAAATCGAACTTCAATTTTGTCGAACTGAAGATCAAGTTGCAGATGTTATGACAAAGCCACTCAAAGCTGAATTATTTGAGAAGTTCAAGAAAATGCTAGGAATCACCTATCCTGACTACAAATGAGGACGAAAGATTCAAGTTTGAGGAGTGTTGAAGTAGCAAACTTGAATGGAAGAGTTGTTATTGGTTTATGTTATATAGAAATTAATTTAGCAAACTTACATTTTTTGAGTGGTTATAATTTAGAAGCCGTTTAGTTTAGCTTTAGAGATGTTATATAAGGAAGCTTATCAGAAGCGTAAAATAGGGTAATCCAGAGAAAGCATTTTATTCTATAAATTATCTCCACTCTTCTTCTCCTACAATAGAAAGCTAAGTAGCCAATTACAGCTAGCTACTTAATTTATTGATTCAATGTCGGCTAGGAATATATCGATAATTAAGACGACCAAAGTTAAATGAAGAAACCATATACTAGTAGTAAAACAGCAATAAAATAGTACATGCGATAATTATGGAAGATGGTGAGATTCCTCGTAGCTAGACTTGTAAATTCCACGCAGCCGCCTAACTTCTCTAAATTTTCAAGAATTGGTTGGTTGTGGACTGGAATCAATAAAAGTGTCTTTTATGTTTTATACATGTGGTTACATGTTACATGAACTACACGCTAATCCCTTTGTATTCAATTTTTGCCGCACGCAGAGTTGCAGAACTAGACGTACAAATCAAATGAATCCACTTCCCCTTTTCTTCGAGTGTTCTCCTCCAATATAATTTATGCTTTGTTTAATTGACTCCCATATAAATTGTTTTACATAATGTTATCAAGTCAGACAGATCCCTTGTGTTACGTTTTTAGCATATTTTGATTTTTTTAAAAAAATCGAATTTGTTTTGTGTTTCCCATTAGATGATCTATTGTATACCAATAAATCACATGGCAAGCATTATTTTTGCATTGAGAGCTTGGTCCTGAAGTGCATCAATTATTTTATAATATGATTTACCATTAAACTAAAAGAATTCAAATTTGACAATTATAATGTTGGTATTTATCAATATAAAGTACAAATTTTTACATGTCTCTCAAAACAAGTCCCCAGAATTGCAACGGTAAGATCTTAATTTTTTAATACTAAATAAATAATATTTTATCAAAAAAATCATATTCAAATTTAATTTACCCTTAGGTAGTAACTTTCAAACATGGTATGTGCAGAGATTTCAAAACCGAGAAAAGAGAAGGTTAATAAGAGAGGCTAAATGGGTCAATTCAATAAAAACTCCAATCTAATCCATAATATGATTATTTTGTGACAATATTATCTCTTAATTAATTAAGGATAAACACAAGAAAACAAATGAAGTCCTCTCCAAAACCATTGGCCAACCAGTCCTCTAGTGCGCCCACAGTCCCAAACCCAAAAGGTAAAGGCTCATACACACTCATAAAACCAGAAACCGGTCAGCGGTTTCTCCCAAGAGCGGTTTTGGAACACTCTTAAGACCTCCCGAAAACCAGGAGCTTTTAGACTAGTCTGTTCTAAAATTTTGTCTTCGATGTTTTGGTGGGACCCCGCTTTCTCCCATTATATGTGGCGATTCGACCGCCCTCTGACACCAAAACGTGTCTGCCACGCGCTCCTCTCTTCCCCTTCTTGAAATTTGGAATGCTTTGCATGGCCGTTTAACCTTTTATCGATCCGCCACCCACACCTGTCCCTTACTTTTATATTCCCGTTTTAGCCCTTCTTGGCTTCAAGCAAAAGGACAGCATCGATATATATTATATTATGTGTGTCTTTATTTTTAAGGCTCGAATATCAACTTGTTTACTCTTTGTGAATTTATTATGCTGCTCAAATACAAACAAGTCGTATTCGCAATTTATAGCGTTTCGTCCCCAAGAAAAATTAGAACTTTCCATACGTCAAGACAAGAAACAATTTGAGCAGATACAGAAATAATTAGAAGTATAAACTTATTGCATACAGTAATTAATTAGTGCAATGAATTCCCTGAGTTTTCTTACTATTAGAAATTGATTTCATAATTATTATCAAATTTTCTACTTAAAATTTAATCATACAAACTTGTAATTATGCACTTCCATTTCTTAAAAAAATAGTTGATTCGTTTTATTTATGTTTTCATTTTAATAAAAATGAGCTTAATTGAATTTTAGTTTTAATTTTGTCGAAAACTATTTTCTTATTAGCTAAATAAATATTAATTAATGTCTACTACTAATAAAAATTATATTTGATAGAATTAAAAAGAAAAATAAAAATCATAAATATAAGAAAAAAAAACATATGTAGTCCACACCTGCAACCCCCAACATTTTGACTTTGTTGATTGAAGTCCTTAAATCAATGTTAGAAATAAATTATCATTATGGTCTTCATGAGAAATATTTCTAAATTCTTAGTGTTGTATAATAGATTTTGTAAAAAAAAAATCAATTTTCAATTCTGTGTTGATTTATCGATGGTTTTAGGGAAAAAGCACTTCGTAACAATTACAAAATGCATAAAATAATATCTGATGATTTCTTGAAGACCTTTTATGCATAAATATTTAAAACATTATTCAAAAGTTAAATATTATTGTAAAAAAAAGGATTGAACTTATTAGTTTGAAAAATTCTCAAGTATGAATTAATATTTTGTCTCTCCCTATTCATGAGCTTTACCGCTCACACTTAGAATTAAAAGACATCACATCTTTTCTTTACCAAAGTTAAGATAGTGATTAAAAATGTTCGATTTTTTCAAAACAAATAAATATTGAGAAGCCTTCCTTCATTTTCAAACTAATTAATAGGCTTAGGGAATGTTTGATTAAGGGGTATGAGAATAAATCAATGAGAATGGAATGAATGGTAATGGTTGGTTAGTTATTATGATTGATTGAATAGTTTTTTCATACCCAAGTTTTAGGTAATGGTCCATACCCTCCATGTGTGGGAAGAATGGGTTTGATTCTTACCAACTTTAATAATTTTTAATTTTTAAATAAATATAATTAATTAAAATATAATTAATTAAATTATAAAATATAAATAATTTAATTATTTAGATAAAATCTAATTAATTAATTATATTTTAATTAATTATTTAGATAAAATCTAATTAATTAATTATAATTAGATTAATTAATTAGATTTTATCTAAATAATATTTTAATTAATTAATTAGATTAATTAATCAAGATAAACTCTAATTAATTAATTAAAATCTAATTAATTAATTAATTAAAATCTAATTAATTAATTAATAATTAATAATTAATAATTAAATGATTAATTAAATTCTGATTAAAATATAATTAAGATCTAATTAATTAATTAGATAATTATAATGTAATTAGTTAAAATATTATCTATTAATTAGTTAATTACAATGTAATTAATTAAAATGTTATTTATTAATTACTTAAAATATAACATAATTTGCATTATCAGAGGAATGTAAATTGTATTAAACTATGTTACTTGATTTTACTATAGCAATAAAATGATGGATATTATGATTGTATCGATAAATTGTACAATATTTTAGATGATTAAACTATATTTTTGAAGATATTATGTAACTAATGATATGTCAATGTAAGAAAATACTAGAGTATTTTTTCTTCAAGAGCTATTGAAAAAGAAAAACCGTAATATACTTGATTTTAAACATTTTGTCATTATAATTAGGGTGCATAAATTAAAAATAATCATTTAAAATATATTTAAAATTTGATATAAAACAAAATTTTAACAAAATTTTATTTATGAACATTTTAACAAACCAACTATCATCAATGTTAATGATAATCATTCATTAATCTTAACTAATCATCATAATTATAATAATTATATCAATTTTTATTATTCACTATATCCATTTTCATTCGAATTGCACTTAATCAAGCGCCCTCAAATTCGAACTTGTAGTCCACAAGAAAAGAACAAAAAAGGGTCGTAATATTGGTGCAAGAAGAAGGGCAGGTTAAAGACAGAAAAGGCTGATAATGCCTGTGCATCGGTTACCAAATGGGGATTGGGGAACCCATTTACTTTACAATATTGAAATCCAATGCAACAGTATCACTCACCGCCAATGGCAACCTAAGAAAGGTCACAGCAATTGGGGAGTGGTTTCCACGCTCCGAAAACTAGCGTGGTAGTGGGCTAAGGATGCTTTGCATACAATCTTTGTCTTTATTTTAAGAGAGTTTGTTTACTGTGGTTTTTGTAATCAGCTGTAATTTAACCCAAAAGTGGTATAATTAAACCCCAAACGAACGCCTCCTTGAATGTGGAAACCAGTATCTTCCTTTTGACGTCCCAAAACAAGTTGCTCTTCCCACTCACCCCCTAAAACCCAGCGGCTTCTTTCCTTCACTCTCTCTACGTATATATAACCTCTCTCTCACACCCTTTCTCTTATTACTCCTCTCTTTTTCTCTCAAACCCTCCCTCAAAACTTCTCTCTTCCGATACATATCTCCAGGAGTTGGAAACAGATTGTGATCTCTAGCTGAAATGCGGATGAGTTGCAATGGATGTCGGGTTCTACGGAAGGGCTGCAGCGAGAATTGCAGTATCAGACCGTGTTTGCAGTGGATCAAGAGCCCCGAGTCTCAAGCCAACGCTACCGTTTTCCTTGCCAAGTTCTATGGTCGTGCTGGTCTCATGAACCTTATCAACGCTGGCCCCGAACACCTCCGGCCTGGTTAGTTCCCATCTTTTGCATCCCTGCATGTTAATGAATAAGACCAATAACAGAAGTCTCTCTGCAGTTTTATGTGAAAGAATCGAAAATGATAAATTCTTTTGTTGCGTTGTCTACAGCGATCTTCAGGTCTCTGCTTTATGAGGCATGTGGGAGAATAGTTAACCCGATTTATGGGTCGGTGGGGTTGCTATGGTCTGGAAGCTGGCAGCTTTGCCAAGCCGCCGTTGAAGCCGTGCTCAAAGGCGCCCCCATCACTCCGATCAACTCCGAAGCAGCAGCAAATGGCCAGGGTCCGCCGTTGAAAGCTTATGACATACGTCATGTGTCCAAGGATGAGAATTCCGCCGCCTCCAGTGACCCGGCAAGAGTCAAGACTCGGAGCCGGGTGAGGCGGGTTTTGAAACCCAAACCCAGCAAGCCAGGCAATGGGCTTGGGACGGTGGTTGACTCGGCTACTAGGGATGAGTTGACTCGGTCGACGAGCCACGAGTCGTCTGTGAGCCATCAGTCGGAGGTAGCAGTGGTGGACGGTGAGAGTAAAGAGACGGAGAGCATGGTGTCAGGGGAAACGGCTGAGGCTACTCTGCTGTTCCGAGCCGAGCCGGAGCCGACAAGGAAAGAGAATCATGGGACCCAACACCAGGTTGCTAACAGTAGCGAAATGGTTGGGGTTGGATTGGAGCTGACTCTAGGACTAGAGCCGGTCTCACGTGCGAATCACGTTGTCCCCGTCAAGAAGAGGAGAATACAGCCGTGTGATGCTGACGCGTGTAAGATGGGGTTGGGTCTTGACTATTCGGGTTGAATGATAATGCCCCAAACGGTGCAGTTTGAGCTGCGTAGGCTCGAGAAACTTGCTTAATGTCTAGAAGAGATGGCTAACTTTTAGCTCCTTTTGCTTTTAGTTTTTGGTTTGATGTAATCTTCCTGTTCTTTTTAAGTTTTTTGGGGGTTGGGGAAGGGGTCCTTTTTTAAGTAAAAATAGGAAGGGTGTAAAAAAATCTGGGAGTTACATGCACAGTACATGGTAAGTCAATGCATAGAAGGATCGTTTCTCATGATCAACTAATTCTGGCTGTTTTAACGGATTTTTTTAAATTCTTATAAATAGCCTCTCATGGAAGTTCCAATGTGGTTCATGTGGGTAGTCAGTAGTGTTTGTTAGACTCAATTAAAAAAAGTGAAGGGGGAGTTTAAAGTTGGGTAGTTAATTCTACCAGTTGTGGCTTTGTCTTCAGGTAAAAGTACAATTGAAGGCAGTAATGCGCAAAGAAGAAGTCATACCTAGGGAGGGGGTAGGGTGTTGTGGGGTAAGTGTAAGGTAAGCTGACTGGTGCGGTGTCCTTTACGCCTAGGTTTTCTCTGCCACGTACATTCGCATGCATTCGTTCCCGAGAATGTACCCAGTTTATTGTGCGGTGCCTATTTCTATGACAGAGCGTGTGTGTGGCAGCTGCGAGCTGCGCCTGCGTTCGTTTGTCTTTAGCTTGGTCAGGCAAAACACTTGCAAATGAAGGTGTTTAGTGGCATACTTCTTATTTGCCCCCCGTGTCTACGAATTCCTATGTTTTCAGTCTTACAAAGTTTTGGCCCATTAAGGATAGATTTAGAGGTATAGTTAGGCCCTAATTTACTCAAATTTAGCACGGTTTGAACACAAAATACGATGGCCGTTTAGGTTCATTCTCAATTATTCACCCAAATATTAATTTTCTATGCAGGCTGCTCGATTGTGGCCATTATATGTAGTGTTTATTTTGGATTTTCAGACAGTTTACCAGCGTAAGCCAACATACTAAGGTTACAGGAGATTAATCTGACACCTAAAATCAAACAAAAAGGCCCGTGGAATAGCTAATAATAATGTAACATAAATGAAAATTATCATTAAGGGAAGAACACATTTAATATCAAGACAAGGATAGAAACCCATCTCGAGGTACAAAATAAATCGATTCATTCACGTGTCTAATGCTTACGTAATTTAAGATTATATAATATAAATATTTTAAAATCTCTATATAAAAATATCACAATTCTAATTTGAGCGCCTGAACTTTTGAAGTCAAAAAAACCCTTAAGCCTATTTTACGGGTCTGAGAGTTTTGAGGACCAGATTTACCGAGTATAAAACCCAAATCTAATAAAAGATAGAGGAATTTACCACAAACATCAGTTGTTGTTATATGAATTTACCACAAACATCAGTTGGTGTCATATATGAGAATTTGAACACCAAAATCAACTCTTTTGATTCCTATCTTATTTTACAACAATGAGAGTCATGGAGAACTCGAGCTCAAAAATTTAAGCATCCAAAAAAAATATCCTTTGTTCAAATTTGAGTAAATTTTCATGCCTGCGCTTTTGATCATATTTGTTCTGAAAATGCAACACAAGTTCTTCTCTATTTTTCTATATGTTTTGAATGTGGATTCTGGAAATTTGGGGAATGCTTTGAGTTTGCGATTTCTGGAAGTGCCTAGTGTTTGTTCTGGAATTGGGTTTCGCCGCTGATGTTCTTGAAAATTTGGATTTTTGATTGTGTGTTGTTCTGGAATCACTTGTGTGCATTGATGGGGTGAAACCAGCGATGGGTTTGCCTCTGGATCAACCGTGAACCAGTGGCGAGTGGTGTTGCAAATGGTGGAACCAGTCGTGTTGCTAAGGGCGACTCATGCCCATGTATAAGGCAGACGTAGGCTGCAGTGGCACAGGCGACGGTGAGAAATGGAGAGAAGACAGACGGCATCGGTAGAAAAACCCTAGCAGCAAAGAGGAGACACGGGAACGTGTCCGTCATAGGAAGAAGTATCTTCAACAGTTTACATTCCCACAAACTAACTGCCTCTGGCACGTGCAACACACGCAGCAAACATACTTCATGTTATTTTATTTGATTTTTTAAATATTTTAAAACCTTGATTTCAATTAAATTAGTTTAACGTAGATTAAATTAGTTTATATCCTAATAAAATTTAAAAAGTGTTTTCCAATTTTTGAAAATTGTTTTCAAATGATAATTTTTATTAGGAAAATTTTTGAAATTTAGTTTAATTTTTCAAAAAGTTGAATTATCAAATTAAATTAATTTTCAAATAACTAATTACAATCAAGAAAAAGTTTTTAATAATTTCTTTCATAATTAGATTATTATGTTAGAAATTATAAATATAATGAGATTATAATAATTAAGATGAGAACTTAATTTTAAAAATTAAAATAATTATTTTTTAATATGATTAAAATTAAAATTATATTAATTCCTAATTAACTTTTTAAAATTTGTTTCTAAAATTAGAATTAATTAATTTCAATGAGATTGAAATTAATTAATTAGACTCTTTAAAATTAAGAAAATTGTCTTCTCGGGTGATGTAAATTTATTTATTTCAATTTGATTAAGATAAATTTATGATTTATTTGTTTAGAGAATTAATTTTAAATTTATTTAGAAATTGTTTCTTTTTTATGAATAATAAGTTTCTTGATTTTTAGAAAAATATTTTTTGATTAAAATTTGAAAAATATTTTCATTTATTAATTAAGAAAAATGTGCTTTTTTTAATTTTTTGAAAATAATTTTCTAATTTATTAAAGAAATATTTTCTAATTAAGTAAGAAATCAATCCCTAAATAGATAAAGTAATGACTTTCTAAATTAAATATAAAAGTGTTTTACTTTTACTCAATAAGGCTGTTATCTCACGCCTCCCTCCAAGCTCCCTAATTTTAAAGAGTCTAGAGTATCTGTAGTTGGGGTTGTGGATATTACATGCCTCGAAAGTGATTGAAATTGTGCTTCTATGCATCCTCAAAATTTATGTTACATGACTAATATTTGAAGTAACTTCCATATTGATCGTGATTAGCTTTTAGAACTTTAACTATCTTAAATTAGTGGGTAGTTGGTGCTTGACACCATCTTCTAAGCGATGCTAGTCAGGTTCTATACTTTTAGGTCTTAAACCTTAAGAGAGGTAAGTGTCCGTCTCCTAGCTATATATATTTGGTGCTTGTATTCCACAATTTCTCCAATTTTTTGACATCTTTGAGCTTGAATCAATTTTTGATGTCTTTTAAAAGTTGTTTTTTTCATCTTGTTATCTTTTAAATAACTCCAATATCTTGTTGATTGGACGAGTACGAAGAATAATAATACACTCAAATATGGGATTTCTCTTTAGCCATTTGATTCCCTTACAAGATAATGAACCAAATATACGAAAATATCATATAATTCTATATAAAACGTGATATAAAGATGATAAATTTTAAACTAATTTTAACCCTTACAGCTATGCAAAATATGATCTTACCAAACACATGGTAAGCGAAAGTATGAACAAAACAAATTTTGTCTATTCAAAGAGCACAATTTGGATCATTCATTCTTCTTCAAATGACGGTTACAGCTTGCAATCCTTGTCTCCCTGGATAGATGAATTGTATCAGGACATATGGAAGTCTTCGTGAAGAAGAACAACTAACATTAACATTCCAATCCTTAATCCTTATTGGGGAAATTCATGAGTGAGGAAGTGATGGATTATTTTCCCTTCTGCATTTCCTAATCAAAACTTACTGTCTTCTCCTTTAAGATTTTGTTGCATCATTTTTAGTTTATGTTATTCAAGTTTCAGCATTTTTTCTTCTGCATTTTCCATTCTATGTTATGTAATTTTTTCCCCTTTTATTTTATTGCATTTTTTGAGCCTTCACGTTCACGTGCCTTTATTATTGTTTAACCTTTAGCCGTCCATCATTTTGAAGCTTCAGGCAACCATCGTGAGTCATTTTTTGATACTGTTTCCTGTTATTTTAGTCTTCTTTTCAAAGTCGACATGCCACCGTTTTATTTTCCCTTATTGTGTCATAAGGCATTTTGTTATGATAGTCATACTATACACCCATACTGGAATATCGTTATCACATTGTCAGGTACTTTTGTTCCAGTTGCTAAAGGACAGCTATAGTTTTGAATTAAACTATATAAGGTATTAGTTTAATTTCCAAACTAATAAGTTATTATAGAACATTCAGATTGGGTAAGAGAGCATGAAATTACCTCATCAGCATTCCTTACTGTCTGTTTGGTTAGCGTCTTCAACATACAGAAACGAAATAGAACAAGACGGAACGGAACAAAAATTGGAGACAGTGAGATGTTTGGTTGCGCTGGACAGAACAGAGATAATAGTTTTCTTCCTGAGAAAAAAATGTGTTTGGGTGCAGGGGACAGAAT
>JANZLC010000002.1:16517979-16533450 GCA_026413385.1 Erythroxylum gracilipes | reverse complement strand
TAAACAAATTTGATAATTTCTTTAAATAAATCAAACTTAAGGTAACACAATTTCTTAACGAACTCATTCAAAAACCATAATTTATGAACACTTATACTTTCTTGAATTTTCAAAAACATACACAAAGCTTATAATTTCAAAACTAAATATGGTACCCACCTCGAATCGGTGCCTGAATCTTGTCCTAGTCGTTAATTTCTCCAATCCCTTCCTCTTTCCTCCAAATTAAATTTTCCTAAACCATAAATACCCAATTTCAATATCATAAATCACAAAATTCTCAAAATTAACTTCGAAATTCACCCATTCATCATATTTCTAAGCCATCTAAAGCATCAATTTCTAAAAACCCCAAATTCCAAAAATTTGGGCATAACCCCTAATCATACTCATCCAAAATTGAACATAATAAAATGCATAATTCTCAAAATTAACTAGGGATTCATTAATTCATCATCTTTCTAATTTATCTAAATCAACAAGTTCAAAAATCCCCAATTCACAAACTTTGACATAAATCCTAATTCATAAAAATCCAAAATTAAGCATCATCATCGCATAATCTCTTCAATTAACCTTAGAAAACTCAAATCCATAGCCTTTCAAATCCAAATCAACCAATATCTCACTATAAAATTCAAAAATCACACTTTCTCTCTCTTACCTTTTTCTCCTCCATTTTCGTATTTTTTGACTCCATAGGTAAGCTTCCATCTTCTTCCTCATTTCCCTCTTAAAAAGCAACGAAAACCCTTGCTTGATGTCCCAAAAATTCAAAAACCTTCATACCTTTTCTTCTTCTCCATAGCTGACACCACTCTTCTCTCTTCTCTCATTCACTTCTTTTCTTTCTTTTCTTTTTGTTCTTTTTTCCCTCTCTTGTTCGGCTCTCTTTTTTTTAAACTGACAGCCCCTCTCTTTTAGACCATAATACCCCTCCATTTAAGTGATGTTTCAAATCTGCCCCTGCACATTAATTTTAAAAACAGCCATCTTGCTTCCTGATTTTGGGCAGCTAAACGACATAATTTGGCAAAACGCTCTTCTAGAGCATTGTTCCTCTATGTCTTAATTTCATAATAGCCACAAAAACATTCAATTAGGATCAGAAACGAAGGCGTTATGGCCAAAATGATATCAGACCATCACAAAACCAAGACTGAATTCAAAACCAAACTTCAATTCAGAAATTGAATATTTTAGGGATGTAATTGAATTTCGATCCCTTCACATGAGTTATATCCCTATGTCTCAATTTTATTTTTCCTCAAGAATTAGCTCAATCGGAGCTCCACAGCTCCCGAATTTCTCAAAATACTGAACCATGTTTAGAAAATTTCCTAATTCAATTTGATTAAATTAATCATCCTCAATTTGATTTGGAATAATTCATAATTTTCCATGAAACTGAAATTAAATGTCTTATGATTCCAATGTTTTAAAAATCAGATCAATCGGATGTCAGACGGAGGAGATATAAGCAAAAGAATAAAGGAAAACTCAAAAATCACAAATTACCCTCGCACTGAAACAGACGGCTCGCGATCGCGAGCAGAAGGAAACAAGTCGCAGTTGCGACGGCTCGCCAGTGCGAGCCGAAGGGAAAAAGGCCGACTCGCTATCGCGAGTCGAAGAAAATCAAAATCGGACAACTGCAATGGCTCGCGAGTGCGAGCCTCGGCCTTAAACAACCAGCTCGTGATCGCGAAATTGCTGCTTCGATTTTTATTTCTTTTCCTCTTTTTTTTTCCCACCAAACTTCAAAAATTCCAAACTTTCGATCCCGAACTCCAAATGCGACAAATTTGGTATCAATCCAAAGCTTAAAGGAAGCTCTACAACTTCCCTAAAAACTCGAAGATCAATTTCAACTCAAAGTTTCTGTCATAATATAGGTCAACCTATAACACATTCAAACTTCAAAATTTCATATCTTCTAGCCTCGATATCGAAAAATATCACTCTTTATGGCTACATAAAACTCTCAACATATTATACAAGTTTCATGTAGATCATTTTCTCAAATTTTGCCCGAATCAAAAAGTCAACTCTCAATGGCCAAAAAGTCAAACTTTCTAATATCTTCAAAATTTTATATTTTCTTTTGTAACCATATCCAATCTACTTAAATCTCGAAGTCATCAAAACAAGGAAATTCTTTCCTCATTAATTCTCTTAAGGCACAAAATCATTTCGTTATATGCAAACACTCATTTCCATTTACCAAAAGTTTGTGGTCCAACATTTCTCCCCCTCCTAAAAGAATTTCATCCTCAAAATTCATACTTAAGAAAATCAGTAAGTAACATATGTCTTATCTCATCATATGATCACTTTCCTCAATCAAAGATTTCATCCTCAAGAAAAACATAATCATACAATCAAATAGGATATCATCAATTTGTCAGATCTAATCATAATCAATCACTTTTCTTATCTAATTTCCTTCTCATATATATTTATCAATCTCTGCACAATCTCTCAATTCTTGTATTGAATACCACCCAAAATTATCTCAAAATCACTATTTCTTAATCTTAATGAACCTTAATGGACCATCTATCATCATTCAAACCAATCTTTCGAATTTCTATACATATATCTTTATCACGTTATCTCATCTTTCAGGCATTTCTTATTTCATCTCGCAATTATTCGAAGTAAAATCATCCAAATTCATCATAAAATTCTAATCGCAAAGTCATAATCATATTCTAGAGGAGCGTGTTGGGCGCCAGTCAGACATTGCGGGACCATCCAGGTAATAGCTTTGGAGCGTACTGTGAGTCAACCTAGATGATTCCCTATGAATGATGTGATTTGATTTGTTTATTCGCTTCCAATATGATTATTTGTTTGCAAATTGTTTGTGAATTACAGACTTCAATTGTCTGAGGAGATCAGTATTCATGAATGTATTGGAAGTGCTCTGAATGTGATTTTTGACTGCCATAAAACTCTAAGTGCTACGTGCATTCTTAACTACGGTTGAATGCTGGACTTAGGTCCGATGATTATAAGTTCGATTGAGCATCTAATGTGATGGCCAGGTATGCTATATTCAGTTGCGATGCATTTCATTAAATGCATGCTCAGATAAAGGCGTTGTGACTGAATTGCCTTTAAGAAGCACTTCCATGTAGAGCTTTGCTCCGTGATATATGTGAGTGCATGTTGAGCTTTGCTCCGTGATATATATGTATGTGCACGTGATCTATGCTCCGTGATTCTGATTCAACTGAGCCCTTGGGCTAAAAATTATATGTGAATGTGAAAGGCTTTCAGTCACAACAATAAGAACGAATGTGAGTCTCATGTGCATAAGACATTATTTATATATGATCTGTTCTGGTAACAATTAAGGTTATTATGGAGAAAATTGTTGAATTATAAGTATGTCAAATTGATTAAATGTGTTTTATGTGATATTTGCTATAGTCGATGAAATGTTATGCCCTATTGTGCAAGTTGTGGGATTATAAATGTATGTTAGAATGATTAATTTTATATTATATGATTTTTGATATTTGTTATTCCGGTGAAATCATCAATGATGGTTTTTTCACCGAGTTCGCAATTCTCAACAAAATTGCATTGTGGTTTTTCAGGTTTTGAGGAGTCATCCAATTAGATCAATTGGAGTTCAACCACTAAGTTCTATTATAGCTTAGGGGTCGGGATCAGTTTACAACTGCATAGGTCCTCATTGATTTTTATCTTTGATTTATATTCCACAAATTGTATAAAGTGTTTGTAAATGATTCAGCAATGAAATGATTTTTTTAGGGTTCCAAGCGTTTTATATATAAAAGGGGCCCAAATTACTGCTGAATACTATGTTTGTAACTGTTGTAACATCGTGAGGAATTTTTTTTAAAAAAAGTCATGGGCCCGTTTTGGTTAGTTATCTTCCGCTTTCGTGTAACTTGTTTTAAAGAAACAAAAGTTTTAAAAATGAAGTTTGACTGATTGTTCATTCTAGCATACCATTCTTATTGGATACGTACTCGGATATCACCATAGATGTCGGGTATGTGTCTTGTGAGAGAGGGGTGCTACAAGTAGCCAGCCCTTCACGCCCACTCTTCTCTCTGCTGCACTATGTATTGATGTACTGTGTCGTACTATTCCCCTTGACAGGACAAATAAACATTTTTCCTTTAAAACCTTCTGTTCTGTGCATTTGGGACGCTGTGTTTAACGTAACGTATGCACGTGTTTCATGGCTAGCTTGCCCTTCTACTGCTCGCGACGCTGTCGTTTTGTGTTGTTGGCTATCCACCTTTCATCATCCAGCCATCACTCTATGGGTTTTATACTTTATCCCATTCTTGTATTTTTTTATCTTGTCTTCTCTTGCTCCATGAAAAGAAGTGAAAATTAATCTTTGGAAAATGGCTCACATGTCATGCTTTCGTCTCACTTTAATCTCTTTGCTTCCAAATTGTACCAGAAATCATACATAAATTAAAGTGAGTATCTTAAGCATTTCTAAGACATTAATCACTAAGTGTAGGATACCATATGAGTCACAATTTAATCATATATCAAATTCCCCCACAATTAGCCTTTGACCGTCCTCAGGTAAATTGTCAAAATCAAAATCACAAACCAAAATTTTAACTCATTTTCTACATTTCTTAAGAATAAAAAACCATAAGTAAAGGTGAATGACTTTCAAAACTTAAGTAAAAACTCAACATTCAAAGCTTCTACTTATGATTTATCAATGTTCACTATCCTTAGAAATTGAGTAATCTAGAACTAGACGTGGACAGAAGGTGTTTAAACAAGATATTTTCATAGGTACACTCAGACACCATTTATGATCACAATAGTCCATAACTTTGCATATCATTTCATTTCTCCACCATTAAAATTCACATGCATAATCATGAATTAAAGGACTTTTTAAGGTCTTCATGTGGGTAAAGGTAAGGTGAGATGTGTTTAGGTCAAGTAGCATGCAAGCCATCAAAGCTAGTGAAACAAAAGTAACAATCAATCAAAAACTAGGTACTGTCAGCTATGACAAATGCAACATTTATATTTCACAACCTCATTCAGCTCTCACACACAAACTTCTTGAAACATATATAAATCTTAAGGAATCACTCATACACTTTATGCCAACAATACACTGAAATCATAAGAATGAACCTTCCAAGCCAACATCTACCTCATATTCAACCTATTCAAATAACACATTCATTAGAACTCTAGGAAGATGCATTAACCATAAACAACTTTCCAACACATATGTAATTCCTCCTTGATACATTTTTTTAAAACATTTTTTTTTTCATTTTTTCTTCTTTCTTTCTTTTTCATTTTCTTTTTATTTTTTTAAAAATTAAAATAAACTACATCAACATGAGAATTTTAATGATAAGACATAACAAAACATCCCAACATTAACCAATCCACACATATGCACACACCCACACTTACACTTTTGTACATCCACAAACTCAACAATAAAAAATGTTCCACTAGCTTTATGGCTTGGGTTGGACATTTGGTTAAGTATAAAGCATGTAATATGGTTGATACAAAAAGAAAGGCTAAAACTCAAAGGGGTTTATCAAGGGGAAAATCATGTCAATAGGATAGGTTATTTGGCTAATGTAGTTTATGAAAAACAAAGAATGCCTAATCATGTCCATGTTAATGCATGTGATAAAAATGTGGTTTCAAATAGAAATTCAATGTAAAATTGGAATGTACATATCATGAAGGTCACACATTACCAAAAGGAAATGACACTAATATGGATTTGCCAATAAATTAAGGCTCAAAATCTCATCGACTTTGTCTACCACTAGTCACTATTCTTTTAAAGATAATGCACATGAACAAACCACAAGAACAAAAGTACATGCCAAATTTTTCTATGGATTTTACCAATCAATTCACACTCTAATTATGACTAAATAATCTTAAAAGTAATGGAAAACAAGAAAATTTTTGATTTTGTTCGTTTAATTTTGAAAGCCGCCTAAGAAGTCACATAAGCTACAATTAAGATAAAAAATATTCTTTAAAACTAATGTACCCCACCCCCAAACTTAAAACTTGCATTGTCCTCAAAGTAAACAGAAAATAGAGTAGTTAACAAAAATAGCAAATGCAAAAATGTAAAACACAGAAATTAACTTCCCTTGGGTTGCCTCCCAAGCAGCGCCTTTGTTTAACGTCATTGGCTCGACCTCTAGTTGTGTGCTTTAAGTGACACTAGTCACATCCTTTAGCATTAACACCTCCAAACCCTCTGTTTAGAAGCCCTCATAATACGGCTTCAAGTGATGACCATTCCCTTGAAATTTCTTGTGAGTTTTAAGGCTCCGTATCTCCACTGCACCAAAAGAAAAGACATGAGTGATAACAAAAGGACAAACCCAACGGGAAAGCCACTTAATAGGAGAGAGTTTGAGTTTGGAATGATGTAGTAACACTTTCTGGCCAACCAAGAAGCTTTTCCTAGAAATCATCTTATCATGAAAAGCTTTCGTCCTCTCCTTATATATCACTGCATTTTGATATGACTCATTCCACTTCTCTTCCAACTCTTGAAGCTGCAACTTCCTATGGACTCATGCATCATCCAAGTGCATGTTGCATCTTCTTATAGCCCAATATACCTTATGTTGTAATTCCATTAGAAGATGACATGGCTTTCCAAACACTAGTCTGTACGACGACATTCTAATTGGTGTTTTGTAAGCCGTCCAATAGGTCCACAATGCATCTTCCAGTCCTACACTCCAATTCTTCTTATTGGGTTGCATGATTTCTCTAGGATTTACTTGATTTCTCGATTCGGGACTTCAGCTTGCCCATTAGTTTCAGGATGGTAAGCAGTAAAAACTTTGTGTGTGATGATATATTTTCTGAACATTGATTCCATCACCCTATTGCAGAAGTGTGTTAACGATGGCTTTTGGTATCCCTAACCTAGAAAGAATGTGAGCCTTAACAAATTTTGCAACAACCTTGGCATCGTTAGTCCTAGTGGCCTTGGCTTCCACCCATTTAGAAACATAATCAACCGTAAGCAATATATAAGTAAAGCCAAAAGATAGAGGGAAAGGTTCCATAAAATCAATGTCCAAACGTAAAAAATTTCACAGAAAAGTAAAGGGGTTTGGGGCAGTTGATCCTTACAAGATAGGTTACCTGACCATTGGCATCTATCACAGGATTTACAGAAGATATATGCATCTTTGAATAATGTTGGCTAGTAGAATCTGCTCTCTAGAACTTTTTGAGCTATTCTTTTTACTCCAAAATGTCCTCTGCAAGCGTACGAATGGCAGAAGGCTAAAATTAATAATGATTCATTTTTCGGTACACACCTCGTGATAACTTGATCTCTATAGTGCCTCCAAGGATATGGGTCATCCCATACGTAGTACTTTGCTTCACTCCATAGCTTATCCCTCTGAACCTTTGACAAACCAACAGGTAATTCGTTAGTTATTAAAAAATTGACAATGTCTGCATAGCATGTGGTGTCACATTGGTAGAAAACAATTTCTCATCTAGAAAGCTTTCTCGTAGAGGGATAACATCTTCTTCCTTTATCAAACGACTGAGATGGTCCGCCACCACGTTTTCTGTCCCCTTCTTATCTTTGATCTCTAAGTCAAATTCCTAAAGGAGGACAATCCATCTGATCAGCCTCGATTTTGTTTCTTTCTTTGTGAGCAAGTATCGTAAAGCTGTATAGTCAGAATAAACAAACATTTATCACCAAGCAAATATGATCAAATTTTCTCCAAAGCAAAAATCACAGATAACAATTCTTTTTCAACAGTTGAATAATTCAATTGAGCTAGACTTAAAGTCTTTGAAGCATAGTATATGGAATGTAACTTGGTGTAAACTACAGACATAAGGCTACAACTTGTACGAAGGAATCAAGTCTAAATTCACTCTCTAAGAATCTCAAATTATGGAGTGAAGTTGAGCATAGAATTTTGTTTCAGGCATAAGGATAGTCCGAAATTGTTTAGGCAGTAACTTTTCGATTTTTGAACCAAATTGAATGGAATTTTGGTTATTGTTTAAGGAAATCAAGTGAGGCAAGTGAGGCAAGATGAGAAAGAGGAAGGACACATTTGAGGAAGTAACAAGCAAGGATTTCAAGGTGGGTTACACTTTTATAATTGATAAATAAGCCACAAACGCTTCTTTTGAAAGAACGGAAATAAAGGATTTTTAACTACTTTATACATGTTTGTTTGTTGCATTTTGAATGCTTTAAGAATGTGCTACATGTTTGTGTATGATTTGTATTATGGGTTTATGGAAATGGTTTAGAAAGAATATTGATTTTTGAAACAATGTTATGGTTATGAAATCAAGTTTCGAAAGAAATGTGCCATTTTGGGCAACAAGTTTACAAGTTATGAAATACATGTTATGTGGGTTTGTGGTGGTCTCCTAAGTTAAGTCAAGTGCACTTTGACAAAAGGCTTCTCCCGCCTACCTACTAGTGGCATGGAGCTCCTTCACGGATTACCATAAGTTCACGACTACGCAAAACCATTATGTGGGATTGCGTTAGTACGTTCTGTTCACGGCTACACAGGACCTTTATGGGAAATGTGTAGTACGTTCTATTTTGGATCCACCCAAACCATTCTGATGTGCTTATGATTTGTTTGACAATATTGATGCATACATGATTTGTGATATTGTGAATTGTTTGACAAATTAAGAATTTCAAGAAATAAGTGTTTTATGATTTTTAAATGTGAAATTACTATGGTTTCGAAAATGTACCATAGCAACTAGTTTTGAAAATGGATTTTTGCTTGTTTCTTTATTATAAACTTGTTACCCATGAGCTTTAAGCTCACCCCCATTCTCCTCCCCATATGTAGGTGATGAGCAAAAGATGGAGTGAAAGAGGGTCAAGACCTAATTCTGATTATGCATATTTTTGTATTTTAAGCTAGATTTTGTAACCATAAGGTTTTAGTCGCATTTCAAGTATTATTAGTTCAAGTATCTTATGTATTTTGGGATTTTCATATATTGATGTATTGTGGTTTATAAAGAACTCTTATCTTTTGATGTTAATGAATCATGAATTATGTATGGATGAGGTTGACAATGGCAAAGAAATAGGGGGGAGGGGGTTGCCTTGCCTGAGACCTCAACTACTAGGCCGTGGAGGGTAATTGATAACAATGGAATATTTGAGGGTCAAAATGTGGGTCCTTATCCATTCGATCCACTTCTGGGGGAAGCACATAGCCAGCATGGCAGCTCCCAGGAATCCTCAGTCAACAAGTGAAAGTATGAATTTGCATATGGATAAGGTTGAGTTGAAATTTGGTATACTTGAGGAAGTTATCGATTTGAGATGATGAATTATGAACATGAATTATTGATATATAAGTGAGATTTTATGGAAAAGAAAGATAGGAAATTATGAAGAATGAGAATTAGTTGTAAGGAATGAATTAAATGAGTATAGATTAGAGAGTTGAATGAAATAATGTTGGTAGATGAATTGTCATGAAAGAATGTTGCATAGAGGAAGTAAATTTGGGATAATAAAGAGTGAAGGTAATGTTAGGAAAGGTGTAAGGGTATTTTTTTGTGTGACTTTTGTCAACTTCACCGCGGCGTAAGTGTTTAAGAGGTGTTATTTTGTTTGATTTGGTGACTTCGCTGTGGTGAAGCCAAAAGTTTGCCACGGCGAACTTCACCTGAAGGGAACACGTGGGATTTCTCCCATATTAATGGAGGACCATCAAACAAAGCCTTGGAAGATATGTCCAGCATGGGCTTTGAAGCCCAATAAGAAGAACCGGCTAAGGAGGATGAAGAGTTAGAAGAAGTTGGCCTCAACATTCTCCTACAATACCAAGCTTTATAGAAACCTTTTGGGGACTCTAAAGCCTTGGTCCAAGTTGATGATCTTGAAGCCCAAATGAAGACCATATGGAGAAGGCTCTCAGCTAAAATCAAGTCACATGTTGTCCTATAACTTGACTTGGCCAAGAGAAGGTATAATATTTCAACATATGGTATGTTTTTAATAAGAGCAATTCATTGCTCATAAGTTTCCACATTAATACATGTATAGTGGACAATTATGGACAATTTTTTTTGTTATGAATGTTTCATTAAGAGTCCATTAGGAGGTGAGAAACTTGAATCATATGGTTCTTCACCTTCCTTTTAGCTAAGTTTCCTATTTAAGTCATGTTTTGTTTCCTTTTGAAGGGGAATTTTTATGAATGAAAAATCTTGACAATTATTCTCAAATTTAGAGTCAATTTTCTCTTGGGTTGGCTATTTACCGAAAATAAAACAAGGATTTGTTAGTTTTCCAAAAACTTCCACTTTTTTTTTTCAATTTTCTTCTTCCTTTCCCGAAACAGTATCATTCCTGACCAGTTTCACCATCTCGTCTATAACTTTTCACACACACATTAAAATACAAAACTTCCTTCACCAAAGTTGTAGCTAATTTCTTTCTCTACAATATTTCCTTTAGAACCATCCCTAAATTCCATGTGGTTTTTCCGAAAAGTACAAAACAATCCGCTGCTAATTCCTAATCCGAAAAACACAAAACTAGACCAAACTTTCACTTATCTTAGACCCATCACCTCCAGCGAAATTCCGACCACCAAAATGACCACACACCATCATTTGGTATTAGAGCCACAGCATAATGCTCCATCCAAGTATCCGGCCAAAATTTTGACAAAGTTTCCGACAAAGTCCAAAACTGTCTTTAACGCGACGAGCAATTTGTTTTGAATGATTTTCGCCTTAAAATGGTCATGAAGGAAGGTTAGAAGAGAGAATCATTGTTCCATACTAGATGTGTCACAAAAGGGAGGCAATGTAAGGTTGTTATTAAAAGTGGGTCTTGTGAAAATGTGGTTTCGACTGAAATGGTAGATAAGTTGGCTTTAGAGACCGAACCACTTCCTAATCCATACACTTTCACTTGGAGTGAACATGAAATTCAAGTGAGTAGAAGATGTTTGGTGTCGTTCTCCATTGGAAGATATCAAGATGAAGTATGGTGTGATGTGATTCCCATTTCTGATTGTCATCTTCTCTTGGGAAGACCATGGTTATATGACCGCAACATAAGCCATCAAGGAAGAACCAACACTTACTCATTGCGTCGTAATGGTACAAAATTCTTATTGATTCCTATGAAAGCAGATATTAAACAAAAAGAAGAAGAGGTAGCTTCAATGAGTATTGAAGAAAAGAAAACTATTATTGATGAGCCTATTTCACATGTTGAAATGTCACCTCCCCAAAATGTGCAAGCTCTCCCAACCAGTAGTCCTCTTGTAGCTGAAGTGATCAAGAATGATGTTTCCATGGAAACTTCACCATTGGTTGTGAAGGAGCCGCATCCGAGTGAGTCCAAACCCTTAGGGACTGAATTTGAGCCTAATTTGGGAGATAGTTTTGTGGAATGCACGAATATGGTAATTGACAAGTTGAATGTAAATGTGAATATCGTTGATCATGTGCAACCGAGAACTTTATGTGAATTGTTTAGAGCTAAGCCAACCACATTTGTTGTGCAATTTAATGATGTTATTATTGGCTTTGTGTTCGTACAAAATGTCGAGAGTGAGGCTTGTTTGAAGTTCAATTTGCTTAAGAATTCTGTTTGTGTTGATGATAATGACACTTTGTTGGAAGATGGTGAACTTGCAAGACTTGTTGATGTTGATCATGTTAGTACCAATGTTGATATTGCCATGTTGAATGGGAAAATTGGAAAATCTGTTTTTATTGACAAGTTTTAGCATGCTACTAGTCTTGGTTTAGTGAGGGAACTTGATGCAAGCCTTAGTTTTATGAAAGTTGAAAATGACTATGTTACTAATAACATGAAGTATAATGGTTTTAAAGCTAGGAAAAGGTCTAGAAAGTTGATCAAAATTGGTGATTATGCATTTGTTAATTAGAAGAAGTAAAAAGGCTTTATGGTAAGAAGCTTAAGCTAGTTGAAGCATTAGATGAGGGTCCTTTGAAGGTAGTAGCATGTGAAGGGCAATCCAAGTTTATGATTCGGATTGACAATGATTTGAGGCTAACATTTTCCTTGGATAAGATTATCATTTGTAATGAGTTCTTTGAAGAAGAAAACTTTCAAGGGTGGGTGAATGATGGAGGACCATCAAACAAAGCCTTGGAAGATATGTCCAATATGGGCTTTGGAGCCTAAGAAGAACCGGCCAAGGAGGATGAAGAGTTAGGAGAAGTTGGCCTCAACATTCTCCTACAATACCAAGCTTTATGGAAACCTTTTGGGGACTCTAACGCCTTGGTCCAAGTTGATGATCTTGAAGCCCAAATGGAGCCTATAGGGAGAAGGCTCTCGGCCAAAATCAAGTCACATATTGTCCTATAACTTGACTTGGCCAAGAGATGGTATAATATTTCAACGTATGGTATGTTTTCAATAAGAGCAATTCATTGCTCATAAGTTTCCTATTTAATGTGTTTATTCTTATTTAATGTGTTTTAATTTCTATCCTTAATTTTCCACATTAATACATGTATAGTGGACAATTATGGACAATTTTTTTTTTTGGTTATGAATGTTTCATTAAGAGTCCATTAGGAGGTGAGAAACTTGAATCATATGGTTCTCCACCTTCCTTTTAGCTAAGTTTCCTATTTAAATCATGTTTTGTTTCCTTTTGAAGGGGAATTTTTATGAATGAAAAATATTGAGAATTATTCTCAAATTTAGAGTCAATTTGCTCTTGGGTTGGCCACTTACTGAAAATAGAACAAGGGTTTGTTAGTTTTCCAAAAACTTCCACTTTTTTTTCAATTTTCTTCTTCCTTTTCCGAAACAGTATCATTCCTGACCAGTTTCACCATCTTTTCCATAACTTTTCATACACACATCAAAATACAAAGTTTCCTTCAACAAAGTTGTAGCTGACTTTTTTTTTCTACAATTTTTCCTTTAGAACCATCCCCAAATTCCATATAGTTTGTCCGAAAATTACAAAACAATCCGCTGCTAATTCCTAATCAATACGTACACGTTTGTATAACGAGCAATAATACGCACACGTTTTATGGTTCAAGGGTTGGACTTCGAAAACGGGGTGCAACAGTTGTGGTATCAGAGCTCCAGAATTAGGATCTTACATGGGCATTTCACGATATTAGAAAATGAAAGTTTGTGGATATTTAGAAATAAGAAATATTATGTAGTCCGATGTGTTAGACATAGATTCAGTGTTTGTAGTTATACTAGTGAATATGATGATGGAATTTTGGTTATGGATATGTACTTGAATTGATATGGATGTGAAAATATTTTCATGAATTGATTGTGGAAGAAATAAAAACATAGGTGGAAATGACAAGATTTAAGGTGCACGAGCAAAGTGGAATTGAAAGGTTGAACTTAGAATTGAAAATGATTGTTTAATCACTGTGATAAGAGTTATGATTTGGTAAGAGATTGTGTTAGTGAATTTGATATCAAAATTTCAAGATGGCTATGTGTCTATGCTTCTAAATTGACTAAGAACGTACGAGTGGAAGATGAAACAAATGATAGTGATATATGCAGAAGTTCTCAAGGTTATGTCGACCAGTTGTTATGAATACATATCTGATAATGGGGTTACATTGGTGAATAATATGATTGAGTACATATGATATCTATATTTGGATATGGTATAGGAACTAATCTATGACCCCTATAGTTAAAATAATGAGATGAATAATAGTAAACGGATATGCCTCTTATTTTATTGAGTTTTATTATAAAGAGTATTTTGACCATGTAAAATGCAACAGAAATTGAAATTATTGAAATATCATGAACAGTCGAAAGTGACTTTATTAAAGTATTAAGAATAGCTGAAACAGCAATGATTAACAAAGTTGATTGATAAAGATTATGGAAACAATGTAAATGATTGAGGTAAGAAGTCTTTTAAGATAGAGATGTTTTATCAAATCATATTGCATGAATTAAGTGTCCCATTTCGAGGAATTAATAACTATTAATGAATCAAAAGAAAATATTGGAGTCCTATTCCTGACGAAGACTCAGGCGTAAGAGGTAGAATATGCTACTGAGAATGTATGTATTTTGTTTGATGTAAAGTATCCAACTATGAGAGTGGATTCCTGAATTTGAGGAGACATTGATTGCTAATATGAGGAGTATATAGGTTCACGTTATATTCTGTGTAAATATGTTCGGGAGATACAAATTTGACCTGATGAATTTGTTACAAACACAGGAAGTTAAGATTGAAAATAAATTGAAATTTGTGGAGAAGCTAGTATGAATGAGCAAACATTAGAATAAGTCAAGGTGAAATACGAGGAAATCTAAATAATGGAGAAAATCATTCGAGAAAGGTAAGCCAATTAGGAAATTGAAAATAACGTGAGATAATGTTACCTCATTAAGGAATTGGTTACTTAAGGAATTACAAGAACTAACCAGGGAAAACATGGAGTTTGATAATAATAGTTTGAGTTAACAATGGCCCCTGAAAGTAGTATGGTATTGAAGATTAAAGTGATCCAAGCAAAAATTTGATGACATATTAAATGTATTCAAAACGTTGAGAAGAATAGTTTGAATACTTGAGGAAAACTGTATAACTCGTATGAGTGATGAAAGTAAAGATAATTTTGAGGAATTAACACTGATTTAATTGTATCGTCTGGATTTGGAGATTTTATAGTATACAATGATGTTGTATAAGAGTTTAGGATAAAATCCAATGTAGCATGATAAAGTGATTTCATATGCAGGGAGACAATTAAGCCCCATGAGATGATTATCTGACGTATGAATTGGAGCTTACTGAAATAGTGGTCATTTTGAAAGTTTGGAGACATCATAGGTACAGAAACATCTTGAAATACATAGATCAATTAGTTTGAGGTCAATATTGAGCTAAAAGAATTGAATACGAGACTTAGGCATGGTAGGTTGTCATTAGCCTACAAATTTAATCCCCTACTTAAATTGATTTGTAGCATAGTGAAGCAAGGGTATCGTCCCACAAAGATGAAAACACAAGGAAGATTTTTTTACTTTCAAGCAAAGTATGCGTGAATGTCAAAGGGAAAATAGAAGTTGAATGCTAGATATAGGACCAGATTGGGGGATTTGTTTGCTTGCATTGAAAGTGAACAAGAAAATAAAGGAGAAGACGTAATGTAAGTTTAGAAAATTAAAACAAAGTCGAAAGTTTTCAAGAGAGAAATTGCTAAGAAAGTTTGAGTAAAAAGTTCAGATTAATCAAAGACCAATTACAAAGGTTTTCACTAAATCCTTAGGTTATTTTTAATCATTAAAAACTAATTATATCTTAGATTGGAAAATTAGGGTTCATCAAGAAAAGATAGATGCATTCAAAACAAGCATGACATGCAACAACTTCTTGTTACTGCATTAATCCAAAACTAGCATGAACA
>JANZLC010000002.1:16478584-16500679 GCA_026413385.1 Erythroxylum gracilipes | reverse complement strand
TAATAATAATAATAATAATAATAATAATAATAATAATAATAATAATAATAATAATAATAATAATAATAATAACAACATAATTCAAATTTGTAAAATAAATATTGCAACAATTATCAAATAATTAATGAATTACATCTACTATTCTTATTATACTGTAGGGGCATTTCCGTTATTAACACTATTTTATGTTCTGTCCTAAGCAACCAAACATATTTTTGTACTCAAGACGAAGACAATTATCTCTGTTCTGTCCACCGCAACCAAACATCTCACTGTCTTCAATTCTTGTTCTGTTCTGTCCTGTCCTGCCCAATCACGTTTCGTCCTTACCTACTAAAGACGCTAATCAAACGCTACGTTAGTGGGGCATAAAGTCACGTACTTTAACATAGTCAACCACATGGCAGACACACAACTTCAAAGTTTATAGTTAATTTCCACATTAATAAAATACGCTTCAATTTTAAATTATTTTGTTTTTTTTTTTTTTGTTTGAGATGTTATGGTAATTCTTTAAAACTAAAATCGGTGGATCCGAAGTCCAAGGCCGTTTGTGTCTGTACGTGAAAAAGGCTCTGGATATTACGGCAGAGCACCATCACACATGAGGCTGATGCGAGGCAGCGTATTCAATCATTCCACAAATGGACAACCTTACGCCGTTGATTACATCAGATTACTGCTAGGCAGCACAGGGCACGAGTCTCGAGAGAGTATAAAATGAAGCGGTGGGTCCCACTTCTTTGTGTAAAAACAAAATTTGTAAGACATCCATGCACCGGATCTCTGCTTTGGTAAGTAAGGCCATGTGGAGAGGGTCCCAGCAACCCAACAGAAGATTATGTCAATGTCTTCGTGTTGTCGTTATAAGCTTCTTATGCCCTTTGTAAAATGTTCATAGGGTTGTAACCCCAAAAAAAAAAAAAAAAAATGTTCATAGGTAAACGACCAAATGACTATTTCCACTCTCCCTTCTTTTTCTTTTTAGTTTTATCTGATAACAAGCCGTATCTTATAAGCTTTGAAACTCCCTTGATGCCTTGTAGTAATGTTTATGAAATCAGCAAACAAACATATCATCCTTAAGAAAACATATCTGGTATCAAGAATTTTTTTATTTCTCTATTTTTAAAGAAAACAGGAAATGATTTGAAATTTTTGTTTACCTGCCCAAAATAAAATTATTTCATCGTAAAAGTAATGTGTATACATATACATGTCTTTCTTGAAATATTTAAATTATTTATTTCATTGTCACACTAAATATATGATTACAAATATGAATGCTCTTGCAGTATGTTTGCTTTAAAAAAATTTCTCATATCGTAATCAAGATTTTATTTTATTTTTAGTTATTAAAATATTATGAGAAAATATTTATATTTGAAGAATATGAATATTATTTTTATCAAATAATGTATGTGGGCCATTTAGAAATAACTTCTCTACTAATTAGAGATAAAATTGCATATTATTGAATCTTCCCATGCTAGTGAGAATTATTCCAGGCGTTGTTGTTGGTCTTTTTATCAAATGATTGTTAATCTCTTGATGGCTGAAATATTTTGATGATTTACTTCCGCTTTCACCTTAACAGGACAACAGTAAGCAATATTCTTTCAATATATATTTTTTAAAATTATTTTTCTCATATGTTTTTTTGAAAAATAAATATTTTTTATGTTAATTATTAAACATATTCTAATCAATTATTTATATATCTTGATGGGTATAAGTGTACTTCTATCAGTACAAGTGAATATTTTGACAAAATGTTTCATTAGTAAGAGATTCATATATGATTTTGTTACTCTTTAAGTAGCCAAATTTGCAAATAGGTTATTTTTGTGAGATTATTACGTTTGAATTTAGTTTAGAGGGCAATTTTGTTCCATGTTGCGTAAATTTTATTTAGTTCAATATTTTAAGACAAATAATTAGACCTTAATGAAGAGCAAATATTAGTAGCCAATAGCTTCTTACTATTAATTACAGCCATATATGGTTTTATACTTTTTTGGTAGAAACAAACTTATTCTTTAAATAGTATAGTATTCAACTATAAGAGTATGCAATTAAACTAATGGATGATGTCGACTAGCTTAGCGCAGTAAAGCAAACTACTAATATCAAAACAGAACGATTTATATCGAAACTAAGATTCTCGTATCTGAAATATGAAATTGGAAATTACGGCAATTGCGCATAAAAAACTATTTGTTTGATTACAAGATTAGGTAATTAAATTAAACACTATACCTTTGTCCACAATCCACATTGTTTTTTTTTAAAAAAATGATTATCGTGACAAGGCTATAGGTATAGGAAAAATAAAATAAACCTTCGCCTCAAAATACAAAATTTTGGGATGGAAATGGCAAAAATGAAATGAAACCAGATCCTGAAAGTAGCTAGTTTAAAATCCTCTTCACTCGTCAAATTGTCGGTGCCAACTAAGATCCAAAATCTTTTATTTCTCGTCTTTCAAGACACGTTTCACAGAAACGAATAAAAACAAGGTCTCATAGAAAAAGCATATTGTTTCTAGCATTGCTAATTTCCTCAACTAGAAAATGTTTCATGTAGTAGTGCTTACGACTATAGCAAACTAGCACAGGAAAATGTTATGTAATAAGATTAGAACTCGAAGTCAAAATCTGGTTTTTGGACCCTAGTTCTTTCACCTTGATCATCGGCTAGATGCTTTGTTGCATTACTAGACCACCCATCGAGGGGTGAACTGAGCTTCATTTCTGGTAATGAAGATTGGGTTTTAGGCGAAGTCAAGCGGCTTTCTTGCTCCTCTGATGGTACCGAAGTTGTAAGTACAGTCCCTTGTTTGTACAAGGTACTTAATTGATGAAAATAAGGACACGTACTGGAATCAGCAGACCTCATCTTTCTAACATCCTTGGTCTTTCTGAAATACTTGTTTATGTTCTCCCACTTCTCTTTACACCTCTTTGCACTCCTCTTGTAACCCAGCTCCAACATCCCTTGTGAGATTCTCTCCCAAAGAGGACCCTTAGGTGTTGCTACTTCCTTGTCCTGATCAATATTGTTATGGAAACTGCACCTTATGTTTATCAAAGCTAAGACTTCATCTCTTGGCCATCTCTTTCCAAGATCTTTCTTATCATTGGCTGAAGACTTTGAGTCAATTGTTGTATCTGTTGGCAATGGACTTTGTGCTGCTAGTGGGTTGTTTGGGGTGTTCTTATAACTAGGGTTTTCGAGAGCTAGGGCCTTGGTTGATGCATTAGGAACTTTTGGAATGCTTGAGATAGGACTGCAACTGAAGTTTTCAGGTGCTTGGTTAGCTTTTCTAGTGACCAAATTGCTTCTGGTCTGCAATTCAAGTCCACTTGGGTTATTTGCTTGACTGTTGTCAGTAGGGTTTTGCGCAAACACTAAGGAAGATGAAGTAGAAGCACTAGTGGAACTGTTTGATACCTCACCAAGATTTCGTGTGTAAGCACTTCTCTCTCCAAGGCTTTCGACAGAAGAATCAATTGGTGTGAATCTTTTCAAGTACTTCATAATTGTTGACTGTCTATCACTTGCAAGAGCTTGTTCGTCTGCCCTAAGCTTGTTGATCCTATCCAATTCTTGCTTCTTCCATGCTTCTTCTCTTGCAACGTTCTCTTCATCCCTCTTCATCATATCACGAATAATCTTGTTATGCATCTCCTCTTGTTGAGTCATTAATTTGTTCACGACATCCTCACAAAAGCTCTTGAAAATCGCAAACTTCTTCTGTTTGATCTGTCTCTTTCTCTTCTTATTATTGCTCTTTAAATTTTCAACCTGTTTCTCATTGTCTTGATTTGGGTTCCCAGCTACTCTCTGATCATCAATTGAATCTTCTTCCAAAATCTGCCCCACCTTGTCTTCTTCTTCGTCACTATTTGTCTTGTCGATCTTCTTGTCCTTGTTGTCATCATCAGAAACCTCTTGCGGGCTTTGATGATCATCACCGTCATGATAAAGCTCTCCAAGATCAGTAAAAATTCTGTAATTGATATTGTTATTGAAGTACCTGTTTTCTTCCTCAAACTTCTCTTTGCATTTATCGGCGCTTCTTTTGAAACCAAGCTCTGCAAGCTTCCTGCACCCACCATAAATGTACAAAACCAAAACCATCCATGTATCATTAGCATTTATTTTCTCTGTTTCGCTGCTTGGAATCATGTAAAGCACAGAAAATGGTGTCTTTTTAATGCTTCCTTCTGTCTCTCTATCTCTCTCTTACTCTCTCTGACTGAAGATCCATATACGTAATTCTGGGACAACTAATTCATTCAAGGATTTGCCTGCAGTACTCTCATTCTCACGTTCACTTAGTGACGAGTTGACAATTTTCCATAACTAGAAATGGTTCTAAACAAAACCCCTCTTATGCTTTCCTATGTTTTACTTTGCAGCACTAGAAATTACAAGAAAGAAGAGAATAATCATATATAAGCACGAACGACCAACTTAGTATGCATATAAATGTATGGAATCGTACCGTGAAACATGTTCCCAAGAGAATTCAGGGAACCAATTCTCCAAGCTAGATCTGACCCTCAAAAGAGCAAGCACTTCATCATTTGACCATGGATCGACTAACTCGGGCATCAGTCGGTTGCCACCAACTTCAAAACCCGTACCAGCCAAGCCGTTCTCTTCTTTCTCTTCTTGTTCGCTGGTGGCTGGTACTGGACATTGGTGCAATGGTTGCAAGAATGGAACTTGCAGAGAAGAAGATGTAATACTACTGATGTAAGGATCAAAACTCGGGAAGTGATGAGTGGTGGATGAGACATGGAGAGGAGGGAAATTAGAGAGAGATGGTGATGCTCTTGAAGTTATGAACTGACGGAACTGGTCTGGCACTCCTTCAAACATTTTTTTTTCAGTAGTTGTATTGTTTTTATGTTTATGGTGATGGCTTTCTCTCTAGAGTTAGAGTATAAACTTTCTCTCCGACTGTAAATTGGCAAAACCAAAACTTGCATACACACAACACTACAAAAACACCAAATACGCACTCATAACTCTTTTTCTCTCTCATTTATCAAGGACTTTGTCATGTCATACAAGGAAAAGGATAGCCCTGAAGCACTCTTTTGGAAGGAAGTGAAACATAGGGAACGAATTTCACTATCTTGTCAAATGTATTTTTTATTTAAAATATCGGAAGAAGATGTCCTTTTTAACCAATTACTAGTTTAGTAGTTGTTAAAATGAATTCGAGGACATGAATAGGAAAGATAATAAGTTTTTTTTTTTTTTAAGGAGGAATGTTTGTGGACTAAGGATGGTGGTGAGATTGGGGACTGTATTTTATTGAGTTCGTATAAAGAATCCAATGCAGTAGCTGACGGTCATGATGGTGTAATTAACGGCACGGAAGATGGCAGGACACGTGAAAACATGCAGAGGCTGGGACCAATTATTTAAGGAAGGGAAGGGGGTAATTGTCGCATGCTACTCAGGGCTAGGCTACGGTTTGTAGAGACTCAATATAGTACTCCCATGTGTTGACCATTTTTATGATTTGATTTTGGAGACCATACTCCTTACAAAGATTAATGTTACAGTAGCAAAACAACAGGAACCTGGCGAGTCCATTCATCAACAGGTTTCTCTTTTTAGCCGCAGCCAAAAGAGACTCAATTCCCTGATTTAAGTACATAAGAAAATCTCAGGTTTAGTGGAATATGTTCTTAATGCTTCCTTATATTAAAAGAAAGTGTCTCAATCACGTCAAGGTCATGTCTATCTCAAGATAGATTTCAGTCTTGGGTTTCAACTGCAAAGTTGGCCATATCAATATGTTTGGTGCAAAACGACAAAGGGTGTAGGAATGCAGAAAAGATCGTTACAGAACAAGAGAATGAGAGGGAAGAGAAAAGAGAGTACAATGTTGTCACTAATTCTGGGTAACTTATCGCTTCGTTACACGTTATAGACCCATCAGGCTTTCATCTAGTGCTACATTTACTATTGTCGAGAACAAACATTATAGAGAAATAAAACTAGATTGTTTAGGGAAGTTTCTGCATTATGCCTAGACGACTTCGTTTTCTTTTGTTTGTTAACTTCATCTTCAAAAATCTTGTCCACAAGGTTAGCATTCAAGGACTCCCTCAAGAATTCACGACTACACAGGACCATTTCATTGGAAATGTGTAGTGCGTTATGTTTTGGACTTACCCAAACCATTTGATATGTTTATGTGTTCATGCTAAGTTGATAGGAGTAATGCATTCATGATTTTGCATACACATAAATTTCTGCATTAAAAAATGTCTTTGCTTGTTGAAAGTTGTAAAATTGTTACCCCCGGGCTTCAAGCTCACCCCCACTTTCCTCCCCACAAGCAGGTGAAGAGGAAGAGATTGAGTAGTCAGGGGGTAAAGGCATCACTCCACTTTTGAAATGTTGTTGTATTTCAAGCTACTGTTGAAACCAAGGCTTTAGTTGCATTTTGAGGAGTTCATTGTTCAAGTATCTTTTGTATTTGAGATTTTTGAAGCATTGAGGTTTTGGGGCTTGAAATGCCCACTAAAGCTTTGTAAAAACTATGATCTTTTAATGATACTGGTATTTGGTTTTGTTTTCTTCCATGATTTCATAAGGTTTCATAAGGGGGAAAATTCGTGTACTGGCTTCAGGGATATTTCTGGGTTGAGCTAGGCTGATTTAGGCAAGGTTATCTTCTTAGAGGTTGTAGATCTTTCTTTTATCTTTCCAACGGTATATAGTACGTAAATTGTGGACTTCTGAACTAAAAGTTATGCCCTTTTTATTGTCCCATCTCAATTTTGTTCCGTCTCAGAATGACGTCATCATCGTCTTAGTATGACGTCAGCATTGTCTCAGTTTTGTTTCGTCTCAATTTTGCTTCTGTCTCAGAATGATGTCATCATCGTCTTAGTATGACGTTAGCATCGTCTCAGTTTTGTTCCGTCTTAGTTTTGCTTCCGTCTCAGAATGATGTCATCATCGTCTTGGTATGACGTCAGCATCATCTCAGTTTTGCTTCCGTCTCAGAATGACGTCATTATCGTCTTAGTATGACATCAGCATCGTCTCACTTTGACCGTCTCAGTTACTGTTCATTATCATCGTTTGATCCATTTTTTACCCTTCAAACGTTGGAATTGGTCTTTGCGTTCTGCATAAAAGTTGTAGACCTTGAAGTCCTCTTTCCAACCATATAAAGAACACCTTAATCCAATATTTGTAGGGAAAGTTATGGCAATTTTCTCAGCCTTGTATCGTCTGATGATGTCACCATCATCTCATAATGACTTCATGCATATTCAGACCCATTTTCTACCCTTCAAACGTTGGAATTGGTCTCTTTGGTCTTCATGAAAGTTGTATATCTGGAATTTCTCTTTCCGAACATATAAAGAACCCCTTAATCCAATGTCTGTAGGGCATGTTATGGCAATTTTCCCAACCTTGTATCGTCTGATGACGTCACCATCATCTCATAATGACATCATGCATATTCTGACCCATTTTCTACCCTTCAAACGTTGGAATTGGTCTTTTAGGTCTTCATGTAAGTTGTAGATCTTGTAGTTTCTTTCCAATCATACAAAGTACACCTTAATCCAATGTCTGTAGGAAACGTTATGGTAATTTTCCCAGCCTTATATTGTCTGATGACGTCACCATCATCTCATAATGACCTCATGCATCGTCTGATCCATTTTCTACCCTTCAGAAGATGGATTTGGTCCTATAGGTCTTCATGAAAGTTGTAGATCTTCCATTCCTTTTTCAAACAAGACAAAAATTAAGCCTATCTTAAATCTGTAGCAAAAGTTGTGGCATTTGTTCCAAGATAGGTACAAATTGATTGATGGCATAAGCATGTTCGATTCGTTCGGGTATATCTTCCCCATCCGACCCCCAAATGAAGTGATTCTTGAAGAAACAGATTTCTAACTTCTTGTACTATCTCTCAATGAAAATTTGGATCCTTGGGAGTGTTTTTGAGAAAGTTCCATTGGAGTAGGTGAAGGGTCGGCTGGGAGAGCATGCTTGGGGTATGATCACGTTTTAGCTCATTAAGAATATCTTAAGTTGTAAAACTCCGTTTGAGATGATTTTTGTTTCAAAACAAACTAAAGACTTAGAGCTACGATTTCTTTGATGAAGTCAAGTTGTAATTTTGGTGTTTGAATGATGTGGGCACACCACCTTTGGGAAATGTTGAATATGACCCTACAGGGTAATATGCTCAAGGTTTAGGACTCCAGATGTTGGGCTCCAGAAACGGGGTCTAACATATTCTTTAATAGCTAATTTCTCCACATCTTAAAACAATGTCTCCAAGAGTCTTAGAATTAAAATGGTTAGATTAAATACAACAAGTATAAACTTTTTAAAAAGACTTCATATTAAACACTTTATATGCTTTACAAGAATAACTAAGAAAAAGTGCCTTAAGCATTCACTATTCATTTACATCATTTTGTTTTGCGTACCTAAATGATCTTGTATCCTATGTTAGTAGTCTCCTTTTTCTTTTTAACCTACCTTTCAAAATTTTTACTTACTATAATTTGTTTTATGAAGAAAAATTTATTAATCTGCCTATATTTACCACAAAAGTGACATGCCATGTTATATGTATAATATAAATTGGTGGTGTAATGATGAACCTTATGATTTTAGCACATCAATGCATTCTTTATTTTTCTGTATCTAAAAGAGGGATAAGGATTTCTCCTTTGGATAAATGAATCAAATGCTATTTTGGGTAATGAAAATAAATAGTGTAATTGTATGAATGAGGGATGTTTCTTTCATTGTATTGATGCTTATAATCAGTGTAAAAATTTGTTAGAACATTAAGTTTAGTATGAGTCCCAATGGAGTATGAGCAAGATTGCATGCTATCGTATGTTTTTAACTAAATGTTTTACCTATTATTTCCTTACGAGTATTGAGTTCTAGGCTTATATTATAAGCCATACATGAAAAGCATAAGGTTTTCTCTTAGAGTGAGCCTTAGTGGAAGTGTCATGTGCATATATTTTATATGTATGCTTAGATGTCAATGATCCATACTCATTTATGATTTTAGGAAATGTTTCTTCGCAATGTAAATGCTTTACTTGGATAAAAAAGTAGTTTTAATGTTGAAAACACTCTTAAAGATATATCTAATTCCATGTCTATTATTAGAATTCTTTTGAGCTCCTATATGTTTTTGAGTTTTTCACTTCCCTTGGTAAACTTGGACATTGAGTCATTAAGGGCATCAACATCCTTTTTAAATGGTTTATTCTCATGCTTTAATACATCTAAGTTATGATGATCAATAATGGTCACACTCTTAGATTCATTGATACTATGTAATTGAATTCTTATCTTTTTGTTCTAACTTATGCATGCATCCAGATTCTTTTGAGTCTCTTTGAATTTATATGATATCTTTTGTTTTTTATACTCATAATCTCAAGTCTCTCAACTAATTCATTATATCAAATCAAAATCACTATCATTATCATAAGTCTTAGAGTTAAAGATTACCTTATAATATATGAGCTACATGTTCAAATGTTCACTTTATGAATCACTTGTGTCATCTTAAGTGGAGGATCTAAGTTCCTTCTTTTTTCTTTTCCCCTCTTCTCCTTCTTGTCAGTTATCTTATATTTTTCATTTTGTTGAGGAGAGAGTAGTGAGACTTCTTGTGTTCATATTTCTTACTTTCAAATCAAATAATATTTTTGACTTGCATTTTGAATATACTTACCACCTTTGAAATTTTGTTCTTTTAGAATTCTTCTTCATATAAAATGTCTTAGATTTTCTAGTAATTAAGGTAATGTGTTCTTCATTTCTCTTACTAGTTGATGTCTTTTCTTCTTAACTATATTTTTCCTTTGAGGCTTTGAATGCTATATTCTTTTTTTTAGAAGCATAATTTCTTCTTATATCTCTTAGAGCCTCAAATTGTATGTAAAAAGAGATCTAATAAGATTTCTTTAATGGTACTGTTTTAATATCCTTAGCTTCTTATATGGATGTCACTTTAGTTTCTTATGTCTTTATAAGTGACTTAAGTAACTTTCTTACCATTTTAATGTTAGTATATGTATTTCCAAAACCTTTAAGAGCATTGATAATACAATAGATCTGGTATAGATGCTAGATATGCTTTCATCACGCTTTATTTAAAACAATTCATATTAGTATATCAACATGCTAACTTTGTTCTCCTTCACTTGATTTGTTCCCTCATGTGTAACTTATATAGTATGCTACATTTTATAGGCCATTTCATATATAAAGGATCTATTAAATTTCTTTCTTCCTAATGCACAAAATAAGATATTGATAACTTTGTTATTTAAGGAGATTAATCTCTTATCTTCAGGATTTTATTCCTCCTTTAGCTTGAGAACTTTTTATCATTTATAATTTTAGTAGGAATGGACAGATCATATGAGATAATGTCCCATAAATCAACATTTTTGGCTATTTAGAAAATTTTCATCCTTGTTTCCCAATAAAGAGAGTCATTTCCATTAAAAAAAAAGGGCTCTAATAATGTTTTGACCCTTTTGGTTAAATGATAATGCTGATGCTCCTAGGTATGCTATTATGATCTTTATTGTAGGTTTTATTTGAAATATAGCCTAAGAACACCCAAGAGGGGGTTAAATTGGGTGCTTATAAATTTTAAACTAAAATTCACTAACTTAGTATTTTAATGATTGCAATTTGTAAAGGATGAAAGTATGAAATAAAATACTGAATTTTAATAATACACTTAGCTAATAAATAAAAAGTGTAAGGGAAGAGAAATGTAAATCAATTTATATTAGTTTTGCAAACAACCCTTGCCTATCTCCTATCCTAAGACTCATCTTGGAATTCTTGTATAACTCTTCTTTCAAGGTAAAGAATAACCTTTGTACAATTTTTCCTTGGCAAAGAGAAACATTTTTACAATCTTCCTTTAAGGTGAAGCGAACCTCATTGTCACTTGAAACACCTTAATCTTTTAACTTTAGGCTTTTAGGGTATTTTGAGAAGTGTTCAACCCTTTTATCTCTTTTACTATAGCTAAACATTTTGTTTTACATTTAAAGCCCCTTATATGTTTAATAAATACGCCATTTTCTTCAAAATTATTCAAGCCTTTTTTAAAATTAAATATTACTCAATTTTTAGCTAGTTCTTTTTTATTGTACTTATAAACATATTTCTTTTTAGCAAGTTTGTTAAGCTTTTTGAGGATTTAATTTTTCACTTTAAGACTATTCATTAAACTTAATCCTTCCATTCATTCCAGTTTATTTTAGCTTTTATTTCTAATATTAAATTAAAATTAATTTTATTTTTAGATCTTAAATCATCATTTAGGCTTTTTATTTATATATAAGCCCTAAGACACATCTCTAGATATCTTATAGTATTTTGTTTTAAGCCTTAAGTAAAATCACAAATTTTTAAGCATTTAACCACAAATTTTTATTCCTAAAATTGTAGCATGTTTTCAAAAATCACACTCCATTTTTTTCAAATACTTAAATTTGTAAAAAGAAATTAATTTATGTAATCACGTAGGCAGAAAATAGGGTTTCTAAAACATTCCTTTTTTGACAGATTTGCCTTGAAACTTTTAATTTTTTGGGTTTAAGACCCTTTTAATTCTTTTTTAGCTGCTCTCACTAATAGGACTACTAAGATTCGATACCAATACAAATAAAACATAAATCATTTTAACAAGATAATTTTGATTCAAAGACAACAAACTTGAACTACAAAAAATTATATAATTTGCTACATTTATAAAAATATATTTTTTAAGATTTTTGAAGGAAAAGTGACCTCTATTTTTCTTTATATCTTTATACTATCTTTTTTTTACCCTTTTACTTTTTTTACCTTTAATTTTCCAATAATTACATATTTGATTTGACTTATGGATGAATATGCAAGAATATGTTTCCTTCAAAAAATGGTAAAAAGAAAAATACAAGGATAAAATATATATAAGAGATCTTATAATTCTAATTAGGAATTCGTAAATTTCAAGATATCACACATTCTTTAGAATTCTCTAAATATGAATATATAATAAACGAAAGATTGAGAAAAAATGGTCATTCATAATCATAAGTCCTATAGCCTTATTGAGTTTTTTCTATCATTTATTTATATAAATTACTCTGAATTTAACAGATGGCTCAAGAGTTCTTGAACCCAAGAGTTAAGAATAATCACTTTCATTAACAAAGGAAGGAAAAAAAATCAAATTTGATAACTCAAAAGTATATTATGAAAAAGAACATAAAGTACTTTTATGTTTATAATAAGTGATAAGAAGGTGTTTTGATTGATCAATAAAACTTAGTTGTAAATTATAACAATAAAAAGCCTTTCGTAGGTATAAAACCCATGCACTAGAGTCATATAAAGAAAGCAACATTCTTAGCATAATATAATTAGGAAATTACTAAATAACTTTAAAAAGTCAATTACTATTTAAATGGAAAACTACAAAAACACATAATTCTACAAGTCTAATGCCTATCATAAGTAAATTCAAAGAAAGAAAAGACACTTCTTAAATTTTTATCTTCCTACCAATAATGACACGTAATAAAGCTATTAACAACTTTGGTTTGACCTTTGATTTATGGATGAAAAGTTGTAAAATTAACAATTTAGTTCCATAAATTTCCTAACAAATTTTCAAAAGGAACTTAAGAACTTAACATCCATATCCAAAATAATGGTTATAAGCACTCCATACAATTTAACAATCTCATTGGGAAAAAATTCAGCATTGTAGGATGCATCTTCAATTTTATGATATGCACTAAAATGTACCATTTTAGAAAACCTATCCACCACTATAAAAAGTGAATCCTTACCCTTTTTAAATCTAGGAAAGTCCAAAATAAAATATATCAAAAGATCTACTCACAATTCATTTGGTAAAAGCAAATGTGTGTATAATCCATAAGTTTGCACTCTAGAATAAACTTGCCTATATCTAACACGTCTTTAACACACACTCTCTATATCTCTCCTTATGTGGCGCCAAAAGAAATGTTGATTAAAAAATTCAAGGTTATTTTCAACTATAAAATGTCCTATTAGGCCTCCTCAACACGATTCTTTTACAAGCAACTCTCTTAAAGAACTATAAGGCATGCAAAATTTACTTGATCTAAACAAATAACCTTCATGCATGTAAACTTTCAAAATACATAATTTTCATATACTTTAAACACATTATCAAAATTAGGATAATCAATATATAAATCTTTGATATATCAAAACCCATCAATTTTGTGTGTAAAATACTCGATAAATTATGTCTCCTAAATAATATATTAGCAACTATATTCTCCTTATCTAGCTTATATTTCACTCCTTAAGGAAAATGTAAATTAAACTCCACCCACTTGTCTTGTGTCTTACTCAACTTACTTTGACTTTGAATATAATTTAATAATTTATTGTTTTTTGTATTACAAACTCCTTAGGCCATAAGTAATGTTGCCAAGCCTCTAATGCTCTCACTAATGCATACATCTCTTTATCATAAGATGGGTAGTTTAAGTTTGCCCCACTAAGTTGCTCACTAAAGTATACTATTAGTTTCCTATTTTACGTAAAAAAAAATTGCCTCAATTCCTACACTTAAACTTTATAGTAATACAAAGGTGAACATAAGATATCAAGTGTTAGCCATTCCACTTAGGAGTGGCAAAACACTTAATACTGAAGTTAATATTAGGGAGGAAGTTATGAAGGAAAAAATCATAAAGAAACATATATAAAGGAGCCAAAGAAGAAAGTTATCGAGGAATTGTCGATAGTCACCTTATATAAGGAGTGATTTGCCATTTGGCAAGAAAAGCTACCACAACCAATCAATGATCCATGGAGTTTTATTATTCCTTGCAATATTGGTAGTTTATTAATAATAAGGAAGCATTAAATTTGTGCCATATAATCATATTCTATTACAGCATATGGTATATGTGAGAGTTATTAAGCCTTTGATCCTAAAGAAGAATGTGAGAAAGATTTTAATTGTGAATCTAGGATGAAAGGCTTGACTAAGAAGTATAAGTAAAAAACTTCTAAGGAAGCACTTATTTGGAGGCAACCCCAACATTCTAATTTTATTTTAATTTAATTTCTTAGTTTTAGTTTTTGACTAATGTTTTTTTATTTCATTTGTAGGTACTCGTCTAGAATTTAAGGATTTTATCTCACCAACTTTGTGTAGGTTTAAGGTTGACTTCTCTAATTTCATTGTCTTTTATGTGTACTTTCATTGTCTTATTTAATTGAAATTAAGGACAATGTCATGTTTAAGTATAGGGAATCAATATAAGAGAATATTTTTTTTTTTAGTTTTTATGTTTAGTGTGTTTTATATTTGAATTTTTAATGTTCATTTAGTTTTGTGTTTAAGTTCTCATAAATTACTTTAGGTTAACAATATGAATGTATACATAATTATATGTTGAGATTAAATGTTAAAAATTAGGTTCACAATGTTATTAAGGGGTAAAAGATATAAACATCTCCTTTTGTTTGAAAAACCTTAGAAAAATCCCCATGATCTTTACAATTATTGAAAAAAAATACCTTTTAGTTTTTAGATTTCGAAAAAAACCCCATGCACTTCAATTAAAAGACAAAAATGAAGTACATGTGACTAATCAAATGTTACATGATTATTTAACTCAACTCTCAAATTCGAACCAAACTAATTAAATGTGACTCAAATTAATGATTTATTATAATTATCATAAATTATTAATTTAAGTTGAATTTAATTAGTTTAAGTTGATTTTAAAGCTAAGTTAGGTTACCATTGTTAAGTCAAGAAGACTTCACTTCACTATTAATTTTGATGACAATCAAATAATAATAATCATAGAAGTGTGTGAACTGTTTTGATGAGTTTGTTAAGTGTGCAGAAAAATATAAGTGACACAAATCATCGACTTAAGACGATACATAGTCGACCCCAGAAGATACATGTTCAAACCCAAACGATTCTTCAAACTCAAGATGGTCAACACAAGAAGATTAAGATAGTCAACACAAGAAGATCAAGATGATCAACATAAGAAGATACAGAAGGTCAATATTAGAAGATACAGAAGGTCAACGTAAGAAGATACAGAAGGTCAACTCAAGATGATACTTAAAAGTTGCTTATGACAAAGCGTCTTAGATAGACCAGACAAAAGCGTGACACCAGACGAAAGCGCGACACTAGACGAAAGCATAACACCAGAAGAAGCATAGTACCAGACGATGCAAATGAAAAAGATTCTAGAACGTCAATCAGCTAGTTGGAGTTAGTTACAGGACTCAACTAATAACGGTTTCTAGAAGATTCAAGAAGCAGTTTTCTTAAGAAGACAGTTGAAGACTTAGTTATAAATACTAGGTATAGTCATAAACAAAATAGAGAATGTTTTTACTATGAGATATAATATAAAAGAGAGAAAATCTGATTGTACAATACTTAGAGAAACTCTGTATTCAAGTGTGAAAGAAAGAGAGCGAATACATCTGTAACATGAAGCTCAAACAATATCTTTCCAAGAGAAAGAAAGACTAGAGCCTAGAGAGGCTAAGAAAGCAGATAAAGAATACTTTGTGAGAGAGACCTGAAGAGGCTCTACAAGTGTAGAAAGAATACTTGTAACGTTGAAGAGTATAGTGAAATTTCAGACAAACTCTGAGGACTGGACGTAGCCCAAGGTTAAGGGTGAACAAGTATAAAATCGCGGTGTCTATTCTCTAACCCTTATCTTTTAATTTTCTTGTTGTTAAAAGACTAGATAATAATTTTTGCGATTGCATTACTCATCGACTTAAGAGAATTGTTTTTGTGATCATTTGAATTTGACAAAGAAATTTAAGAATTTTTAAAGATTAATATCCTTGAAGATTTTACACAATTCAACCCCCCTTTTGTGTATTCTATATATTATACGTGATTTCTATATTAACAAGTGATTTACTTCAGTTGGCATCAGACCAAGGTTTCTAAGAAACACTGTTACAAAGTGAGGATAAAGATCCATGGCTAAATCATATGTTTTTATAGTTAAAGGTGCCTCAGTCACAAGACCCCCTGCATTCAGTGGTGAAGACTATCATTATTGGTAGGACAGGATGCGACTTTTCGTAGAATCCATGCATATTGATCTTTGGGATATTATTGAAAATGAACCATATACACCAACAGACAATGATGGGAATAGTATCTCTCGTGACCAATGGACGGTTGATCAGAAAGCTCGCTTTCAGTTAAATTCAAAGGCCAAGTTCTTTTTAAGTTGTTCTCTAAGCAGAAGTGAATATGATAAGGTTCATGGATGCGAATTTGCAAAGGAAATGTAGGATACATTAGCCATTGCACATGAAGGCACAAATCAGGTGAAAGAGTCCAAGATTAGTATTCTTGTTCATAAGTATGAGCTATTCAAGTTGAAAGATGATGAGACTATCGATCAGATGTTTGGATGATTTCGAACAATTGTTAACGAACTTAAAGCTCTAGGGAGAATCTACGAAAGTCAAGATTCTGTCAGAAAGATTCTCAGGAGTCTTTCAAAAAGATGGAGATCCAAAGTAACAGCAATACAAGAAGCCAAGGATTTAAGTAAGCTGAAGCTAGATGAATTGCTTGGTTCACTGAAAATTCATGAAGTAGAGCTTGATGCAGAAAATAAATCTAGAAGAGATAAATCTATTATATTAAAGGCTGGTCAGAAGAATTAGAAGATTCAGAAAAATAGAAGCACATCTTCAAAAGCATTAAAGATTGAAGAAATCAAAAAAGTTGATGATAATGAATCTGATCAAGATTCAAGTGAAGATGATGATGAACTTTCATTTCAAAAAAGATTAGAAGGATGTGGAAAAAGAAATCAAGGAGAAATAAAGACTTCTCATTTTAGAAAAATAGCAAAGATGATTCAAAGAATGAGAAATGTTCTATCGTCTGCTATGAGTGCAATAAACCAGGACATTACAAGTCTGAATGCTCGTTGCTCAAAAGAAAATAGAAGAAAAGTAAAGAAAACAGAAAGAGCATGATGGCAATATAGGAAGATCTAGATTCGTCTGAATCTGAATCTGACTCAAAAACATCAGAACAAGCAAATATATGCTTGGTAGCTCAGACAGAATGCGATGATGAGGTAATTTCTAGCTTTAATGATCTTCAAGATGCGTATTTAGAATTGTTAGAAAGTTTGAAGAACATAAAACTTTTAGAAAAAGAAAACGTCTGCCTTAAGAAACAGATAGACGATATGAAAAAGAAAGTAACTGCAGATAGATCTGAGGAAATTAATCAACTGAAACAACAGATTAATAGTCTCTCTGCATATTTATCAACATTTATTGAAAGTACAAAAAGGATGAACGATTTGATTGGCAGATATAGACATCCAAATGATAAGAGTGGTTTAGGTTTTGATAATAGTAATGTTCATCATAATAAGAGTTTTGCTCCTAATAGAAAGAAAAAGAAATAATACTCTTATTACTTGATGAAAAACTATAAGGCTAGCCCCAAAGTACCCAAGAAAATATAGGTACCTAAGAAGGATATAATATATATTGTAGATCTCCTTTCTCGAAAAAAGTAACCACCACCAATGGTATTTGGACAGTGGCTACTCGTGACATATGATGGGAAGACGGTCTATGTTCCTAAACCTCCAACATAAGCAAGGAGGATCAGTAACTTTTAGAGACAACCAGCAGGGCAAAATAGTTGGAATCGACAAAATTGGTAAAGATTCTTTTTCGTCTACTGATAATGTTTTGCTAGTTGAAGGCATAATCTAAGTAGTGTACGTCAATTATGTGATTCTAATTTTGAAGTATCCTTTAATCAAAATTTGTGTTTAGTCAAAAACAAGGACGGTTCCATATTCTTTTCTACTAAGAGACGAAATAATCTCTATAAAATTAACTTAGACCATGTGAAAAATCAAAATATTTCATGTCTTATATCAACAGATGAGGAAAAACTGATTTGGCATAAAAATCTAGGTCATGTCAGTTTTAAACATATTTCCAAGTTAGTTAGACATGATTTGGTAAGAGGATTACCAAAGATGAGTTTTAACAAAGATTTCTTTTGTGAGAGTTGTCAAAAAGGAAAACAAGTTAAAACATCTTTTTCGTCTAAAAATGTTGTAAATTCGTCTAGACCTCTACAGCTGTTGCATATAGATTTGTTTGGTCCTACCAGAACACTAAGTCTAGGTGAAAAGATGTATGGTCTCATAATTGTTGATGATTTCACTAGATTTTGTTGGATATTATTTTTATCACATAAAGATGAATCTCTTAAATGCTTTAAGGTTTTATCCAAAAAGTTGCAAAATGAAAACAGAATTTCTACTGCTGGAATTAGGAGTGATCATGGTGGAGAATTTGCAAATGAAAAATTCAGAATGTTTTATGATGAGAATGGTATTTTCCATAATTTCTCTGCCCCTAGAGCTCCTCAAAAGAATGGAGTTGTAGAGAGAAAAAAAACAAGACTATTCAGGAAATGGCAAGGACTATGCTATGTGAAATGAATCTTGCTAAGTATTTATGGGCAGAAGCTGTAAATACAACTTGTTATATTCAAAATACAGTATTTTTGCGACCTATTTTAAATAAAACTCCATATGAGTTATGGAAAGGAAAAAAGCCAAATATATCTTACTTCCATCCTTTTGGTTGCAAATGTACTATATTGAATATAAAAGAAAAGTTGGATAAATTTGATTTTAAGATCAATTCAGGAATTTTTCTAAGATATTCGATTACTTCTAAAGCTTATAGAGTTTATAATCTTGTTTCTAAATCTGTTGAAGAGTCTATGCATGTAAAATTTGATGATGATTCTCATCTAGATAGAAGAGATGATTTTGATGATGAAACTCTATCTACTCCTTTATTCAATAATCTAGACACGTCACCACCAGACGATCAACCTGTTAAGGTAGAAGATATTTATGAAAACTTTAGTCTATGAAAAGGCTGGAAGTATAAATCTTCTCACCCAGAAAACCTGACTATAGGAGAAACATCAGAAGGAGTGAGAACTAGGTCTAAATTTAGAAGAGAGGCAAATGAAGCTTTTGTTTTTAAATTAGAACCTAAGAAAATTGATGAAGCTCTTCAAAAAGAAGTATAGATTTTAGCCATATAAGAGGAGTTAATCAATTTACAAGGAACAAAGTTTAATCGTTAGTTCTTAGACCATCCAATAAGTCTATCATAGGAACCAGATGAGTATTCAAAAATAAACTAGATGAATCAGGAAGAGTAATGCATAACAAAGCTAGATTAGTAACTCAAGGCTATAATCAATAAGAAGGAATAGATTATAATGAAACATACGCTCCTATAGCTAGACTAGAAGCTATTAGGATATTGCTTGCATATGTTATTTGTCATGATATAAAACTGTTTCAAATGGATGTAAAAAGTGTTTTTTGAATGGTTTTATAGATAAAGAAGTTTATGTAAAGCAACCCCTTGGTTTTGAAGATATTGATAAACCAACCTATGTCTATAAACTTTCTAAAGCTTTGTATGGATTAAAACAAGCACTTCGTGCTTGGTATGATCGTCTAAGTTTGTTTTTGATTAAAAATGACTTTATTAGAGGTCAAGTAGATAAGACCTTGTTTAGAAAAAATATATAAAATGATTTTATAGTTGTACAAATATATGTAGACGATATTACTTTTGGTGTAACTTCTAAGAAGTTATGTTCGAGTTTTGAAAATCTTATGAAAAGTGACTTTGAAATGAGTATGGTGGGTGAATTAAAATTATTTCTTGATTTACAAATTAAACAAACTAAAGAAAAGATTTTTATTCATCAACAAAAATATATCAAAGAACTCTTAGTCAAATATAAAATGGAGAAGGTCAAGCCAATGTCAACTCCTATGCATCATTCAATCCTCTTATTTAAGGATGAAGCTGGTAAGAAGATTGATCAAACTCTTTTCAGATGAATTATTAGTTCTTTACTTTACCTAACTGTAAGCAAACCTGATACATTATTTAGTATTTGTTTATGTGCAAGATTTCAAGCAGATCCTAGAGAATCTCATTATATTGTTGTCAAAAGAATATTGAGATACTTGGTAGGTTCTACTAAACTTTGCTTAATGTACAAGAAAGGTAAATATTTCAGGTTAATTGGCTACTGTGATGCTGATTATGCTAGAGGTAGGATTGATAGAAAGAGTACAAGTGGCGGTTGTCAGTTTCTTGGTCATAATCTAATTTCTTGGTCAAGCAAGAGACAAAGTTCAATTGCTCTATCTATTGTAGAAGCTGAATACATGTCAGCTGCAAGCTATTGTTCACAGATGTTATGGATTAAGTATCAGTTAGAGGATTATTCTATCCAAGAAGATTAGATTCCCAATCTTCTGTGACAACACAAGTGCTATTAATCTCTCAAAGAATCCAATACAACACTTGAGGGCAAAGAATATTGAAGTTAAACATCATTTTATACCAGACTATGTACAGAGAGGGATCATCAATCTACAATTTGTTGAGATGAATCAACAATGGGAGAATACCCTTAAGTAAAGATAGATTCAAGGAAATTAGACAAAACTTGAATATGGTAATGTTAAATGATCATTCGTCTAACACGTCATAACCCAGACGATTCGTATAGAAGAAGATGAAAAGTCATAAGTTTTCAAGTAAATAGTAATGGTAATTTGCGAACAGTAACTTTTCAAGAGTATGTATAAGAGGGAAATCTTCTCAAGATTCTAAAATACCTTATACTTTAGAATTTTCTTGAAAAACCTTGAAACCAACTTATTTAGTGCTCTCAACAAAGACGACTCAATACTCTGTTTTAAACTTCAAGTTCTTCTCATTTCATATTCTTATCTTTAGATACTAACCTTGCTACATTAAGCGAAATACATTTGTGTGTTTAGTGTTTATTTGTTACAGATCAAAAATGGAGAAATCTCTTATTTATGGGAGACACGTTGGGAGAAATCAGATAGACATCGAATCATAAATTGAAGCTGTTGGTTGGAAAAATTTCTTCAACATTCATGAGACGGTCTAGTTGAATGAAATATATGAGTTCTAGAAGAATACAAAGGTGGTGGACAACACCTTAGCTGTTGGGCCTCGTTCTCGGAGTCCAAGATGTTGGACCTCGTTCCCGGCGCCTAACTATCTGAGTCAAAAAACGTGAGCGGGTTTCCTTGTAGGGTTATTTCAATGAACCCTCACTTCCTTTCGATCAATCTCTTTTGAATTTGACATTTAAGACTATTTGTGGAAAGGTAGCAAAACGTGTTAGGAATCTATCACTTTAAGAATCACTTAATTTAGAGGTCGGACGAAGAAGTTATGGCCAAAAGAATCCAACATGTTTATGTCCTTACTCATATTGTACATATCTTGGCACAATTGCCATAACTTTTGCTAAAGAAGTCGGATTGATGTTGTTCTTAGATGGTTTGAAAGAAGACTTCTAGATCTACAACTTTCCTAAAGACTCTAAAGTGAAATTCTGTCATTTGGGTAATGCACAGACTGTGTAAATTTTACATGGTCAGACCGTGTGACTTTTAGGTCTGGCAGTTTTTCAGCATCAGGAATTATACGGCCTGTGTGAATTCACACGGGCAGACTGTGTAACCTTCAGGTCTGACAATTTTTTAGTATTAGGAATACACGGCCTGTGTGATTTCACACGGGCAAACCGTGTAACCTTCGGGTGTAACAAAGTTTTCACCCTCCAAGACCCCTCTAATGGATCCTAAATCAATTCTAACATCCCCTTTTCTCATAATCTCCTCTAATTCCACCCTTCTAGTGCAAAAACCACTTCATATCCATTTAACTACTTAACTAATAATCACATCTCATTATTTCTTAAATCTCAACTCCAATAATTCATCACATACAAGCTTTCTAACTCTAACATGCTATTCTAACACTAGCAACAATTGGAAATCTCAACCAAGGATAAGCACATCCATCATTCTCAAACTTTAAAGAAACATAATC
>JANZLC010000002.1:16459580-16471884 GCA_026413385.1 Erythroxylum gracilipes | reverse complement strand
AGTGAGCCCAATTTGGTTATGGCTTTTTGTTCATTAAATGACTTTTGTAATTTATTGTTGAATGATTGTAATAACTGGAAATGCTTCCTTTTGAACGTGGGCTCAGATTGTTACTGTTGATTTCGCACACATGAAAGTAATGTAAAAAGAAAATTTTATACTGAGTTTCGACTAACTGATGTAGCACGCTACCCTCGCGGGGCACGGACTCGGATATCACCAAAGATGTCGAGTTCGGGTCACGCGGGAGTGGGGTGTTACATTTGATGTATTTTTTAGTGCTAGAAAATAAGAAATCAAAGAAAATAGAAGAAATGAAAGCATGGAAGCACGTCATGATCGTGAATTGCTTGTCACGATTGTGATAAAGAGTACAGACAACAATTCCAACGAATTTCAGCATTTCCAGCACGCTTGTTTTTTTTAGGTCTTTTGACATTTTGGGACTATTTTTGTAACCAGATTAAGTATGGAATCCCTAGAAAGAACCCTATACACCTCAAAAACTATTTAAGAGAAGAAAAATAAAAAAAATGCAACAGCCATTCATCAAAGTGGAGAGATCAAAAAAAGCCTCAAAGAGTTAAATAGTTTTTTTCTCTTTTCCTTTTAGTTTCTTTCATTATCCTTGATTTGTAATATGATTTACTTAAGGTTAAACATGTCTATAGAGTTATAAAATCAGATTAGGAATTATTATGGAACTATTTTGTGACTTTATTTATTATTGAATTCAATATTTATGAATGTTTGTGATAATTGTTCATGCATAAACTTGACAACAAACCAAGAGAGTGAGTCAAAAGTAATCAGTATTAGATTGTACAATGAGAGTTCAAAATTTAATAGACCCACGATTATCAAATTAACGATCAACCGAAGAGAGATCTTGGGCGGTGAAATTGATTATCTATTAGATAGCTTTAGATCTAATTGAAGACGCTAGGGATACTTTCGTAAATCGAGAGATTATAAATTTGGAAATTTTGAATTCAATTAGGGTTAATTGATTAGATCTTGAGAGAGACTAATCAATACTTTAGAAAATCTAGGATCAAACACATAAATTGAATTAGCAATAGTAAAGGAATTAAAATAAGGAATGAATAGTTTCTACATATTTAATATTGATCAAACCTAGTTTTAGTTGGCAGCTCACTTATTATTTGATTACTTGCTTTGTTTTATTTATTTTTTCAACTTCTGGTATTTAAATTTAATTCAAATCAATTTTGTGTTACCTTAGACAAACTTAAGTTCAAATTGTTAGCTATTACATAATCCTCTTAGGAACGGTAATCTCTTATCCTACAATATCTAATCTGTATACTTGCAGGTATTGAGAGTTTTATTATTAGATATAAAACTTGCTCAACATAATCCTTTAAATTTAACCACAAATGTGTCAAAAAAAGAATCTTTAACCTTTATTTTACCAATGATTTATTATTTTACAAATGATTTACTCTTATTTTATAAAGGAGGTGCTAGCTCTATTAGGATTCTCTTTAAACATTCAAAATGCTATTAGATCTTGCCATCAATAGAGATAAAGGCTATATCATTATCTCCATTGGAGAAAATTCTAAAGCTTTTGTGACTTTATTGTTAGTTTTAAGTTTAAAAAATTTCCTTTTAAATACTTAAGAATTCTTATAACCAATAAAAGACTAACTTATGAAGATTACTATCCCCTTTTTGATTTGTTTTATAAAAGAAATGGTCACTGGGTTAATAAGTGCCTAATATATGTAGGGAGGTTATAACTCATTAAATTAATTATATAACCTACATGTGTATTAGATATCACACATGACTCTTCCTAAAAAGACCATAAAAGCTCTAGAAATATTATTGAGAAACTTTCTACAAACTAGGGAAGCTTATAAGAAACCTTATATGAAGGTCAAATGGTCAAACGTTAGAATTCTAAAGAATGAGGAAGGTCTAGGCATTTGAACTATACAAATAATCGACAAAGTTCTGCTAGGAAAAAGGATATAGAGAACCTTACAAAAAATGCGTTAGATGTAATGGTCCTTTCCTATTACATGAAGGATAATAACTTCTAAAATATTAAACCAAATTTTGATTCATATTAGACTATGCTTCAAATACTTAAGCTAAGGAGTAAGCTTTGCAAGGAAATAAAATATAGCATAGGAAATGGGAAAGATACTTGACTTTAGTATGACAATTAGAGTGAAATTGATCCCCTATACTTTATTCTTGAAGTTATTCATCTAAAGCTTATGCTAAACCCTAAAGCCGAAGTGAGTGAGCTAATATGTGGAAATGAATGGCAAATTAGACAAAGAGGTTTCTCTATTATTTTGAATTAACTTACTAAGGCAAAACCTTAACCAATAAAGAAAAGATAGCATTATATGATCTAGATAAGCTTATGTATATTCACCAACCAATCCTACCCTTAAATTTTCAAGCACTAAACCCTTAAAATTAATTATTGGAAACTGGTTTGGTATAAGCAAATTCCTCTCATTCTCTCCTTTATTATCTAGCTCGCTATTAGAAACAAGCTCTCTAACAAAATCTGGAGCTCACTAAACTTAAACCTAGTTTGCAAGCTTTGCAGCTTTGAGCCTGAATCTAGAGATTATTTATTCTTCAAACATCAATACTTAAAAGGCCTCTTCATCAAAATTCAAGAGCAAAGCAACATGTAATGCATTAATGATGAATAGGAATATGTTGTTAAAAAGGCATATAAAAGAAGAAATCTAGAAAAAAAAGATTACAAACTATTTAAGATAGCAATATGCTCAAGAATATATGCTATCTAGAAAGAAAGAAATGATAGAGACTTCAATAATAAAAGTTGATAAGTGGTTGATTGACTATATATTTACTCCCTAATGCTTAGTGATTAATGTTATGATGTTTTTAAGATACTTATTTTGTTTCATATTTTATTTTAGGTACAAATTACAGGAATAATAACCAAAATGAGCTAAAAACATATCCTTGGAGCCTTCTTATTGATGTTCAATCTTATTTTCCTTTGTGGAACAAGAGAGAGATGAATTAGGGTGAAGATGAGACAAAGAATGAAAGAAATGAAGTTATTATAACTTACATGGCCATGTATGAGACTGTGTAACTCATGGAAGAGTGTAAGAGCACGAACATGTAGTTTCAGCCTCTCATATAACCTACACGATTGTGTATAGACTTACATGACAGTGAAAGTGAGCTATGTACATTTAAGTTCATGATTTTTGCAATTTTCACACACACAATCACTTATGGTAAATTAAAGACCAAATATCATTATGGATAATATAACATAGGTTAAATGACTCGAGTTTATGTGGTTGTTTCCTAGATTAACATGTTCTCCTATTACGTAATGCGGTTGTCACACTAAATCTAGAGAGTTTATTCTAGGTTGTCTGATAGATAGACCTAATTAAAGAGCTTGTTTTAATTATATACAACCTAAAGGAAAACTATTGTTACTAGAGCTTGTTGTTGACCTATGGTTAATAGTTTCCAGGAGAGGTCCGAGAACAACATGACAATTAATTATGCTCATTTGTGTGAAGGTTAAGATGGAATTGCAAACTAGATTTGAAACCCATTTATTAATTTTGTCACTTTTGCACTGTTTGATTTAATTTACCTTCAATAATTTAGTTTTACTTTATTTTGTTAATCAAATTCAACCAAACCCCCACCTCCAAAGTCCTAAACACTGATTTATTCATTACAAAAAGCTAGACACATCTCACCACTACTACAAATTTTTTTATGCAGAGTTAGGTTTTATTTTTTAGTGTGTTTAACAAGCATTAAGAATTTTAGCACTGTTTTGAGTGAGTAAAGTGATTTAGTTTTTGTTTTTGATATTAATTAGTAGCTTGTACATATATTTGTTTATAATTAGCTTGTATAGTTATTTCTTGATCTTTTCAGGTTTATAATGTTTATGTATGTTAGTGACAAGATCTCCTCATCAAGAACTTGTATAATTTGATCCTAAGATTGAAAGGACACTATAAAGGTTATGTAGGGAAACCAAAATAAATCTAAGAATACAACAAGGAATTGAACTTGAGGAAGCCATAGATAATTCAAGAACTCTAAAAGAGTTAGCCGCTCCATATTTGACTTAAAGGCCTTTATGCATAAGTTTTCCAAATTTTGCCAAACATGTTAGTTTTGATCTTAAGTCTAGCTTAGTCCATCTTTTGGCTAACTTTAATAGTTTTGTAGGTGAGGATGCTCATCAACATCTCAAGGAGCTTAATATGGTTTTTCTTAGTATGAAACCTCCAGAGGTGATGAAAAAGCAGATTATGTTAAGAACCTTTTCATTTTCATTTACAAGATAAAGTAACATTGTGGAGAATCCCTTTACAAGTACTGAGAATGCTTCAAGAAGTTATGTTCCTTCACCATAATATCATGGAACAAATCCTCATCCAATACTTCTATGAAGGAATATTGCCTATGGATATGAGCTTAGTAGATGTAGCAAGTGGTAGAGCATTGTGTGAAAAGACTCCTATAGAGGCTAGAGTTGTAATCGAGCATATGGTGACAAAAACATAACAATTTGGCATTTGGAACAATTTTCACAGGGTAAATGAGGTAAAAATTCATCCATATAACATCGTTTAGATGAGTTTTTTTCGAGAAATAAAATTGTATTGAACAGAACAATTAAAGAGAGTTCACAAAGAGAGACTAACTTTCCTTAGTTTATAACAACCAAAGCTAGCTTAAAAGATAACATACAACAACACACGACATCATTACATAAAGAGCCCATTCATTTACCAATCAATGTCATTTGAAAATGAGGTAAGTATCTTCCTGTTTTACATATCAAATGTTCTAACATTACCAAATTAAGGTTTTGAGAAAAGGGGAGGTATGATTAGAGATAGTTTTGCAATCTCACAGGCGTGTTTATCTCCCAAGGGAAATCAGTAAGTGACGAGGGACTCATGGAGATCTAGTGGTTTCGATTGAGCTGGGTCAGTCGATTAGGTATTTTAGTTTCCTCTTTGCTACTTTTACTGTACTGTATTTCCTCTACTTCTTTTTCATACATATGTTACCCTTCCTAGCGTAGCTTCTAGTTATAAATTCAATGAAGGTAGGATAGTTGTGTTGCATGTCTGATTGAGATTACAAAGTAGAATAAGCTCTCTGATTTCATAGAGGATCTCAGATACGAGGACCTCTTTGAACGTGTTGGTTCTGCCAAACCGTTTGAGGTTTCTTTGCTTCTATAATCCATATACACAGAGTCCTAGGGATAGAACATGGATCTATCTATTTAGTTTTGGAGGGATTGTATGGTTTGTCAATTTTTGGATCACCTCTGTGATAGTGTTCCTAGGATTTAGCCATAGCCATATGTTGGCTATAAATTCCCATACACTACTGCTATAAGGGCATGTGAAGAAGAGGTGATCTCTTGTTTCCATATGGTTCCTGAACATTAGACATGTTCTATCCATTTTCATATAATGAATTCTATCAGCAGTATTCAGCCTATTTAGGATTGCTAACAATAGTATGGACGATACCCTTAGGGTTAGTACCTTGCTTCAAACAAATCTATCCCATTCCACCTTTTGTTTCCTACTTCTTAAAAGATCTCTCATAGCCTTGTTTGTGAGTTTAAGGATGAGTTGGGTCTGCCAGTAGAAAGTGTCCAGAGAGTTAAGTTGGGGAAGATATGATGGTTAAAGATGCCTTAAGTTTTGAGGAAACTTCTAGGTGCCCTCTATAATCATTGAGCTAAGTTTAAGTTTGAGTGAAGCAATTTGAGGACTGCTTAGATTACCATAATGATGTATGAGAGGTCCCAAGTTAGACCAGTTGCCAAACCAGACATAAGTCAAGTTGCCATTCCTAATTTTGCAAGAGATCCTTTCTTGGACTTTGTCCCTCAATTTTAGAATCTAGTTAAGAAAATAAGAGTACGAGATTAATTTCTTAATGCTCCATAGGCTTCTTTCCTTGAGAAAATAAGAGTGTAGCCATTTCACCCAAAGAGACTTTTTATCAATGAGGATTCACTATATTCTTTTCAAGATTAGGGCTTGATTTTTGATTTTGATAGGGTTATACTTAACCCTCCTTCATCCTTAGGAAAGCAAATATCAGCCTATTTCACTTTAGAGGAGACTTTGACACCATTTGAGTGGTTACATAGGAAGTTCTTGAGGATTCTTTCAATGGTTTTGATGATGCCTTGAGAAAGAAAGATGTGAGAGCTCTAGTAAATATAGAGAGAGTTTAACACCGATTTGACGAGTTGAGCCTTCCCTTCATAGGACAAAGACTTATTAACCCATAATCTGATTCTTCTTTGTGTTTTCTCTAGGAGTAGAGTGCATTCTACATATGAGAGTCTTTTAGTAGAAATTAGTAACCCAAGATACAAAAGAGGTGCCTATTTTAAAAGCATTCCAGTTCATTGAGAGATGTGAGGACCCCAAGTAGTAGCTTTTTTAAATAGGAGAAAATGACTCTTTGTTGGGCTGAATTGTAGGCCAGAGAAACTTTTGAATTTGATAAGTGCTACCATATAAATTTGTATGGAGTCCATCGATGCCTTGCAAAATAAAAGTAGATCATCTGCAAAATAGAGGTTAGTTAAATTGATCTTCCTGCATTTAACATGGTATTTGAATTTAGGGTTTTTGAGCACTTTATGCTTGATGAGGGAGTTAAAAGTCTCCATACAATCGATGAAAAGGTAGGGGGACAAGGGGTCCCCTTTCCTAAGTCCTCTTGCTTCCTTAAAGAGTGTGGTAGGAGTACCATTGATTAGAATAGACAAAGAGGTTGAGATACACTCTTTAATCCACTTTATAAAGATCATTAGAAATTAGTGAGCCATCAGTAAAGTCCATAGGAAATCCCAGCTCACACAATCAAAAGTTTTATGGAAATCAATCTTGATTGTGCAATTTGGAGAGTAATTTGATCTGGAGAGCCTTTTAGGAGTTCTTGTACAATAAGAATGTTGTCTTATATATATCTGGCTTACATAAAAGAGCCTTGGTTTTCACTAACTAGAAGGGCTAGGTTTTTTTAGCCTTAAAGCAAGTATCTTAGATATGACCATGAAGAGGAAATTAGTACATGCAATAGGTCTAAAATCCCCAAAATGTGTGGGGTTGGAGCATTTGGGAATCAAACATATAAAGGTTATGTTAATCTCTTTGACTAGGATCCCTTTGGAAAGAATTCTTTGATTGCCTCTATAACAAACAGTCATGCCTCACTCCAAGATTTTTGGAAGAAGTACCCATTTAGGCATGTCAGGGCTAGGAGCTTTTGAGCCGCCCATTGTGAAAACTGCAACTTCTATTTATGTATTTTGCAATTGTTTTATAAGAAGTTTTAAGTCTGTAGGTGTGACTTGTTTGAGGGAGAGGGTTCTGAGTTCATCTAACGTAACATTTGAAGTGTTAGGAGTTCCCAGTAGGTCTTTAAAGTACCTTACTGCCTCCTCTTGGATTTTCAGTTGTGTCTGAAGATTTGCACCATCTTTGGAAGTTATAGAGTGGATTTTATTGCTATTTTTCCTCGCGAGAATGGAGTTGGAAAAGAATCTAGTGCAGTTGTCCCGATTTTTTTAACCGACGTACTCTAGCTCTTTGTTGCAAGAGAGAGTTGTGATTGTATGTAGACTTCAAAAATTATGATAACACATTCTTTTCACTTTCAAGTAGAATCAGATCAGTAAGATGAGTAGCAAGGCAAGCTTTGATAGCTTGAAGTTCAAGTATGGAGGAATTTATTGAGGAAGTTGTAGGCCTTTGTAGGGAAATTAGGATCTTTAATTCCTGTATAATATTTTTCATTTTTTGTACACAACAAAACTGCTTGCTCCCTTGACAAATATATACTGCACCTTTTATACAAGCCTCCACAAACCCTGAAACATTCATTAGGAAGTTATTGAATCGGAAAGGATGGTGCTTGCTAACTTTTTGGAATAGGTTGTCTATTATAAGGGGGTATGATCAGAGAAGAGGGGATCTTTAAATGTAGTAAGGCTATCTAGAAAGGTCCTAAGCCAAATATCATTTACTAGTGCTCAATCCTGATGTTCCAAGCAGATTATTGTTTGTTAGACCATGTAAACGTATGACCACTATACTTAATATTTGTCACCCCTAACTTCTCCACCATTTCTTTCAAATCAGGTTTATAATTCTTAAGATAACAATGTCCTTATGCCTCTAAGGGGTATAATATGGAGTTAAAGTCTCAACATATTAACCAAGGAATAGAGACAGTGTTGTTGAATAATGATAAGTTATTCCATACGTCTCTTCTTTGGAATCAAAAATTGCTTGCATAGATGAAAGACATATTTATCTGAATGTACCTATGTAAGAAGGATAGTTTCAAATGCATGGATTGTTCATTTGAGTTTAAATGATCCACCTTGAGTTCATCCTCCCTATAGCATATTATTATTCTACCTAATGCACGATGTTGGTGATTGGTAATCATGTTCTAATGGGAACCAAAGATGTCCAGTTTTGCTAAATTTTCGAGTCTGACCTTAGTTTCTAATAATCCGAATATTAGAGGCTTCTCCCTTAAAACAAAGTCCATTAAAGCTAACTGTTTACTAGGACAATTTATTCCCCGTACATTCCATGAGATTATAGACATGGGTTAAAAGGTTTGGCTTATGCTGCCCTTCCCTTTTCCCGTCTTAGATCTCCTTCTCTCCACTATAAGGAACTCTTCATTTATTGCAATTTCTTTAAATGCAATAGAAGCTTTAGGAGTTACTATGATATCAGATTGGATAGGGTTAATATTATTCACCTCTAAATCTCCTTCAGTACTTTGCATAGTCACTGAAGTTGTGGTTAGGATGATCTGGTCATTGTTGGCTTCAGCTTGAATGTGTTGTACTCGGTGCTTGTGAAACTTCCTGCTCTGTATTGCTTATTAAACTATGCTTTTTAACTTTTTGTATGTGTGTTATTTGAGAAATTTGCATTGCCTCACCATTTTGTCTTTCCCCATTTTCAGGCGATATATCATCAGCATCCTTTTGTAGCATGATGGGCTTGGGTATCAAGGAAAGGGGGTTTTCCAGGGTGGTTCCTATTTCAGGTAGCTCCATAAGCTCTTGGTAGCTTCCTATTTTAAACAACTTTACCATGGCCTTCCAAATTTTGTTAGGCTTTGTGGATGGTGGTTTCCAATGGTATGCAATTTTTATTGTATATTCCTATAACGTGTCTTTCTCTCCTAACCTTGTAATTGGAATTTCTTCAGGGAGTTCCTTGGAAATATTCACACTGATACAAATTTTGGCATATTTAGCTCGCTTCTTCTTAGCTGTCTGTTCATCTAAACACAACGACCTTCTAATGTAGGTAGCTAAAGCTCTAAGCCCTTAGGTTGTCCAATATTTAAGTGGGATATTATGGAAGTTAATATAGAGTAGGATACTTCGGACTTTAAAAGTTTCAATATTCAAGTGTGGCTGTCAAGTTTGTAGGAAGATTGGGTGGCTTACAATGTGCGAAGGTCCTTCCTCTATAATCTTCTGGGTTTTTGAAGTGGAGGTGAAGGTGAAAAGGATCAAGTTCTCTTCAAAGAGAAGAACATTTGTTAAGCCTCTTGACTTCCAAAGTTTGTTGGCCCATTGGGAGATTAGAGGAAAAGGTGGTCTTTTTCTAAAGAAGAAACTGACCATAGTTGATTCCTAAGCTTGAGGGAGTAGGACAATGCTGAGGGAGATTCTTCCCCTACTACTTGCTTCCAAGATCTAGGAGTAACATTCGCGGGAGATGGAGTTTCTGGAATTGTAGAAGAAGGTTTGAGAATAGAGGAGGTTAGAATTGGAAAATCTGAAGTGGAAGGTACTGAAGGGTTGACATTGTGAAAGATGTTTCGTAAGAGAGGTATGGTTCAGCTTTAGTTGGCAAATGTCAAAAACAAAGACTGCTTAACAACGAATGAATATCCTTTGTTTGGTAAATTTTTATAGGGTAGGCACAGGCGAAAGCCTATGGTATATGTGGAAATGTGAACCATCTGACAAATGGGTGTCTAACTTAAGAAGATGGAAACATGGAGTATGTCAATGCTGCAGGGGGAAATTTTACCCAACAATACAACCCATATTCCCAAACCTATAACCTAGGTTAGAGAGATCACCTGATCCAAAGTTATGGAGGGAATAGGCAGCAAAACTATTTTCCAAATAGGTTGTAGGGTGTACAACAATTTTCACTTAGACTATAAGCCCCCTCCTTTACCTTAAGTACATTATTAGAAGATATAGTTAAGTCTCTTATAACTAACACCTTACAATTCTAATAGGATGTGCTATAGTTTCAGTATAAGACCAATCTAAATTTTAAGAGAGAAGGTCTATTATTCAAATTTTGGAGAACCAGATGAGCCAGATGGCAGTGGCTATTAACCGTTTATAAGCCCAAAGAGGAGGAAAATTACCATCACAATATGAGTTTAATATGAAGAATGCTAATGTAATCATCTTGAGGAGTGGTAGGAAACTTAAAGATCCTGAGAGGACTACACAAAAGATGGCTAGTGAAAAAAGAATTAAGAAGGATCTTGAAGAAATAAGGGATATATTATCTAGCTTAAAGGTAAATTTTGAACCCTTAATTATTGTTAAGACCAACTCTCCACCTTTCCCTAGCAGCTTAGCAAAGTCAAACAAGGAGGATAAGGATAAGGTGATCTAGGAGACCTTTTGTGTTGGGCCCCGATTCCTTTTTCATAATCAATAAGTATGTGTAAATTATTTTGTGGCATGTTTAAGTTATTTAGAGATTTTAGTTTGATAATTTTTTCATTTGGTTGGAATAAATTGAGGATTTTATTGTATAGGTTATGATTATTAAATGAAGAGATTTAGTGAACTTCGATTTTGGTGAGAAAATATTATTTTGTGATATATTGTTAGTGTTAAAAAGAATTATATGAATTGAGGGTTTTATTTGTTTAGGCTAATAAAGATTCCATGGAGGGATTAGAGTTTTATGAGTTATTAGAATTTAAATAGAATAAGTTGAATTGAAAGAGCAATTAGGAAGTTAAATATGTTTTTAAGGCTTTAGGTTATTAAAGTGGGCTTTTAGCCCTTTGGAATGTCATTTAAATGATGGGGAAAGAAATCAAGTGGGCTAGGGTTTTTATGGATGATTAAATGAAAAAGAAAGGGAGCATTTGGGCTTTTAAGAGGGAGCCCACGAAATTTCAAATGGGAAGGAGGGAAATGAAAATTTGGGAAAGGTTATAAGGAGGGAAACTTTGGGCTTGAAGCTTGGGCTTAGGGTTTAAGTAAAAAGGGTTAGGTTAATGTAAGGAAGCTTAGGATTTTTTAAAAGGAAAGGAAAGTTTCCTAAGGCTAAAAGAGAGGGAACTTATACGAAAATTGAAGGGGAAGGAGGCTTTAGTGAAGTGAGGTCGTTTTTGCTTAGGAAATAAGAGAGAAAGTGAAAAACCTAGGTCATTTTCTTTAGCCATCCGAAACTTCATCAAGAGAGGAGAGTGAGAGAAGGTTTCGAAAATACAAAGAAGAGAATAGAAGAGGAGGGGTTCGGCCATCAAGAAGAAGAAGAAGAAGAAGAGAAGAAGGTTAGTTCAAGTGGTTTATGTAAGAAGAAAAGGAAAAGAAAGAGTTTCTCCATCTTGAGAAGCAAAGAGAAGAATTCGTGGGTCACTCCATAGGTAAGGGATTTCGAATTTTTTGGTTGTGTTGTTAGGATTTCATCTTTCTTGTTTCATATTGGTGGTTTGAAAAGTGATTAGAAGGATTTGTTGTTGGAGGAGAGGAGAAAAATCAGATTGTATTGGATTAGGGTTTTCGAAATTTATGGATTTATTTGTTAGAGTTTTGTTTTTCATGCTTTAAAAGGATGATTGGAAGAGGTTTTAGAGAAAGAATAAGGAAGGGAAAGAGTTTCCCACCATTAGAAACTAGTAGGGTAGTGTCGTGGGTTTCCTATAAAGTGAAAGGAATTCGAAATTTGTTGTAGGTTTCTCTTTTCTTGCTTCAAATGATGGTGAAGAGTAATTGGTGTAGGAAAGAAAGAAAAGAAGAAGAGTATGAGAGGTTTAGAAAAAAATCAGATTGGAGGGCATGATATTTTCGAAAATTTTGATAAGTTTTGAAGGGGGTTTTAGTTAATATAGCATAGGAATGGTATAGGAAAGGTATAGGTAAAGTAAGATGGGTTTTAAACCAAGATTTGCATTCTCTTAAAAATTTCAGCATGTTGATCTTGTGTTAGTTCATGGTTTTGTG
>JANZLC010000002.1:16441416-16459480 GCA_026413385.1 Erythroxylum gracilipes | reverse complement strand
CTTAGTTTAATTTTAGTTAATCAAACCAAAACCCCCTTTTTATTGCTTTAAATTGCATGCATAATTCAAACATTAGGGTAGTCTTTAGAATCAATTGGTACACTGGTTCCTTGAAAGTCGACCCGAGGTTGCACCCTGTGTTGCAATTCTTGGTATAAATTTTATTTGACCGGTTTCCAAGAAACAATTTCTAAATTGAACGATAAGCCGCGATCACCCAGCTCACACTATCAAATGATTTACGGAAACCACTTTTAGGAGCTTTTGTACAATAAGAATGTTGTCTCCTATATGTCTGTCTTGCATAAAGGCATCTTGGTTGTCACTGATTAGAAGGGTTAGGTTTTTTCAGTCTTGAAGTAAGTATCTTGGATATGACCTTATAGAGGAAATTAGTTAATGTAATAGGTCTGAAATCCCCAAAATGTGTGGGATTGGAGCATTTGGGAATCAAAAAATAAAGGTTATGTTGATCTCTTTGAGTAGGATTCCCTTGGAAAAGAATTTTTTGATTGCCTCTATAAAAAATGGTCATGTCTCACTCCAAGATTTATGGAAGAAATACCTGTTTAGGCCATTAGGGCTAGGAGCCTTGGAGCCATCCATGGCAAAAACCGCAACTTCTATTTCAGTATTCTCTACTGGTTTTATAAGAATTTTCGAGTCTGCTGATGTGATTCGTTTTAAGGAGAGGGTTCTGAGTTCATCTAACGTAACATTTGAAGTGTTAGGAGTTCCTAGTAGGTCTTTAAAGTACCTTACTGCCTCCTCTTGGATTTCCTATTATGTTTGAAGATTTGGACCATCTTTGGAAGTTATACAGTGGATTTTGTTGTTGTTTTTCCTCGCAAGAATGAAGTTGAAAGAGAATCTAGTGCAGTTGTCCCCATCTTTTAACTGATGTACTCTAACTATTTGTTGCAAGAGAGAGTTGTGATTGTGTGTAGCATTCAAGAATTGTGATAACACATTCTTTTCTCTTTCAAGTAGGATCAGATCAGTAGGATGGGCAGCAAGGCCAGCTTGGATAACTTGAAGTAAAAATCTGGAGGAATTTATTAAGAAAGTTGTAGGCCTTTATAGAGAATTTAGGATCTTCAATTCCTGTTTGATAGCTTTCAATTTCTGGACACAATAGAATTGCTTAGTCCCTTGACAACTATGTACTGCACATTTTATACATGTGTCCACAAACCCTAAAACATTCACTAGGAAGTTATTGAATTGGAAAGGATAATGGTTGGTAAATTTTTGGAATAGGTTGTCTACAGTAAGGGGTTATGATTCGAGAAGAGGGGGTCTTTGAATGTAGTAAGGTTGTCCGAAAAGCTCCTAAGCCAAATATCATTTAGTAGTGCTCAATCTAATTTTTTCCTGATGTGCCATGCAAATTGTTATTTGTTGGACCAGGAAAAGGTATAACCAATATACTTAAGATCTGCCACCCCTAACTGCTCCACCATGTCTTTTAAATCAGTTGTATAATTCTTTAGATAACAATGTACTTGCACCTTTGAGTGGTATAATATAGAGTTAAAGTCTCCATATATTAGCCAAGGAATAGAAACAGTGTTGTTGAATGACGATAGGTTGTTCCACAATTCCCGTCTTTGGAATCAAAAATTGCTTGCGTAGATGAAAGAGACATTTATATGGATGTACTTTTGTAAAAAGGATAGTTTCAAATGCATGGCTTGTTCATTTAAGTCTAATAGATCCACCTTGAGCTCATCCTCCCTCTAGCATATTATTATTCTACCTAAAGCATGATGTTGATGATCGGTAATAATGTTCTAGTGGGAACAAAAAATGTCCATTTTTGCTAAATTTTTAAGTCTGACCTTGGTTTCTAGTAATTCGAATATGAGAGGCTTCTCTCTCAAAACAAAGTCCCTTAAAGCTAGCTGTTTACTAGGACAATTTATTCCACGTACATTCCACGCGATTATAGACGTGGGTTAAAAGATTTGACATGTGTTTCCTTTTTCTTTTCCCCTCTTTGATCTCTTCTCTCCACTTTATGAAATTTAGCATTTGCTGCAGTTTCTTTAAGAGCAATAGAAGCTTTAGGAGTTGCTATGATATAAGATTGGATAGGGTTAATATTACTCACCTCTGAATTTCCTTCAGCACTTTGTACAATCACTGAAGTAGTGGTTAAGATGACCTGGTCAATGTTGGCTTCAGTTTGAGTAACATGTGATTGTATTCGGTGCTTGTGAAACTTCCAGCTCTGCATTGCTTGTTAAATTGTGCTCTTTGACTTTTTGTATGTGTGCTATTTGAGAAATTTTCATTGCCTCACTATTTTGTCTTTCCTCATTTTTAGGCGATATATCATCAACATCCTTTTGTAACATGATGGACTTGGGTGTCAAAGAAAGGGGGTTTTCCTAGGGTTCCTATTTTAGGTAACTCCATAAACTCTTGGTAGCTTCTTATTTTGAACAACTTTTCGGTGGCCTTCCAAATTTTGTTAGGGTTTATGGAAGATGGTTTCCAATGTTATGAAATATTTATTATATCTTTCCATAACTTGTCTTCCTCTCCTAACCTCATAATTGGAATTTCTTCAAGGAGTTCCAGGGAAATATTCACACTGATGCAAATCTAGGCATATCCAACTCACTTCTTCTTAGCTGTGTGTTCATCCATCCACAGTGCCCTTCCAATGTAGTTGGCTAAAGCTCCAAGGCCTTAGGTTATCCAATATTCATGTGGGATATTGTAAAAGTTAATCCAGAGTGTGATACTTTGGATTTTAAGAGTTTCAAGATTCAAGTGTGGCTACTAAGTTTGTAGGAAGATTAGGTGACTTCCAATGTGCCAAGGTCCTTCCTCCATAATCTTCTGGGTATCTGAAGTGGAGGTGAAGGTGAAAAGGATCAAGTTCTCTTCAGAGAGAGAACATTTTTCAAGCCTCTCAACTTCCATAGTTTGTTAGCCCATTGAGAGACTAGAGGAAAAGGTGGTCTTTTTCCAAAGAAGAAACTGACCATAGTTGATTCCCAAGCCTTGAGCTCCCTCCTTGAGAACTTCAATGTTGGGGCAAACCACTAGCCTACCATCCATATCTGAGTAGGACAAGGTCGAGGGAGATTCTTCCCCTACTACTTTCTTCCAAGATCTAAGAGGAACATCTAATGGGATGGAGTTTCTGGAATTGTGGAAGAAGGTTTGAGGATGGAGGAGGGTAGAATTGGAAAATCTGAAGGGGAACGTACTGAAGTGTTGGACATTGTGAAACATGTTTCATAAGAGATGTATGGTTCAGCTTTAGGTTGAGAAATGTTAGAGACAAAGATTGCTTAACAAGGAAGAATGCAAGGCGGGAAGGATAAATTTAGTGAAAAGTTATTATGGCATTGGGTTGTTGGTTTGGTGGGGTTTGGTAGGTTCATGAATCACCTTGCAGGAAGATTTGCAGAAAAAATGAAGATCAAGGAAGCGCAAGCTATGCTGCCGAGGAAGGACCAGGTAGCAGTGGTGTGGTGAAGAAAGGTGAAGAAGGTCAATGGTAGATGGAAGAAGGAGCATGGCTAGATTGTAGTGAGAAGTAGGAGAAACTCTCTCTCATCTTTGATGCAATACTTGTTTCTCTTTTTTAAAAAAAAAATATTTATATTATTAAACTACAACCAACCGTTTAATTGTAGTATATAAACTTACATTTAATGCTAACTCAGGATCGTTGCTAGTATTATCACAATTTTGATATGCCAATTTTAAAACTTTATGCTATTGTAAGATGTTTTTCTTAAATTTGTTGAAAGACCATAAAAAAACATGAAAAATCAATCATTTAAATTAATTAAGGTACTCTGAAAGAGGTTCTCTTAAAAACCAATTGAAAATCATTTTAATAATTGATATGCGATGGAATAATTTCAAAAAAATAGTTTCTTTTGATTGATGACTAATATAATTATAATCAATTTATATATTTTTTTTAATAAAAATTTTATGAATTAAATTTTTTTAGAACTTTAAGAAGTGAATGTAGGTAAGAGATACTAAATTATTATAAATGCATTTGATTGTGTGAATTAGTTTAACTCTATTTCTTTATTTTTAATATCTTCAGAGTTTTATACCAAACATCTTTGACATTGTAAAGTTTATAGTGCAGTTATTTAAAACACTTCTTTTTATTTACACAAGTTTATTGGCGATGTGACATTAGTTTTCCTCACTTGAATGGAGTTCTAATTAAACTTGTGCATAAGATGGGTTTTAACAAGTTTAATTACGTAAACTGCAAAACGTAAAGAAAAATTCGTCTATATTTAGTTAGACATGTCAAATAAGTCTCATTTTTTATTCAATCTAAATTCATTATAAACTTTTAAACTTCACTCAATTTTGAGCCTATAGTTTTAATCAATTTAGATGCTTCTTTCTATTGATTTTCGTCCGTTCAAGCACTAAAGTTAGCTTTGGACACGATTGTTTTTAGGAGATTGGTATTTATACGTTAAGAAAAACATTTTTTTTGAAAACTACTCAGCAGTCGCTATTCTTTAGATATATACTGGACAAATCTTTGGATTTATGTAATAGCCAGCAAATCATATCAATCGGGTATTCCGTACTAGGCAAACCTTGTACGACAGACTCGATCGAGATAGCGTAAGTAGGAGGATTCAAACATAAAACTTTTGACCTCATGCCTTCCACTCCATTAACTCGACCGCCTTTTAAGTGGCCTAAATCCCTATAAACAAAGTTTTCAAAATACCAAATATAGATCTGAGAGCATTGAATTTAGTTTTCATTTCCTTCTCCAGAGACAAAGTGTTCACAAGAAAAAGAAAGAAACCAAGTGATCACTGGATTAAAATTTTATACTTTTTTATTTACATGAAAAATTAGGGGCATCTTCCACTTCGAAAACTAAACAATCGCTTACTGAACCAGTGGATTCCAGAAATTAACCAGATATGGAAAACATGCCGATATTGAATTTACAAAATGGGCCGAGCCTAACAGGTAGTCATAACTTCTGTTTCAGCCTTCACCAAGAAAGGTTCGTTACAATGGCTTGCAGCAGAGGCTAACTCACCAATATATTCTTGGACCTGTCCGGCCATAGCATCTTGCTCTACTATATGGTGAAGCTAAGATTGCTAGCTATTGGGATTTTGTAGTTATTGTTGGTGCATTTGCTGTTGTAATATTATCTAATTACATTGGATACAATATTGCCGTTAAAAATAAAACCATTAGTATGGAATCAAAATGAAGAATACACTCTTAAAATGGTCAAAAATTGTAATAAAAAAAATCATGACAATCATAGAATTTACAAGTTGGTAAATATAATTGAGAACACTTTTTTTATAATGGATTAGCTGGGGCCTAGAGGTAACAATATCCGATTTGGAGATTTTGGTACTTATCAGGTTATATGCTTGACAAGCGCACCTTACGATCATGACATGCTAATGGTAACCAATGTGCGTAATCCATGGTTAACTGCCTTTTATCTAGTTGGCATTTCCCGTTTTGTACTGAAAAGGTACAAATCATTCATCACATCAAACCTATGCTATTATACTCATCATGCGGCACACAAATGGGTAAATTATGGCTTCCTAGAACAGATGATTAGCAACCACGAAGAGTTTGTTTATGGCCATTTCTCATCCGCTAACAGAAGTGCACCTTCCACTTGCCCACTTGGAATTTGTGGTATGTCATGTGGATATAACTCTTCTGCTGCTGCTGCTCAGGCTTATCTCCCAATACATATGTGTTTATAGTCCCAATGAAACACTCGTCGATTATCCATAAAAGGCTGTAGTAGTTCTCATTACATGGATGCTATCAATTCATCAAAATGCAATTAGTCGTTCGCCAAAACTTTTGACATTGCAAAGATGCAAGAGGTCTCTTACATCACTACAGGACAAGTCACCATCCCGTTGTTTTGATTGATCACTTGGAACAAATTTAATGCCTCCCCTATAGCCATGCAACAACATTTGTCGCCAGAAAATCCTTATACGTCCAACTCCAGCTATCATTATAGACCAGACATCAGCAGCAAACGGCATTTCTTAGATAGACGACAGAACTGTAGCTATAATCATATATCCTTATCCATCTACATTGTACATGGCACTTAAATTTGTTGGCGGATCACATCCCTGTTTATAAAGATAAGCTCCGTCATAAGCACGAGGCACATCGAGCAACCAGAAAAATTATTATAGGGAAAGTGTCTTTACATATATAGTTCCTTCATTTTCTTAACAACCAAATGCGCTCTACTTACTATAAATTACTATATTGTCTCTAATGGCGTTGAAAATTTTTAGTCACTTTCAGAATTTGTTTCTTCCAACATCGCAACGCATCTTTTCCATCGCACGAGTGTGTTTTGACTTTTTCGATTGTAAAAGAAAATGTCAATGAGGCCGCAAGTGCCTAGTGCTTCTGCTCACCCAGCACCAGCAGGCTTCACAGTGCGGGCTCATGATGATCGCCATAGTTATTTCATCTTAGTCACCCATCAAATAATTCATCTCCAGCCAATGCCTTCAAGATTTAGTTGACTTTTTTTAAAAAAAGAACAAAAGTTAGTTGACTTTGATATGGCCACTATTTGCAATATGCAATTGTCATTGTTGAAGACCTAAAAAGGCAAATATTGTATATTAACTGTAATTAGTTTGTTACCAAGAGTTACAATAAGATCTAGATTGATGAACTTGTGTATAAGGTTATATTTTTATTTGTTGACAAATACATAAAAAAAATTCAAGGCATTAAAATATTGCATTTTGATAATCTGAAAATTCTATCTCACTTCAATATTATGGAAGAAGCGAACAATTTAAATAAATAAATTTAGTCGAACATGGCATCTAATTTAATCTAGAAAATTTCAATAATTCATTACATTTCTTCCATTCAAATTAGCTTTGATTAGTCCTTGTGTCACAACTTTTCAGAGGGAAACTATAGTATATGGAATCACTCTATGACTATAGCCTTAATGGTCAAAAATAAATATGTATTTGTTGACAGATTCTTAAGACAATCAAATAATGATGCAGAAGAAGCATTATAACAATGGATACAATACGACCACCCAGTTAAAACTTAGATATTGAGTCTTCTCTCTAAGGATATAGCAACCAACGTAATTTGTTGTGGTGGAATGAGTCGTGGGAATGCTTTTGCCAAGTAAGCAGTGTTAAACTATTTCGTACTGAAAATGAAATACACGATTGTGTTTCAGGAACTATATCTATTTGATCTTATTTCACTAATCTCAAAGGGTGTTAAGATGAAAGAAATGTTCTTTCTTTCTCAGTTTATCACTGTAAAACCGCTGAAGAGGAACAATCTATTTGAAAACTGGGTCGAGATTTGATCTCACGCCTAGCAAAATATTTATATTTGATTTTTCGAAAGTCAAGATCACTTAAATTCTATAAAATAATTAACATATAAATCATAATAAAACATGAATCGTAATTTGTACCTTATTCCGAAGCTTAATCATTTTCTTGTCACATTTCTCAAGTAGTTTTCGAAACTAGTTCATCTCAATCACTGTAACTACATAAGTCTTTGACCTCTAACAGTATTGACATAGCAAGTTGATAGAACTCTACTACTATTGTTGAAAGGGTTAGGTAAAAAGTGATATCTCCTTTATAACTTAATTCTATTTATAATAGGTTTTGAATATTTTAATTATTTAATTTTAATTAAATTCTAATTTCATATAAACTTCAATTAAAATTACTAATAATTATAATTAAATATCAATTATGCCCAATTAAGATCTAATATCTCATATTGACCATTATTTATTAAATATAACTTATTTAATCATAAATTTTCTCAAACTTTACAATAAATTCTAACTTGATTAAAATTTCTTTTCTCTCTTCAACCTGTTCTTTGTCTCATTAGGTTCTTAAATTTGTTGGCAATTGATATAAATTATAACTCTAAATCTTATTTAGGATTAGATAAATTAAACTCATTTAATTTATCTCTAATTCTTTAATTAAATAATTTGTATTTATATTGATAAAGCAAACACACACAAGAGTGGGTGGAATATTGTATGTAAAAAAAAACTCAAGGTACTTTCAAATTGATAAGATTTTGCTAAACAAAATAAATTTATAAATAGAAGGGTCCTATAAACTTTTAAAAGGATCCTGTTAATGTTGAAAATAAAAAGAGCCTGCTAATGCTCAAAACGAAAGGAGCCTTTTAATCAATAGGAGCCTGCTAGCGCTCAAAAAGAAAGGAGCCTATTAGACGATAGAAGCCTATTAAATGACAGGAGCCTGTTAAACGATAGGAGCCCTCTAAATGATAGGGGCTTGCTAAATGATAAATCATGTTAAAACACTTTAAAACAGAAGACGCCTGTTAAAACTAAAAAGAACCTCTTGCAAGTTGAAAATAGAAGGAGCCTATTATAAAAGTGAAGGAGCCTCTTACAAATATAAACACAAACACTATAATGCAAAAGTTTAAAGTTAAGAAGAGATAAAGAATGACACAGTCGATTTATGCTGGCTCGACTCATAACTCAAGCCTACATCTAGTCCCTAAATATCCGACTTGAGTGTTTCATTAAAATTTCAAGTACTAATTTAACGAGCCTCTTCAAGTTCACAAGTACATATTTTTCAAAGTTCTTAAACCTTTCACACTAGTAGTATTTAACTAGCCTCTACAAGTTCTCAACAAATGAAAAAGTGATTTGCTTGATATGAGCTTCAATGATTTCTCTCAAGAAGAATTTTCAATTTCTAAGACACAAGAAATCTGATAAAGGTATGACTTTCAAGAGTAATGATGCGTTTGATGTATTTAAAAAATCTAGCTTCTTAACTTCTTGTTTGCAACTACAGTAGCTCTTTCTTAAATAGAAAATTTCTTTAACTAGCCATTGCTTCATTTTGATTATGAGTTGACTTTGTGTCTAACGAATCTTCGATATTATCTCTACTGAAATCTTCCAATATTCAAACAATAAGAAATAAATATGGCAATGTCTTGGAGTTGATTGACGAAATATATGATTAGCCAGAACCTTCTAGATATTGTAGAATCATTTCTAATAAGGCATGATCATTAAGAAGGTTCCTGCAAGAAAGGAAGCATTATTCTTATGATTTTATTTCCTTTTAAAAATTATATTGTTGCATGTACAAGGAAATAAATCCAATTTGAATTTTGAAATATTTTGTAGTTATCATCAAAATCATTAATAGGCGATAAGCAATAAAAAAGTATATTTTCAAAATTCAAATGATGATAAAGGATTTCAAAAGATACCTGTAAGCTTTATAGGTTCTTACTCTCAGTCATGATTAGGAGCCTTTCTTACGACCTCTAATGAAAAGAGTCTATCGTTTGTAAGATAACTGAGATGAACTTCACATATTCAATTTTCACAATCTTTCAATAGTTAGCAAAATATATCACATCAAAAGCAAAATATATCACATCAAAAGCAAGTATATTATTAACTCCCCCCCTTTGTTATTATCAAAAAATATAGGGAAAAGAACTAAATAGTCAAAAAATACCACAAGTATGTAAGATAGCTTATCACAGATTTAAACTTCAATTATGCAAAGCAAAATATATCAACTCTTCCCCTTTGTCATTATGAAAAAGATCTAATTTAACCTATAAGGGCCTTCTTTTTAGAAGGAGCCTACTAATACCTGCAAACAAGAGTAGCATAATATATTTGAGCACAATTATATTTTAGATAATCTGTATAAACCAAGTTCTTTTCTTAATGAACATAATCTATCTTCAGAAAGTGGCTTAGTAAAGATATCAACTACTTGATTTTCAGTATTAACATGTCAAAGATCAACTATTCCCTATAAATCATGATCTCTAAGAAAATGGTGTTTGACTTCTATATGCTTAGTCCTAGAATGATGCGCAGGAATTTTCGAAAGATTTATTGCACTAGTATTATCATATAATATAAGGATATGATTAAAGTTTAGAGGGAAATCCTAGATTTAATGCTTTATCCATAATATTTGAGCACAACAGCTGGTAGCTACTATATATTCTGCTTTAGTTGTTGAAACTGCTATTCAATTTTGCTTCTTGCAAGACCAAAAGACTAGACATCCTCTAAGGAATTGACAATTACCACTTGTTCTTTTTCGATTGACTTTATCACTTGAATATTCTACATCACAATAGCCAACTATGTTAAAAGAGTCAATTTTTGGATACCATAATCCAAAATCCATAGTTTCGTGAAGATATCGAAAGATACTCCTGGTTGTTTAAAGGTGGCTTTCTTTTGGATTTGATTGCAAATGTGTGTAAAGGCACACACTAAGCATAATATCTAGTCTTGAGCTTGTAATATATAGTAGTGACCTAATCATTTCTCTATACTTCATCTCATCCATAGCCTTGCCTTCTTCATCCTTATCAAGTATAGTTCCAGTATACATAGGAGTACCCATCAGTTTGGCATTCTCAAAATGGAATTTCTTGATAAGTTCCTTTGTGTATTTTTCTTGGCAGTAAAGATCCCTTTTTCTGTTAGCCTGATTTGTAATCCAAGAGAGAAAGATAGTTCTCCGTCATGCTCATTTCAAACTCCCCCTACATTAATGATGAGAATTCTTCATAGAAAGATTAATTAGTAGCACCAAATATTATATCATAAATATATATATATATATCTATATATATATATATATTTGCACTATGAGTAAATCATTCTCCTTTTTCTTAATAAATAAGGTTTTATCTACCTTTCCTCTTTTGAATTTATTCTCAAGTAAAAAATTAATTAACCTTTCATACCATGCTCGATGGGTTTGTTTTAAACCATACAGGGCTTTAGTCAACTTCATCAAGTAGTCAGGATGGTTTTTATCTTTAAAGCTTGGATGTTTCTTAACAAACACTTCTTCGTTAATATATCCATTTAAGAATGCACTTTTGACATCCATTTGGAATACTTTGAAGTTTATATAATATGCAAAGGCAAGTCAAATTCTAATCGATTCTATTCTAACAACAGGTGCATAAGTTTCATCAAAATCAATACCCTCCTGTTGATTATAACCTTGAGCTACAAGTCTAGCTTTGTTTCTTATCACCTTATCAGTTTTTTTTGAAATACCCGAGTTCTAATGACTGACTTGTTTTATGGACTAGGTATTAGATTCCAAACTTTGTTTTTATCAAACTGATTCAGTTTGTCTTTCATGGATAAAACCCAATTTTCATCATTAAGAGCCTCTTTAATAGTCTTTGGTTCTAATTGAGAGAGATGAGGGCAACAAAGTTGTTTTTGAAGGATGATATTTTCTTAGACTTTCAGAGGGATCTTCTAGAATGTATTGATGTATATCAAAGCCTCTCCATTCTCTTGAAATTCTTAGTTGTATAGGCTCTTGCTGAGAGGAAGGAGCCTGCTCTATCCTGGCTTCAGAAGGACCTTCTTGATTTTGTAATTATAAAGGTACTATAAGTGTTGCTTAATTTTGTGATGTATTTTTAGGAGCCAAGGGATGCTTTTCATCATCTGAGTTAGCTACTGTTGTAAAAGGTAGTGCTTCATCAAATACTACGTGTATTAATTTTTCTATCTTCTTTACTCTTTTGTTGTAAACTCTAAATCATTTACTATTGGTATTATAGCCTAGAAATATGACTTCATCTAATCTAACATCTAACTTTCAAAGATTGTCTTTTCCACAATTTAGAATGAAGCATACAACCAAATGCTCGAAAGTAAGCCACATTAGGTTTTCTTCCTTTCCACAACGCATAGGGTTCAGAATGGGTCTTATAAGGTACCTGTTAAGTATGTAACTGGCATTTGACACAGCTCCTACCCAGTAACCATAAGGTAGACCACTTTCTCATAACATTGTTTTGGCCATATCAACGAGAGTCCTGTTCTTTCTCTCAACAACTATGTTCTGTTAAGGAGTTCATAGGCATACAAAATTGTGAGATATCCCATTTTCATTATAGAAATCTTTGAATTTTCTTTTATCAAATTCTCCTCCATGATCTCTTTGAATAGATGTATTGCAGTATCCTTTTTCAATTTGAATTTTTCTGCAAAACTTCTCAAAAACTTTAAAGGTATCATCCTTATTTGATAAAAAATAAACCCATGTAAATGTAGAATAAGCATCTACTATAACAAAGCCGTAATGTTTACCATCAAAGCTTTGAATTCTAGTTAGACTAAATAAGTCCATATGTACAAGTTCAAGTGGTTGGTTAGTAGACACAATATGTTTTGGAGGGAAGTTACTTCTAATTCGTTTTTTCTTTTAAACAAGCTTCGCAAACCTAAGTATTTTTAAACTTCAAAAGGAAATTTAAAGTTAAGAAGAGAGAAAGAATGACACAATCAATTTATACTGGTTCGGCTTATAATCCAAGCCTACGTCCAGTCCCCAAGTATCTAACTTAAGTGTTTCACTAAAATTCCAGGTAGTAATTTCACAAGCCTCTTCAAGATCACAAGTACATATTTTTCAAGCTTCTTCAGCCTTCCACACCAGTAGTATTTAACTAGCCTCTACAAGCTCTCAACAAATGAAAAAGTGATTTTCTTGATATGAGCTTTAATGATTTCTCTCAAGAAGACTTTTCACTTTCTAAAGCTCAAGATATTTGATAAAGGTGTGACTTTCAAGAGTATTGATGCCTTTAATGTATTTCAAAAATCTAGCTTCTTAACTTCTTTTTTGCAACTACAGTGGTTCTTTCTTAAATAGACATTTTCTTCAACTAGTCGTTGCTTCATTTAGATTCTGAGTTGACTTTGTATCTAATGAATCTTTGATATTTTCTTCCAATATTTAGATGTTAAGAAACAAATATAGCAATGTCTTGGAGCTGATTAACAAAATATATGAATAGCAGGATCCTTCCAGATATTGTAGAATCATTTCTAATAAGGTATGATCATTAAGAAGGTTCTTGTAAGAAAGGAAGCATTATTCCTATGATTTTATTTCCTTTTAAGAATTATATCATTGCCTATACAAGGAAATAAATCTAATTTGAATTTTGAAATATTATGTAATTATCATCAAAATCATTAATAATAAACCTTGAGATAATATATATATCAAGGTTGGTGTCTAGTAATACATTATGACCACCTAAATATTTAGGAATGTTAAAGTGATTTTGACTAATCTTTTTGTACATAATTTTTTTGTATAATTCAATCCTTTTATCATACAATGTTTCTATTAAACTATTGATTCAATCATATTAGTTCTCCACTACTAGCTATTAAATCAACTAATGAAATTTGTAAACTATTTATAAAACCTCATTTCATCTTATCCAAGGATTTTTCGAATCAATACTAATCGAGAATAATGATATATTTTCCCTTATTACTTTAGGGTGATGAATCCTATATTGATCACTCAAATACCTCTATTTAGTTCATGCTACATCAAATGACTACCAACTGAGCTATCTTTGACTAGAACAGGTCATTAATAGTATCAAAACGTAGCAATCCCTATATAAGATAACTTTGGAGATCTCAAGTCAAAAGATCACTTATATAATAATCACAATGAGAATTTCCATAGACATATAAGTAATGTTCTAAATGGATTTTTAACATAGGGTTAGTTCAGTGAACTTATTCTCTAACAAGCACCCATATAATTTTTTAAGTATCTTCATACTTTAACCTATAAGATTGACTATTTCTTTCATAAGGAAAAAGACTGGGAATACTTTGGGGATAATACATAAATGTAATATGAATCTCATAATTATAATCTCATCGTAATTTCTTTTACAATGTATAATTATCCTATGAACTTTATCATATACATCTAAATATGTACAAAATAAAGAATGCTTTTAAATTATTTTATCACTACTACGATCAACCAATTAGTTGTATGACATAAACCAACAATGTCTCACTTACACTAAGCCAAACATTTAACTATCTTATATGATATCACCATATGACGATCAAGCTATTGCTGGGATAGTGGTTTAGTGACAGAATTCTACAACATTCTCTATTGTGAGTACTTGTTTAAATCTTACAACTTTCATCTTAGTTATCATCATAATTAAGAAAAATTGTCGAAAATATCCCTAGATCTTTGAAGAGACCTAAGCTTCTTTTACATGCCCAATGACTCTAATGTTCCACAGTACATTATTGTCTTAAACAATGCAAGGAACTATATCAAGTTCATTAAAGAACTTATTGATCCAATTAATCATTTCCACTAAATGAAAAATGTATTATAGCTTAATTAGCAACCATTACTACATCAAAACCTTTCCAATCTTAAAATGATATTGTTCTAAGTGAAATAGACCTTAGTTAGGATTTACTTCTAAAGTTAATATCAATATAACCTTTAACTCAAATATCAACTCATTCTTAAAATAATGAATATCTTTAATATTTCACAAGTATCAAATATCTCAAATACTAAATACCATTAGTAAATTATTTATGTACTTGGACTAGAATAAGTAAAAAAAATCAATATCTATCTCTATAGATCTCATTCCCACCACTAAGATTTTACCTTTTTGTATCCAAAAATAGTTGTTCTTGGACAATTCAATTGAAAATAGAATCGTTGTTCTCTATAAGCAATATGTATTTAAATACTCTCACTGAAGAGGATAACTATACTCCCACTAACCTTCTTATAGTCATGAAAAATTAACAATCATATCTAAAACAAACTATTTGAATTCATCATAAAAGTAAATATTTTAATGTCCAGCAGCCTTTCAAATATAAATCTATCAACAAAGGCACTAAGTCTGATTGAAAAAAACATTTTGTTCAATAGGTCTATAAGATTATATCCAACCTTTTGGATATCTCATAAGCTTTTATTACCCAATGTACTTATAAATTTAACAAATAATGTATGTTTCAATCAAGCATTACATCTTTAAATTATTAACTAACATGACATCCTCAAATTATTAACTTTTACTCTTTCAAAAACTTAGCGTTTCATATCTAATATGAAATCTTACTAATTGATTTATTTGAAAATTTTGAAGGTAAGTCATTGTACTAGGCATAGCTTAGAAAAATAATATTGGTTCATACAATATCTAATGTTGTATTTTCCTCCTTACATAAATCCATACTCTTATGGAATTTTATTATGAAGGTAAATACTAAAGTATTTAATTCCCTATGGATAACCGAATCAATCTTATTGAAGTGCTTTAGCATTCTAAAATCTTAACTTCTACTTAGATTTAAATAATTTAAATTATTCTAAATTTTAAATCATCATTTCATTTAATATATATGACTATATCACATAAAGTCATTAATAATCTAGTAAATACATCACATGTATAAGATTTAACAATTTAATGCCATCATCGTTCTTTCACCAAAGATAGAATTGGTTATTATTCAACTTAACAAGTTTCACAAGTTGCCTACAATTCACAATCAAAAGGATAAATATATCCTTATATGTAATTTTATGATTCTCATTACTTTGATTTAACCAACATGGCATAAAATGATAGTCTCGGTTATCCAACTTTGTATTTTTTTGCCACTTATGTTAAGCATGAGTCTCTTTTGCTCCAAATACATAAAACTATTTGTATAAATCTTGATATACTACTTTTGCTCAATAATGTATTTCTTATCATGCCTAAAAAATTATAATAATTTTGAACCTGAAATTAGTATCAAATACCAATAATATGAGCTAGAAATACATATGATCTCTATCATATCACATATGGGCAAGAAAAGTCATGCAATATATTTTCTTTTAATGATAACTATTATCATGCTATAGAAAATGCATTTAATTGTAGTCCATAATTATGCTTTTAGTAGCCTAAATTGACTAAAACAATTTCATCATAGTATTATATCTTTTAGCTCTACTTCATATAACCTCTTACATCTTACTATCATGATGTTAACATATATCTTACATGTTGTTATGATACATTATTTAACTCAAAATGTCAATACATTTTGTCATTTATATGATTTTGACATATCTCTAAAACTTTGACACTAAAGCCTCAACAAGAATTAATATCAAAATTGCATAATGAACATATAAATTTTCTATCTAACATAACTTATATCTAAGAAATTTGGTTCACTTAGTATAACTACACTAAATAAGATAAATTTCACTTAGAATAAAAATAAATGTATGAAAAACAAGTAATTGATTATATGTCATGATTACCAAATGAGATTAAGATTTTAATCATATATTTGGTTACTCCCACTATTTTATTTGAAATAATAGCCCTTACTACTATTCAGAAAGACTACTCTAATCTTTCTAGTGGGCTAGGATCCTATTCAAATTTAGTTTATATGATTTTGCTCAACAAACCAACTAAACATAAACTAGATAGATAACAACTTTATCAATCATATCTCATATGATTCATAAATTCGTTAGGTGAAAACATTTACCAAAACATATTTTATATGTTATGCCTAATCTTGCCTTTAAATTAATGAAATCATGAGTTTGCTCATTCAAATCACACAAAGTCAGTTAAGTAGGACCCACTATTCTAAGACTAAACATATTTGGGTTAAACCAATCTTAGGTTTGCTCAATAAGCCTAACAATAAATAGAACTCTGGTTTGTTCTTATAATAATGGAAGGCAACAACCATGTTCAAAACATGTACTTAATATTTTTAATAAGGGATTTAATTTTTTTTGTCTCATCAAACACAAATTACATGTAATAATATCACATATATAACAAGATCCAATATGTATATCAAACATATAAATAAAGTGTGCAACTTATGTACTAATAATCAAATTATATCCATAAAGTATCATGATTCATTTGATTTTAGTTATTGATCTTCATAATATAAAATAATACTTCCAACTCTTTGGAAGAATTAAATTAGATTAAACTCATTGATTCCTAAATGAATTAAATTCATATTCCAAAAAGAAATTTAATTTAATTTCAAAATTTTTGAAATCTAATTGAAAACTATTTCTATTTATCTTGACTCCTTCAACAAAATTTAATTGAAAACAATTTTTAATAAATTATGTTAAAATTCTACTCCAGTTAGAAGAATATTTCTAATCTAATTAGAAATTATTGTTCCTTAATTAGAAAATCATTTTCAAATATTAAAAGCCACTTTCAAAATTAAATACCACCTTTTATTTAATTAAGAAAGCGACTTTATTATTTATTTAGAGTTTTATTTCTTAGTTTAAAAGAAAATTTTTCTTAATAAGTTAGAAAATTATTTTTCAAAAATATTAAAAAAACTCAATTTTCTTAATTAATAAATGAAAACATTTTCACAGTTTAACCAAGAAAATACCTTTTTAAAAAAATTAAGAAACTTATTATTCATAAATAAAGAAAAAATTTCTAAATAAATAGAATAATAATTATCTAAACAAATAAAAACATAAATTTTACTTATCTCAATTAAATTGAAATAAATAATTTTAAGAATTCTAATTAATTAATTTCAATCTAACTGAAACTAATTAATTATAATTCTAGAAACTATTTTTCTAAAATTAATTAAGAATCAATCTAATTATTAATCTTAATCTTATCAAGAAAAATAATTAATTAAAATTTATATTAGATTTTTAATTTTAAAATAATTTTAAAATTTTGTTTGGTATAAAATTTTATGTATTCAAGTTTAGAATACAATATTCTATAATTGAAAAATAAATTTATTAGGATTACATTAATCATATCCTTAAAAAAGAGCAAGGGTTTAGGTTGAATTAACCTTACAACCAAATAAGACAGATAATATCCTAATGTCCAAACACCAGCTATTCTAGCTCTAGAATAGTTTTATTTCATGATTAGGACACCCTTATTCTTAGGAGTGGTCAAAAAAGCCCGCGAACTTGTAAACCGGACCTGAACTGCATGAACCGAACTTGTAAACAAGGTTAACCGAACTTAAAAATCAGGTTCATGGTTCAGGTTCAGGTTTCTAACTTGCGGTTCTAGGTTTAAACCTGAACCTGAAAGGCTGAAA
>JANZLC010000002.1:16406420-16418471 GCA_026413385.1 Erythroxylum gracilipes | reverse complement strand
ATAAAAATGTTGAAATTAAGTAATTACGAGACAATAAACAAACTAAATAATCACAAAACGACTTGGGATTACATGAAAATATGTAATAACTCGAAGAGTTATCAATAAGTGGAAATTGCATCATGTTTTAGGGCTCAGTTTATTATGTATTTAATTGTTATTTCAATCATTTAGTATGTGTTTAGGTTAGAATTGTGTTGATTTGTTAATTATTTGTGTTTAAGTCTTTTTATGGGCTAGTACAAGTCTTTGAGCTTAAATATTATGTTTTTAAGGTACCTTGATGTGTTTATTAGTGTTTTAGAGTTAACATTGAAGAACGAAGAAGTTTAGAAGACATTTGGGATCGTGACAGAAGCCTAGGACATGACCTACGATCATGACAGAAGCCTCGGATGTGGCCTACGATCGTCACAGAAGGTTCGGATGTGGTCCACAATCGTGGCCTGTGTCAGACAGACATGCAGACACTTAAAAACGTCAAGTTTCGAGAGATCTTTGGGACCTTTCGGACCCTCAGAAAACCCTAGGGCTGGCTGCTCAGAATACAAAGAATATTTAAAGAACAAGACAAAGAGGCAGAGAGAGCTTTTGCATCAACCACTTTTGAGAAACCCTAGAGAGAATTCATCGAGAGATTGAGAAAGAGAAGGAGAAGAGAGAAGTGGAGAAGAAGCTGACTCGATGTACTTCCCAAATCAGGAGTTTCCTAATGTCGTTGCGTCCCATCATCCATTCAGATCGTATTTCCTGTTTATTTTCAATTTTATTATTGTATAAAATTGGGAATAATAGTTTGACAATAGGATTTTTGAATGTTGAGATGTTCTAAACTCACTTTCGGAGTTGTATCTTTGAATTAATGAAATCTAAATGTTTATGAGTTTATTGGATTGTTGTGATTTAATTCTATAAGTTCATAATTTGATAATAAATTAAGAAGGTGATTCGAGCGAAAAATAATTAAATTGTGGTAACAAGAGTTAGGTGATTTAATAGAACAAGAATTAAATCAAATTGGTAAATTGTGCAAAGAGAGATCTTGCATATAGGTTTTCGATAGTTTATTAGACAACTTCATAACTAATTAGGGTTTTGGATAGATTATAAATCGAGATATTGCAACTTCCATAATCTGATTAGGGTTTATGATTTAAGGTTAATGGTTATAACTGTTGGAGTTATGTAAATATAGTGCCCTGGAAAGCAAGTGTATTTACATGTAACTTAATTTTCTTCCAGTTACATTACAGTTTTGTAATGAACATTACAATGAGTTCACAAATAAAACAAATTACAAAAGCACATGAAAAATAACAAGTGTTATAAATTTCATCTAGTTTTCATTCATGTAGATAGAGCTTACTGATCAAATTTAACTATCATAATAGCCCTGGCCATGATCCAATTGATGATGTCTGCAACTAAGTAGCACTTGTTTACTTCCTCATTCATATAGATACTCTTGGTTCTTTCCTTTCACAGAGAGTAAATAGTTGTTGTGAAGGTAGTTTTGTACGTAAGTGCATCTTGCATCTTTTGGTTAGCAATATGAATGATCCGATATAGACTGGATATCCAATCATAAGTAAGATTTCTTCAAAGTAAATGGAAACTGTTATAAAAGATAGAAATAATATGGTGTGCCACTAATTGTAGATGCACCATTTAATAAGTCAGTGTACGTTATTAGTTTTGGTTTTACCTACAAATATGGAGTCACATGTGTATTAGGATGGTTTGGTTTTACCTACACATATGGAGTAGATAGTCACATGTGTATTAGGATGGTTTGGTTTTACCTACACATATGGAGTAGATGGTCACATGTGTATTAGGTGTTTGAAATGTACTATAAATAGAAGGTTTGATGTAAGAGAGAGTGGAATGAATTTATAAGGATAAGTCTTCTCTCCCAAATACTCTGAAATTTTAATTCTGGTTTTTATAACAGAAACATTTTTTTAACAAAAAAGAGTAGATTAAGTTTTGGCATTTGAAAAGCAACAACAAAAGATAGGATGGGATAATTTTTCAAAAAAAAAAAGGAAGATAGGATGGGATAATTTTTCAAAAAGAAAAAGATAGGATGGGATAAGGAGGTGGAACCTTAGAGCCGCAATTAGGATTGAAACAATAACCTTGTTTTCTGAATGTGATTGTCATTTCAATGACAAGTTAAGCCAGGCAAATGTTCTCCCACTATTGGGAAATATATGGATCGTCTAGCCTTCACATTATAGTTATCTTCGTCAACTATATATTTTACTTTTTTCTTCGTGATATACATCTATATAGTGACAGCGTCAATTTCGGATTAGAGAGGCAGTTGCCCCTTCAAGTTTAGGATATATCTATCTAATGTTAGATCTTTAAAATTGACTCTATTTTATCTTACAAAACTAATTGTGTCAATGAATAAGAAGTGAATTAAAAATTTAAATACTACGTTTAAAAATTTATCAATTTAACCATAACAAGTAAAACAATTAAGTTTAAAATTTATAGTTATCTCCTTAAAAGTTAAAAGTTTACAATGATACCGATAGACATTTGTGAAATGTTTTTCATTTAAATATTAAAATTGAGGAATAAAATTTTTTATAATATCATTAATTATTCATCTGACAAAAGCCTTTGACCCCACCAGTGCTTGGTCCTAAATCCGTCAATATATCTTGTCGTTGGTTAGTTAATTTAGTCCTTAAAGCCCAAGAAAAAAGTGGCACTCAACGCAAGTAAGAAATAATGGAAGTCCCACTAACGAGTTGGAGTAAGATACTCTTAAGATTGCTTGATGGATTGTCTGATCTTAGCAAACGATATCCACATTCATATCAAATTTATGATTTAATTTTCATTCAACCCCCGTTGTTGTAATTATCTGCCAAGATTGAATAATGCTCAGGAAGATTGGGATGAGAAAGGAATTTAGAAGTCAAACATACTGTAAAATATTAATTTTATTTGTAGGATGTTATTGTTCATTAATATAGAGGTAGATGTACTATAATGAAATCAACAATACCCCTTATGGTTGGTTCTTGCTGTTGTCGATACTCAGACGTCCGATTTTTGTTTGTTAAGTAGGCTTGATAGAGTGAGTTGCAGACTGCAACGGATGGATGCTCAGACGATTTGGTTCCTTGTACAGTTCTTTGAACATTGCATTACACCCTTATAGGATTTTTTTATGATATTTTTTTCCTTTTTTTTAAAAAAAAAAGTCCTATACCGTGACTCATTCTTGCCAAATAAACTTACTTTTTGGTATAATCTTCAAGGCATTAAAATGTCAAACTCCTTGTATAGTGAGATACTAATCAGTGGTTTGCACACTCTGACTAATTTAGTGTTTTAAAATTGAACATTGAAAAAATTTACAAATGTTACATTTTTCAACAAGACAGATTTGAGTGCATGTGTTTTAATTATAAAGATTAGTGGGTAGATACTATTACTTATATTATATAAAACATCATTGCATCGCCATTTAGTTTTTTTTTCCTCTATAAGTTTGATATCAATAAAGAACAATTTTATTGATACAATATATATGATTTAAGTTGAAATCTTCAATAATATAATTATGATTATGATTATGATTTATGATAATAAATATTGCCCACTAAATGAAACCGAAAACAAGCTTCTCCATCCTTGATCTCATTAACATAACAAGTTTCCGCATGATTATGGAGCTTTATCGGTAACCTTTATGCTAAAATCTATTCTAGTTTTCTTTCCCGTTTTATTCACTCAGCTTTTAAGGAATTTTCTTGCATTGAACAATTTGCATTGAGTACACGATCCTGCACCAAAATTGTGAACTTGAAATGATTTTCCAACTAATTTTCGGAAATTAATTCCTAGCTACGGTCCACCAAGTTTTAAGAGAAAACTTTAGGTCTTGATATATTGATCATTATCCTTCTTTTTTAATTATTATTTTGGGTTATGGACGTAACTTTATCAACCAAATCACTGGCATCCATTTTCCTTGGGCAAAATCTTATTAATAGAAAAGAAAGCATTGTAAACGAGAAAGCTGAGTAACGTAAGTTTGATGTTCTTAGTACAGACGGGACCTTTACAAACTTATCAAATGCTTCACAAATTAAACTTAAAGCTTATTCATACCTTAGCCTTAAAAGTTGGAGACTATCAGGAGTCTATTTTTCACGTATATGCCATTGCCACATGTACAGATCTTAAGTTTTCTAAGCGGAAATGTCACCGAACCAAAGTTCTTTTTTTTCAGTGATAAGGTTAACTTTTCTAACAAAGTTTAAGTTGATGACTTCAAGTTCATGTTAATCTAAACCTAATTGCCAATATGAACGACCGTTGACTTCAATAAATGATAGATTTGATTTGGTGAAATCCACAAAGCATGCGTTGATTAGCACCAGAAAAGCCAATTTATTATGTCTGCACTTATCCGAGATGCTAAAGTAGACCCAACTGATAAAATCTAACTTATCAGTTCTGTAAAGAAAGTTTGAGGTAGGGATTAATCAGTGATTCTATATTATGTTATTATAGTCACTAATGTTACACGAGTCATTACTTAGATTATGCAATAATGGACTGCCACTTGAACCGTCTATTTTAACAAAGGACAAGTAGATCCATATCATGACAATCTTAATCACACTTTTTGAACATAGCGACATCGTCTTTTGGAATTTTAAACAGGGAAGCGTTGATTTTTAATTTGGAACAAATAAAAGAAAAGCTTTGTCTTTCTGATTATAATGTTTATGTAAGGGAAAATAAGAATGGTGGGTAGGCCAGGCAAGGTGGTGGGGATAAGGGTGATGGTGGATGATGATGCCAGATATGTCCCCTCAAATCTCCTGTCCATTTTTTCCTATCCTATTCTGTCCACTTTGCATCTGAGTCATCCATTCATGTAGGACCTATATGAATGAATGGCTCAGATGCAAAGTGGACAGAGTAAGACAGGGAAAAATGAACAGGGGATCAGCCCTCCAGATATGTAGCTCAAATATTTGGTCACTTATTTTATTACAACTGAATAGTTGTTTAGGGACGACGTCACTCTGCGTATATGTGCATCTTTGACTCGTTTTATGCTCTTTTGGGAAGCGACCCTACTTGGATAGTATCCATGACAATGCTTTCCTTCTCATTCCATATGAGAGATTGTGTGTTCTTGGCTTCAGAGAGATGGAGAAAGAGAATGATAGATTTGCACAACCATCACCACATTATTCCAACTCTAACCTATCACATCATAGTATTATCAATTCAATAACTGTCTACTAGTAAGTGTTCATATAATATATAAATAAGTATGAGTGGTTCAGAGCTCCATTACTAGTCCGTTCAAGTCAAATAGATTCTCTTTACCATTTTCTTATACGCATATCCCATCTAATCTAATAATAGTATTTCATATGCTTTTTTATGTATATGGTTGCTCAACATGCAAATTCTAACGAGGACTTACTATGACAATGGGAATCGCATTACAAGTACTTGAGTCAGTGGTGGAACCTGGATAATGAGTGGGATCAACAATTAAACAAGTAGGATAATTTTAACAATTACACAGCTGTCTAAAAACCTTTTTTTTTATATTAGGTCATAAACTATATCAAAAAGAGAGCATCGTATTACAAAATTATAATATAATAATGTTTTATTAAATTAAAAAATTCTAAATTTTTAGTATAATTTAGTTCAAACAAAATTTTTAAAAAAACTTGGAATATCTATGACAGACATAATTTTATCTTATCCACTTTCTCCAAAAAAAAAGGAACTCTATGTTTTTATTTATCCATATAACTTGTTTAGAATCCAAAATAAAATATTTTAGACATTTTAAAGTGGTGATTCGAGCAACTCTTGGTTAGATAGCACATAGGGATAATAGAAACCTAAGGTACATGACATTTTTTGACCTCAAGAATCATGAAAGGCCCTTCTAACTATGACTCCTAAGCTTGAAGAATATTTCACCGATAAGCCTCAAGAGGGCTATATCATTGGTTTCCAGCATATATACTAGTCAAACGGTTTATAGAATAGATTTTTATAATAAAAAAAAAGCAAAGATTACCTATAGCTTAGATTTTAGATATGTTAGCTGAGACACAAATCCTTCTTTTCTTTTAAGGTGACAATTCTCAGACATGCCTTTTAGAAATCTAAACTGACCAATCATTTCCTATATGACTTAGACTTTAAACAAGATCTATATTCCAAGACTTTCTGATAGATAAAATCCTCATAAAGAGGCAAGTTTAGAATATACTTGTCTTTCTGTATGACTATTGCTACATTATTCAGTAATCAAACTTTTAGGAGAGAGAAAACTTCTTGCGTGTTATGTCGTAATGCGAATGAGGATTGAGATCACCTATTTTTTAGTTATGAATACACTAAATCCATATGGAGTATAATACAATACATGGTGAATGTGGTGAATCTTTCATTTGAGTGGGAGCAGTCCTTGAATATATTCATCAACCTCTCCAAGCCAAACAAAGAGAATGTAGTCCTTCATAAATAGGCATTCATCACTTCCATATACATGATATGGAAAGAACACAACTGTCGACTCTACCAGTAAAAGGAGCTTGATAAGTTCCAATTAGCTGAGAATATTGTGAACTGGATTATAGCAACAATGGTAGCTAACAATGTTGCCTCTCTCCTTATTGAAAATATAAGAACTAAGTGGCAACTATAACTCCTATTTTTGTTTTATAGTTATTGTGAATTGCAATTAACTTTCATTCTCTATAACTTGCATTTTTAGATGCACCTAGTTGGCTAGAAATCCATAGTTGGTGTGAAATACTATAATATTGTCATATTTTTAGGTAGAGTAATCTAATCAATTCTTTCATTTTCTAAAAAGAAGATAGAAAACACTCTTCATCTTATTAATAAAATTGGGTGTGTCTACAAAGGAAAAGAAACCTTACTTTTATAGACCAAGCAAGGGAGAATAAGAAAAATAATTACTAAATATGCAAACGGCCCACATAGTATAATAATGTAAACTAAAAACAAAAAAGCATAGTAAAAGTAAAAATTATTAGGAAACATGAGGTCCTAATAATATTCCTAAGAGATAAGATGGAATCTTTCAACAATGCGGTGCAGAGAAAGATCGGGGTCCATTGTCATCATTAGAAATAGACATATCATCATCCATCTTTTCCATTTCTTTAATGAAATGAGCTATTTTTGCATCAATCCAAACTGGAGGCTAGGGATCTTGAGCATCTTGAAAATATATAGGAAGTTTAGGCTCTTTGTCCGGCGTTTAAGTAATGGAGCTTTCTTTAATTTCAAAATTTTTCTTAGGCTTAAAGTGAGGTGGATATGGCAATTCAACCACCATGACACTAAATCCCATGTGAGAAAATTGGTCAAATGAAGTCCAACAGTGATCAGATAGTGAAATGGGCTCTGAAAGGGCAAAGTCATTAGGGTATGGACCCAAAGATGTATAAGTAGTTGGCTTAGTGAATTTGGGATGACAGTTCAAGTGATTTAAAAGTGATATAGATCATGCACTATGTTTTCCTGATATTGAGTCCAGTCAATGGAGGTTTTCCATATTTGGAAATGGTTAATGGCATAGACATATCCAGTTCTAACTAGGCTATAAGTATAGTGGACTATGAAGAAGGATTGACTGTTTTGTTCAGACAAGGGAATAGTCCACAGTTGATAGTGGTTGAGGATTTGTCGTAATTGGATATGCCATTTAGCCAATGGTTGGAACTATTTTAAGAATGTCCATAAGAGGGAACTTTCATTGGTGGGATTTGTGAGAAGTTTATAAACATGCAATAGAGATAGATCAATTGGATAGACATAGAAGGCAGACAGAGCCCAAAGATGCCATATATTTGGCTTAGGAAAGGTATTATAGATATGGTGAAAGGTACAATAGGGTGTCAGGGTGTCAAAATGATGAGGGTATAAAGGAATTTTCAAAGTAGTGAGAATAAGATGAAGGTACTAAAAAAGGCTTTTGTGAAGGAAAACAACAATTTCATCTGGTGTTTGTAGAGGATTTTTGGTGATTGGAGGGAAGGATTTCTTGATTCTAGTATAAAGGGAAAAATATATAACTGGAAGGATTAGAGGGATTGGTTTTCTTAAGATGGGAGAGAGGAATATGGAGAACTATGAATTTATAGTAAGAGAACTAATCATGCCAGTGAAACAATTGGTTGTCATACAATATCTTCTTGTTAGGTTCAAGAATCTTTTGAAAGGACATATTATTAATTTACACCACAAATGGTACGGGCTGAAGTGAAAATTAAATTGTTTAATGCCTTTTTTCATAGCTAAGAATTCCTTGTAGATGGTATAGTAGTGCTTTTCTGATTCCTGAAACTAACCATTAGCATGGCCAAGATGGCACTCAAATAATGGTCACTAACATATGTATAAAGGATATGTTTGACCTTTGATAGGAATCTTTAAAAGGCTTGGATGATGATTGACCTGCTTTAAGTACTGGACATCCTTGGTTTGATCTTTACTCTAAGGTGGTGGATTCTTTCTCAGCAACTTGGATAAGGAATGTGTATAATCAGCCACATATGGGATGAAATCTTTAATGTAGTTAGCAATTATAAGGAATTGTTGATTTTCTTGTGTTGGGGATTATCATCAGGAAAATGTAATAGTTTATTGGCCATATATGGGTTAAGCTGACAAAATCCATCATGAAATTTTATACTCAAAAATTCTATTTGGTTTATTCCTATATGGTTTTTCTTGACTGAAAGTATGATCTCATATTGCTTTGTGATATCCAAAACTGATTAGATTAGTACCTTATGATGTTTATGGGTCTTAGAATATAATATAATGTCATTAATGTAGATCAAGGTACTGGCAAGCATGGGCTCATAGATCTTTGTCATGGCCCTTTGAAATAGTGATATAGCAACTTTAAACCTAAATGGCATAGCAGTCCATTGATATTGAGCATTAGGAATGCAAAAATATGTCTCATACTATTTTTATGGATCTATTCCCAATTGCAAAAACCTGCTATCAAGTCATAACTCGAAAAGATTTTTGCTTCCTTTAGAAATATAACCTGAGTTTTGATCTTTGGTAATGGAAAATTATCATATTGAATGAATGCATTAAGAGGTTTTTAATCTATCACAACCTTTTTTTCCCTCATCTTTGTTCATCGCTCTTGTTTATATAGAATGCTTGACAAGCCTAATCTGATTTTATAAGCTCGATTAATCCTTATTGAAGTAAGATAGCACACTAGATAGCACACTCCTCTTGTGCTAACTTTAAATCATCAGGATTCATGCTAGGGTGAGTAGCCTTGGTCATGAATGGGCATGATAGCCTCAATAGATTCCAAAATTTTCAATTTTTTGTTTTGTTACGACATTGTCGAGTATAATGTCTTAGCTTGCCATAAATAAAACAATGATATGTCTTTTTAGGATAAGGAGCTCTTTGTTTAAAGAAACGAACGAATCTATGCCATTTTTTCTTCTGAAAGTCCATTCTATATAAATGTGGGAATTTTTAGACTTATTGTAATATAATTGTTTATGATGATATCTCTTTTTGGGATGACATTAACAATCTTTTTGTCCTTACATTTGATCTTAAGATAAGGCTTCTTACAAGTCTTTTTCAAAAGAGGACCAGCTTTAATCATGCTCATGAAAAATGCTTATTGATCATAAAGTTTATCAAGAAAAGCTAAGGTGAGTTAATAGACCTCACTAAGAGATATTTATCTCACATCTCTTCATAGAGCTACAATGGTCATTTGTCGTTCAGGTTATAATTCTTCTATAAAATATGAGATGAATATATAATGAAGATTGACATCATTAAAACCACTAAGCAGATAATATCTTTCGTCATACATTGGAAATGTTTATGTAGATCTCTTCTATCTAATAAACAACACTTCATTTCAAAATATTCTTGCCCGATTTTCTTGTCATTGAGCTGAAAATCTCCAATGATTTCTTTATGGATAACTTCAAGAAGAATTCTTACAAATGCTATTTCGATATACTGAAGTTTGCAATAATCATCTAGATTTTGCCACCATTTTCATAAAGTACTAGTAAAATGAAGGTAAACTCAAATAAGATATCTCGTAAAGGATTTCTTGGTTGAGTCACCTATAAATCGATCTAAGCACCATATTTATGAAGACGATCTCTCTATTTTTTTAGGTGGTAGATCATCAAAAGTAAACCAGGGTCCTGAAGTAAGTTTGATTGGTGGTACTTATACTGGTAATGAAAAGGTTTAATTTGTTCAATCCCTATAGATTTAGCTTCACTGATATCTGGTTCAACATCAGTTGGTTGAGATGTGTCGGGCATAGTCATCATGATCTAGACTAATTATAAAAAATTTGGCCTCAAATGGCTTTAATCCTTTTGATAATATGGGTACTTCATACATCTTGTGGCTGGTAATTTTAGTGCCATACAATTTACCTCCATGGAAGTGTATGAAGAAGCCTTTTATGATATTGTCTTTGCTTATTCCAGGACCTAATCCTCTTGGTAAGGATATCGATATATACATGCAACCATTAATTGATGACTTAAATGATCTATGGGAAGTTGGATTACAAACTTTTGATATTGTTGAAGGTGAAACATTTATAATGTATGCCACTATTTTGTGGACTATAAATAATTTTCTAGCTTATGGGAATTTGTTTGGGTGGAGCACTAAAAGGTATATGGCTTGTCTTGCATGTAAACATCAAACTTATTCAATGAGGCTATAAAGTAAAATATGTTATACGGTTCATTGTCATTATTCAAAACATGGGCATAGATGGTCAAAAAGCAAATTGTTTAATTGCAAAGTAGAGTTGGGTGAAGCTCCTTTGTAGTTGTCCGGTGATGATATTGTTTACCAGCTTTCATATTTAAAAGACATTACACTTGGAAAACATCCAAGTAATCTAAAGCAAAAGAGAAATTATGTTGACCTCAATTGGAATAGAAAAGGCATATTTTTCAATTTTCCATATTGGAAGAAATTACTATTGAGGAATAATCTTGATGTGATGCATATTGAGAAAAATATTTATGAGAATATTTTAGGAACTGTGATAGGAATTGATAAGAAATTGAAAGACACAATTAAGGCTAGACTTGACTTGGAAGACATGAATATTAGAAAAAACTTGCATTTGAAAAGAATAGATGGTAGGTTATCATTATTTCTCCCTGCTTGTTACAGCATGTCAAAAGGGAGAACCAATCTTTGTCAATTTCTTAAATCAGTGAAGTTTCCTAATGGGTATGCATTAAATATTGGTCATTGTGCGAATGTTAAAGAGGGGAAAGTATCAAGGTTGAAAAGCCATGATTGTCATTTACTTTTGTAACAATTACTTCCTGTTGGTATACGTGGGTGTTTGTCGAAGCATGTGTCAGAGTTTTTAGGTCAATTGGGTGAGTTTTTTAAGCAATTATGTTGCAAGACACTTAAAGTTAAAGAGTTTGACAAAATGGAAAAAGACATAGCTTTGATTCTATGTAATCTTGAACTACTATTCCCCCGTCGTTTTTTGATGTTATGGTTCATTTAGCAATTTACTTACCATATGAAACAAAACTCTATGGACCAGTTCAATTTCAATGGATGTTCCCGATTGAAAGGTAATTCATATTAACTTTTAATTTTTTAAAATTTATTTGTTAGTAACAATTCCTAATATTTTATATTTTCATGTTTTTATACTCTTTTAAGCATTATGTACGTAATAGAGCTTGACCTAAAGGATCTATTATGAAGGCTTATATAGCAAATGAATGCTTGACATTTTGATTGATGTACTTATATGATGTGGAGACAAGATTTAATATACCAAAACATAACTTTGATTTTAATGAAGATGGTGGCTTGTCAATTTTATCCCAAAAAGTAAGGCCTCTTAGTATGGGTAAATATTGAAGTGAATCACACGTTAGTAAATGACAATCAAATACACAAGAAGGGGGGTTGAATTGTGTAATCTTTTTCGTT
>JANZLC010000002.1:16357406-16372515 GCA_026413385.1 Erythroxylum gracilipes | reverse complement strand
GTGATCTCAATTAGATATGTGCTTATGTTTGAATTGTTTTTGTTTAATCCTTATATCTATATATATTGAAATGATTTGGATATGATTATGATATTGATGATTTTGGACAATCAATTGTCTGAGGAGTTCAATATTCAGGACTGTATTGGGAGTGTTAACTACGTGTATGTGAATGTGGGAAATAAATGCCCAACTGAATATTGAATGTCAAACTTGGGTTCAAAAAATGTGATAAATGACTGTGTGCACTAAATGAAAGTGATTGCTAGCATATTATATGAAATGATGCATGTCATGACATTGATATGCATGATCAGATAAAAGGGTTGTGACCATAGTGACCAACGTGAAAAAGAGCTTAAAGCTTATAAATATGCACATAGAGCCATAGGCTCAACGATTAATAAGCCCGGTATCCACAATAGGTACGAGACAACATATAAAATGAGCCCGATATCCACAATGGGTACAGGATAGTATCTGAAATGAGCCCAATGGGTACGGGACAGTTAAATACTCTCAGTCACAACAAAATAAAAATAAAAGTGGAGTCTCATATGCATTTGCATCCATAACTTTACATGTACCATGTGAATATTTGCAAAGAATGACCAAATTGGGTGGATATAATGATATGTTATGTTTGTGTACGTGTTGATGATATGAATAAGATGAAATGAATGATTAGATTATGCTGAAATGACTATATGAAATGTTAGCATTCATAATGGGCTTGCTAAAATATGGTGAATACTACAATTAGGTACTAAATTCTAAACGATATGATATATAGGATTTAATTCTGAATGATGTGAGATACTGATTGAACTATGCTATATATATGTGATGTTTATATTTGTTTGAGTGAGCACATCAATGATGGTTCACTCACTGAGTTTGTAAACTCATCAAGATTGCAACATTGATTTTCAGGTTTAGAGGAGACCTAACTATTTTAGTTGAAGTAACTTCTGCATTTAGATATGGGTCAATGTCGGGATCAGTTGTACCTGCAAATGTCTTAGTTATGTTGTATCAAGGATTGTATCTCTTAACTGTTGTATATTGTACATGTGAATTTTGGAAATGTAATGACATTTGAGACTGTATATGTTTGTGAATAAAAATGGAGCAACATAATTATTGGAATATTTTACATTATGTGTGTGGGATTAAAAAGTAAAAAAAAGATTTGTTTTAACCGTCTTAATGTGCCATTTTTGTAGAGTATGTTCTCGAATATCCTTCAATATGTTGGGTATATGCTATATGGGAGTGGTATATTACATTACTTGCTCATCTGCCTTTAAATTTTCTAAAGTAGATGCAATTGGTAAATGATCATGATCATGCTCACTCAAATTTCTAATATCCTCATGAATATGAATCTCATAACTTAAGCTTTCTTTATGTTGTTTAAAACTACCTCCACCTAATTCCTCGAGACTCTTACTAGAGGAGCCTACTCTTTTAATAAATTTATAAATTGCTCCCTTTTGGGATTCTATCAACTGTTCTACTTATTTTCTTTTTTTTTCCTTTTTTTTACTTCTAGACAAATATTTTTTAGGCAATATAATATAAACCAATTATAACACAGTTGGACTAGAAAAAGAACAAAAGCACCTATATGGAATTGGGAGAAGTAGAGGAAAAAAATAAATAGAAAAGTTTAATATCCAATATTAAAAATGAAAAAACAAAGAGCAAATTTTAATGATAGAGAAACACTAATTTCTAAAAAGACAAGAAATTAATATACTTAGGAGAAAATATAGTAAATTATATTCTAAGTTATTAAATATTCTAAGTTTCGCAAGTCAAATATTATCATATTCTATAAGTTATGGAAATGATTGAATATTATTTTTATTATTATTTTATTATCATGACATGTTTAATAGAATTATATTTATTTTATAATAAAGGAAGCTATTTATGTAGTCTTTGAATTGAGTAACTTAAATTATTTGATTTAGTCATATTATCACTAAACTTATTTGAACTTTACAAGAACACAAATCCAACAATTATTACATTACTTATGGCAAAGTATAATGAAAATTACAATTACAAAAAGTAAATTATTTATTAATGTTAAATTATTTTTATAAATAATAAAAATAAAAAATAAAAAATGAGAAACACAAATAAATACAATATCATTTAATATTAGTGTTATGATTTAAAATGCTAATATAATGTCTGCGTTAATGACAAATTACAAATTAATTATAACATATTCAAATATTTAAAAAGCTTAAAAAAACATTAAAAAATAAGAAATTTTTCCTTTAAATTATCACTCAGAACTCAGAAGACAATCGTGAAAACTTTTTGTTACTAAATTTTGAGTTAGAGTATCTTAGATGTATATGTCGATGAAAATAAAGAAATTAGAGGGTAAAAAATACATTTAAATACTTCAAAACTATTTATAAGTATAACAAATTAACTTCAAAACTATAAGTATAACATGTTAACGTTAACTCTGAAAGTCTTAGATGTATTTGTTGATGAAAAATAAAGAAATTAGAGGATAAAAAATACATCTAAATACTTCAAAACTATTTATAAGTATAACAAGTTGGCGTTAACTTAACCTTGGAAGTAGCTATATTAATCACTAAACTTATATGAACTTTACAACAACCCAAATCTAACAATTGTTACATTACTTATGGCAAAGTCTAATGAAAATGAAAAATTACAAAAAGTAATTTATTTATTAATTTTTAATTATTTTTATAAATAATAAGTAATCTAAAAATAAAAAAGGAGAAACACAAATAAATACAATATCATTTAATATTAATGTTTTGATTTAAAATGCTAATATAATGTCTGCGTTAATGACAAATTACAAATTAATTATAGCATATTCAAATATTTAATAAGCTAAAAATACATTAAAAATTAGAAACTTTATATTTAAATTATCATTCAAAACTCAGAAGACATAATTGTGAAAAATTTTTGTAACTAAATTTTGATTTGGAGTATCTTAGATGTATATGTTGATGAAAATAAAGAAATTAGAGGATAAAAAATATATCTAAATACTTCAAAACTATTTATAAGTATAACAAGTTAACTTCAAAACTATTTATAATTGTAACAAGTTAACGTTAACTTTGAATGTCTTAGATGTATTTGTTGATATAAATGAATGTCTTAGATGTATTTGTTGATATAAAAAAATAGAGGGTAAAAAATACATCTAAATACTTCAAAACTATTTATAAGTATAACAAGTTAACGTTATCTTAACCTTGGAAGTAGCTATATTAAGTTTCAATCTTGGAAGCTGCTATATTACGAGAGATAATGTAGCTTCCTTTGCTTCCATGACAATATTTGGGAAACTTCCAACATTCTCTGACATTTATTACTCTTCTTAAATAAATGGAAATATAGTAGTAGCTTCTAAGACAATTTGGGAAGTTTTCAACATTCTGTACATTTATTCATCTTCTAGAATAAATGCAAATACATTAAAGATACCCTCTTGAAAGCTAGCATCCAAGGTATGAGACCCTTTATTATAGTGGGCCTTGGGCAGGGCAAGGCACACTAGCTCTTGCAAAGGAGGGCCTTCAGGAGAAAAATAATGTACAATAGTTAGATGTGTTTCCTTCTAACATTAGCCCTCTTCTAGTTGGAGATCAGGTTGGTGTTTTTATTGATAGGCTTGTTGCTTCTTATTATTTCTTCAATCTTTGACTCGTTAAAAAATTAAAAATAAAGAGATCAGATCATGTGCAGGATCATGGCAAGTGCTATGTTCTTTTTTTTTTAAAAAAAAATCTTTTTTCGGTACCAGCATGTGCTATGTTCAAACAACTACTACTTGCAAGGACCCGTACAACTTTGGTGGTTCATTAATTCAAAGAAAAGAAGATATGTCTTTGACATTTTATGCGTTGTTGACCACTTTAGTAGTCGGTCAAAGGGTCCTGATTAAAGAGCACAGCATAATACCGCTTCAAATTCATCGAGAGAATTTCATTCACAATAGTATGCACGATTCGCATCCCCTTCTTTCCGTCTTTCAATCCCTTCTTTCCCTTTTCTTTTTGCATGGGCATGATATAGACCCACTAAGTCAAATTTTTGCACACCAAAGTCATAACACGAGGATATAATATAGTTAAATACCCTAAACACTCACTAAAGTCACTTATTTTCATCATTGCATGCAAGCATGCATTCATGCGTTCGTACTCCCTATGCTCAATCAGAATTAGATGTTATGATATGGAGCAGTTTTCTCCAACTCATATCACCCAAAAGAAACAAAAATATGGATACTATAAGGACAAGAGGCGCATAATTATCAAACGCCCCAGTCCCAACCTCAAGGCTGCTAGGCAATACTTTTATAAGGTGGTTTGTCTCTGGTGTTATTAGTCCTCGTAGTAGGTCCCCGTTAAATATAGGAAAAGGCAGAAAACTACTGATGCAACTAAATTTCGTTTCATACTAGCTGGTATAACTTCAATACGGCTCATTGGTGATAACAAAAGTATTTATCTAGGTTTTCAGTCAAACTTTGGGTCTTCTTTCAATTGTTCTAGACATGTGTTACTCACATTCTCGAAAACTTCCGATTCTTTTTCAAAGTAAATTCTTTGGCAATATTGGTACAATGTGATCAAACCATATATAGCTGTGATTATATTTCGTTAATCAATCCTTTTGCAGTAATATTAGATTCCATTAATCACTTGATAAATGAACATATTTTTCTCAATTTGACTATTACAATGATGATTTGCACTCGCATCTCCATTTCCTAGATTAAGTACAATAACAAAATCAAAATAATATCTAGATTATATGCGTGGGAGAGAAAATTGCAATGTTTTCCCTATCAAAAATATGATGGGAAAAACATTTCAGTCATCTACAAATATATGTATATAGATATAGATATATTTTGGCAATATTCCTTCAAGATACATGCATACTGGTTTGCATATCGGGTGAGCACACATCAAGGATGATGAGGCTTCACAACTAAATAAATGAAAGTGGATCAAGAATCATGCACTCCAATCTAACTTAAAGCTAATTGGCATACACCAAATTGTCCGAATTTAGGAAGTTGATTTGCGCATGCTAATTAGGGGAGTTTTTTTTCCTTCTATCTTTCTTTTATTTTCCTTCTTCAAGAATCTATGCACATCGTCTTTGGATATGTTATACGAGAAAAATTCATGCATCATTTGCACTAACGATATTTAACGATATTGTTTGATTAGTCGGTGCGTAAAACATATCTATGATTATAGTAAAACGAGTCTAAAGTAACTTTTACAAAAGACGATCGCATGCATAGTATATAACAACTAATTAATTACAAGAATATTCAATCATTCTTGCTGTTGAAACGATTCTGTATATTTTAAATTAATTGGTAACATCCATCACAAAAAAGGGTTTAGTCGAATCATGTAATCTGCTAATGATTATGTACACACGGTTACCATATGAAATTTATAGAGGAATTGCTGACTGCAAGAGTCAAAAAGGATGGGAAAGGAAGCACATGAGCTTGTGAATACTAGTCTTTAAAGATCACTTTATCTAAAGTATACACGAGGAACATATTCTAAATGTGGGGATAGGTGCCCTCATTAGGGCCAAAGGCCCTAACAGTTGAGGACAAAGTTCCATCCTGGCTGTACATAATTTGGAAGCGCAGATACTCGTATATATGGCTGAGATTTTCTACTGAAAAGAACCGAAATAAGATTGATGCCTTTTATTAATCTGTAGCTGCTTTTTTCCACTTTATATAAAAATTAATATACGCAATTTATTAATCTGCAATCTCTTCTTTGCATCTAACTTTTTTGTGAGTTTTCTCAATGATAGAATTAATGGACTTCCGAATTATGCCTTAACGAAAATTTGGATCCTAATAGTATGTATGAACAATCTTAATTGATTAAAAATTGTCACTATTTTAGCATCAATTCATAGTTTAAAATGGTATCTACATTACAAATTTTCACAAAATTTTCATTCTAATGACAATGTGCATTAATTAAATTACGAGTTTTTCTAATTTCATAAATAATTTATGCACTCAAAAATACTTAAAAACGTTCGTAGATATTACTAGAAAAAGAATAATTGTTAAGTTAGGAAGAAAATTAAAAAGTGTTCAAACATTTCAGTCTAAATGGTTAAGGAAAACATATAATGTATTTTCTGTTTTGGATTTGATTTTACTTATTGCAATAACAGTACCATTATATTATAGTATCACATGGTTCTTTTTTTGTATTTTATGGAAAATAAGTATACTGGGAACAATCGGAGTTGAAAAGCACTACAAAATCTTAAGAGTCCTGTATGAAAAGATATTTACGTCAAGAAAAGATCTACAATCAATCAAAGAATCACTAAAACAGATGGGACCTTTGGCTATGTCTTAATTGGCAACAAATAAAAAATCGTCGTTAAAAGTCACTTTTGGCAACGATTTAACAATTTGTCACAATAAGTCTGACATTTTGTGATGTTTTATAAAATTGTCGCTAAATGAATGTTTTTTGTGATGATTTATGAGAATCGTCACAAAATGAGCTACCTTTTGTGACAACTTAGTAATTTCATCACTAGATCGCTAGCCTTTTGTGTCGAAAATACTAAATCGTCACAAAATGTTATGCTTTTGGAGATGAAATATGAAATTTTCACCAAAAGTTTATGTTAAATAATTTATATTAGATGATAATTTCTTAGGAGAATTTCAATGAATTTTTTTATGTGATAGTATTCTTAAAAATAATAATGTTTAAAAGTTAATTTTTTAACGCGTTTAATAAGACATTGATATACCTTATATCAAATGAATAAAGCTCCTCAACCATACAAAACTTTGGATATATATTATGTTGAAATATTTCGTATGAGATTATCTCTAAGATGTTTTCTTTAAGAGACAAAATTTCTTTTGGCATTCATATACTTTTCGCAAGCCCTGTTTTGTGTTGAAGAATGTTGATAAGCGTCCAACTTTTTCCTTCTTCTCTGTACTTTGGGGTTGTCTATCCGTCCAAGTAAGTCGTCCAATTATTGTGTATCATATGTTATGGTTTAATAGTACCCCTATTTGTGTGAAGTGTTTTGTATGAATTTAAAGGAGGCCTAGGGGTTTTGTGTTGTTGTTTGCAATATTCTTAGAATGATTACGTCTAATCAAGATATGAATAGCTGAAGTATTTACTGCAATTTTTCCATGAGTTTGATGCTTATGGATGATCCTTTGCATAAATATTCCAAGGGCCTAATAGTTATAGCGAAAACTTGCTTTCTCAATTCATATGGTGTAACAATGCCATGTGCCTTAGTCATTGTTTGAATTCAAACTTAGGTTATAAACTTGTAGTGATTAATTGAGAAGTAGTAACATTAGAAATTCATGTATAATTATGGATGGTCCTTTGAATATTAAACCCCTAGGATGGTATATAGGATGGAAACCAATGAGTCTATGTAAGCTTGAACTAGTATTCCCCCATCGTTTTTTGATGTTATGGTGCATTAGGCAATTCACTTACTATACAAAGCAAAACTTTGTAGGCTAGTTCATTTTCGATGGATGTTCCCCATTGAAAGGTAATTTATATTAACTTCTACTTTGTTTTTAAAGTTATTAGTTAGTAACGATTGTTAATGTTTTATATTTTGTTTAGGTTTTTGTGCTTTTTTAAGGGTTATGTATGTAATAGAGTTCGACCTGAAGGGTCTATTACAGAGGCTTATATAGCAAATGAATGCTTGACATTTTGTTCGATGTACTTAAATGACGTCGAGACAAGATTTAATAGACAAGAATGTAACTTTGATTTTGATCAAGATGGTGGCATGTTAGTTTTCTCCCAAAAAGTAAGACTGCTTGGTGTAAAAAAATATGTGGAGTTAACTAAAGACAAATTCGAAATTGCCCACTGGTATATTTTGAAAAATTGTGAGGAAGTCAATATATATATGGAGTATGTATATTACTTTTCATTCAAATTTTCATATTTAAATTTTATGATTCAATCTATATTTCTTGATCTCTACTTACTTTTTTAAATAGATTCGATCAAAAGCAAAAGGAATGTTATTGTTGAAGAAAGGAATAAGATTAAGTTCCCATCATGGATTAGGACTCGAGTAACTTATATAATGATGGAATATTATGAACTTATGACAATTTGTATCTCAAATTAACTTCAATTATATTTTTTCCTATGAATGATACAGTTATATAACCGTAACATGTAACATTATATTCTTTGGCATGTGGGCTTCATATGTGTGGGAAAAAATATACATGTTGCATTGTTAATGGAGTTAGATTTCACATACAAGAACGAGATAGTCAACATAGAAGCCAAAATTATGGGGTTGTTATTGAGGGATGTCATGAGGAAGATTTTATTGACTTCTATGGTGTCATCTCTAATATAATAGAATTGCATTACATCAAGAATAAAAAGGTTTTTCTATTTAAATGAAAATGGTTTAATCTTGGTAACATAAAAGTTAATGGAAATATTACTAGCATCAATGTTAGTAAGACATGGTATGATAATAACCCATTTATCCTTGCAAGTCAAGTGAAGCAAGTATTCTACCTCAACAATACTATATTGGGCAGTAATTGGAAGGTTATTTAAAAGTTTCAACAATGAAATCTCTTCAATGTTTTTGAAAGGGATAATGTTCTAATGAGTGAGGAGGTTGATGAAGTATATTAAGAGATTGAATCAGAGTTGAATAATGAAGCCATTCAAAAGAAGATGTAGATATATCATCATTCCATAAGAGAGATGTTGATCCCAATATAGTACAAGTGGATGAAGTACAAACCAATCTTATCATAGAAAGACATGAAGACTATATTGAGGATGAATTATGTGACAATGATGATACTTTGGCCGAATATAATAATGATGAAGAGTTGAATAATAATGCAATTAATGATGATAATTTTCAAGGTCTTAATCATGATGATTGAAGGGAAAAAATTTTTGTTTATATTGTTTGAAATTTATTGTTAATGTTTGAGTTATGTGAATGCATATTGTTGATATTTCACTTATGTTAATGTGCATTGTTGATGTTTCAATTATGTTAATGCATATCGTTATTGTTTTCTTGAGATGTAAACATAATAATAATGCCAAAATAAGCAAACATGAACTACCCTTTGACACAAACACATGTAGAAACTTTGGCCTCATTTCATATAGTCAATACTAAAATAAATAAAGACAAACTATGTTGATGTTTGAGATATATTTTTGCATATTGTTGATGTTTGACTTATGTTTATGCGAAATATTAATGTTTGAGTTATGTTAATGCATAATGTTAGTGTTTGAGTTATGTTTATATGAATGTTGATGTTTGAGCTATGTTCATGCATAATGTTGCTATTTGAGACATGTTTATACGGATTGTTGATGTTTGAGTTATATTAATGCAGAATGTTACTGTTTTGAGTTTTGAGTTTTTTTTATGCGTATTATTGATATTTGAGTTCTGTTAATGCTGAATACTCATGTTTAAGTTATGTTTATGCAGAATGTTCATGTTTGACTTATGTTTATGTGGATTGTTTATGTTTGACTTATGTTTATATTTAATGTTGATATTTGAGTTATAGATATCCAATATAATGACACTTAGTATAAACAAAGGAAAGAAGGTGGCAACTATCGAAATTGTTCCTCCCCCAAAACAACCAGATTAATCCAACCTTAGTTAGCAACAACAATCGATTTCATCCACCAATGAAGCCAATCAGTAGCAACCTCTATCTGCCTCAACTGGTGTTGAGGGATCTTCAAGTTTGTTAATCTTTACCACCAATAATTAGACTTATGCTCAAATATATATTTACATGTTTAATGTATTTTTCTTATAATTATTCTTTTGTTGTCAGGTTTTAATACTGCCAATAGAAAAAGAGGAAGAGGTATAACTAAAAGGTTATGAGTTGCAATTTATTAATGTTGCATTGAAAAGCAAGTTGCCTATACATATTGATACCTCGCAAGGTTATTCTATGGACAATATTTAATTGGCAAAATTATCCAGTGAGTTGGGGTCATTGCCAAGACTAAATTGCCTTGCCTTCAGTGTGCCAAACAATTGAAGGAAGAAAACTTACTACAAAATGCTTTGGACAAAGTTTGAGTAATTTTCCAATGTATTTAATTATATGCATTTATGTTATACTTATTTAAAGATTAATTTCACTTTTATTTGTTATTCACAGTTGAAGCTCAATATCGTCGATATCTACAACCATGAAGTTTCAAGTTGTGTGACTTCACAATTGAAACAAAGGGATAAAGATCATTGTTATCGATTACATAAATACTAAAAATGTTTTCCTTCAGATGAGGAGGCAAGGAGGAATATTCCCAAAAGGATGTCTCCAGAAAATCGGAGCCAAATATGTGATTATTAGGTCCCTGCCAACATTGAGGTTTGTTTTCTTTCTTTTCACATTTTCTTCCATTAATCTTGTTACACAATTTAATTACTATTTCTTTTATTTATTTAAGAAAAGTGTGAGAAAGCCAAGGTTAACAAAGGAAAAATGAAAACTCCTCACATCCAAGGATCCAAATCATTTGTTGCCTTATGAAACGAATATGTAAGTTCTTTATTTAACAGTTATAATTATATCAGTAAATACAATATTATTTATTGTATTTTCAATTATTTTTTCATAAAACAGAGTGAGAAGGAACTACATGGACAAGAGTGTGATAGGATCACAATATCCAAACTCACTCATTATAAGGAAAGTCAAGGGTTGATATCAAAAGAAGCGTAAAATTTATAACAACATTTTTGGTATAAAATTCAGCTATGTCAAAGGTCTTGGATTTGACCCTAAGCCAATTGCTTTATCTTTATCATGACTAGCATATGTTGACCATCTTAAAGAGGTGAACTAGTCTCTTAAGGCTAAATTAGAATGCAATGAACAAAAGTTAAAATGTAATGAACGAAATTTGACCTAGCATGAAAAGATGGTCAAACAAATACTTGGCTCGAATTATGTCAGTACTAGTGACGATGAAAACAAGTCTTAGTTCGTACAAAACTATTTTGTTGACGTTTGTAATTAACATTTAATGATATTTTATTGTTTATATAAAATGCTTCTGATTTCTATTTATTGTTAAATGATATTTTTGTATAATAAATTATAAAACAAAAAATCTAAATATTACATACAATAACATAGATTAAATATGTCTCCAATAATTATAATTAACATGATAAAATTTTTAGTAATAATGTTTATTAAAAAATTAAAAACGTAGCGAAAAAGATTTGCCCACGTTTTTAAAATCATCGATTAGAAAAACACAACCAAAATATTTTTGTGACAACTGCTATATCATGGCCAATAATTTTGGGCGAAGATTCAAAATTCATTGTTAAATATTATTATCTATGTTTACAATAACGTAGCTAATAACATTTAACCACGAAAACTAAACATACCAAAATATCATCAGCAATGATTTGTGATATCATTGTGTATCCCTTTTCACTATGTATTTAGATTGTAGAAAAAAACAATTGACTATGATTTGGTTAAAGCATTGCCTATATTATTTTGCTTTCGAGATTTTGCGACGATTTGGACTACAATTTAATATCGTTGCTAAATATTATCAACAACGAATTAGGGACTTTTAGCGAAGAAAATTTGTCCCTAAAAACCCCTTCTGTTGTAGTGAATAAGGTGATCAAGTCATGCAGCAACCACTATAAGGCCGTTAAATTTTAACAGATATAAACTATGAATCAGAGGATATTAAACAATCCAAGACTGAGAAGATGATTAATTTGTTTACACGATATAGTCTCTCTGATTCAACTAATAATCCAATTGAGAAACACATAAGGAGGTTTGATTTTATACTAGATGATTGTGGAATTTGTTTTGTGTTAGAGGATATAGGTGGAGCATCTAAGGACAAACTTGAAAAGAGTGTAGTCTTGAGTTGGAGAGCCTTTTCATAGATGCACATTCTATATTTTGACTTTAGGTTTTATATGTTTGTAGTTGTTTGATGGAAAGCAATAAAATGAAACTTGTCTTAGATAGTTTTTTCTTAAATCCACGTAGATTTCACTACCTTATCTTATGGCTTGGAGAACTTAAAAAGTCAATTGATAAGGAAATAGAAAACTTATTAGAGAAGAGATTGGTCCAAAATGGTAACTCATTCATTTCTAAATTTGATTTATCAGTAAGAAAATTATTTTTGATTTTAGTTGGTAACCCAGAGTTATATAAAGTTCGTGACTAATCTAAATTATTGATGATTATGTGTGTATTTTACTATTATAAGTAAAACCTTTAATCATTAATTTAATAAAAGAAACTTTTAATAATCTTATGGAATGTTGTCATACAAATAAAAGAGTTTTTTTATGTTGCTTATTTTATATTTAAAAATGCCCCTTATCTTGTGTATGGCCTTATTCTCAATGTTCAAAAAGATGTACCTTGGAGGAGTGATTTTATCAAATTTATTTCCCATTTAAAAATTTTGAATGAATTCACCTAATTTAAAAAGATTAATCATTATTGAATAAGTTCTAAATTTTCTTTGAAAGTATAATTTTCTAACACATGAAATTAGAACAAAGTCGAGACCAATCTCACATTTTGACTTGCAAAAATCCTTTTCTACCTATGTTTCTAATGAATTGTCATTAGTGCATGTCTATAAGAATGTCTTCAAAATTTTCTCAATGCTTATAGTAATTGTAGATGGAGAAAGAAGATGAACACTCTATAATATATGTTGGCCATTAAGAATAAATTTTATTAGTTCTAATCTTCCTTTGTGAGAAGGGAATTTAATTGTTCATATTCGAGTTGCACAAGTGGAATAATCCCATCTTAGAAAGAGAAATAAGGATAATGTGAGTTGTATATAAAGTATTACTCATAACCCATTGCCATAAGGTTTTGGGTTGAGGTATAATATCCTAGTGGTATATAGCTCACTTAGATATAATCTAATTTCTACCTAAGCTCCTTTAAAACCCTTTATTGGTATTACAACTAAGTTAGCAAAGTGTAATAAATAGAGATTCATATATTTAGGTCAGATGAGTCAAGTGATTTATGGAGTGACTCAAATAGCTCCGAATGAGTTGTAGATTGAGGGGGATCTAGTCTAATATGGATTGATCCACTTGTGAGTGGGAGATGTTAGAAATTCACAGGTGAAGTAATCTCATATCAGAAAGAGAGTCTAAAAGCAATTAGAGGGGTGTGAGATATTTTGTTAGGACCTGTTCTCGGAACCGGACCCCAACCGAAAAGACAAAAAATGGAAATGACAACAAAGAGGCAGACAACGAACACAAACGAAATCAAATTTGAAAGAATGGAAATCGGAAGTATCGATTCAAAATGAATCGAATCGGAAAATTGGATAACAAAAATGCGGAAATAAAATCAAAAGTGGAAATCGAAGGAATGGATTTCGAAGCTAAACAAATCGGAAGCAAAGCGAAAACGAAGTAAACAAACAGTTCAATCGAACCGAAACAAATTTCCGACATTCGTAGCGTACCTTCAAAAACTAAATTCGCGTTGGAAACCCTAAGACTAAACCAATCCGAAATTCGATATAAATTTTTTTCATTTTTATTCATCTTTTTCATTCCTATCAATCTTAATCAATCTTATACAAATCAAAATAATATAATTTCCCCAGTGGAAAATTCATCCTCAAATCCAAATCCCAAATCATAAGATTCTTCTTATACATTCATCATATCCCATAATCCATCTATTAACCAAATCTTTTTTTTATCATTTTTCAAAAATTGGGCAGCATAACGGTTGTATTTTGTAAAACCCAAAAACCTGCAAAGGGTTTTAAACATACCTCTATATTCCAAAACAATCCACCCAATTCACCGGACCTCTTATCCGGAATCCCAGTATAAACAAACACAATTCTAAACTTAGCACTTCAATAATTCTCAATCACAAATCAGTATCATCGGACCTCCCGTCCGGAATCCATATCACAAGCAATCCCATTAATAATCATAAGCAATGTATACAGAACTCTAATTCACTTGTCTATTCTTAAATCACATCCATATCTTAATTCATAATCATACGCAATTCCCACTCATATTCATATTCATATTCATATACATCATATTTCATAATTCACATACATCCTGAAATAAATGCCTGTAATACATTAATGGTAATTCAAGCCATATACCATATCAATACCAAAAACCCAACTTTACACAAAATACACGCTATGCAAAATCGAACAAAACGTCTTGACATTCTTTCATCCGATCTCCTGCTCAAATACTTGGAGATGGGGATGAAAGGGGGTGAGCTTGACAGCTCGTGGATAACATATTTGTAATTCGAAAAAAAACACAAAATCATCTTTTCAAAACTTTTGCCATTTTATAAATTATCACAAATGAAAAATCATCAAATGCTTAGTTCTCAAAAATTTTCAATTTTCTGAATCATTCATAAACAATTTCAAACATTTCACGACAGAAAAATCCACAATCATTTATTTCTCAAAATCTTCAAATTCTTCAAATTCTTCACAAAATCACGAACAAATTTAAAACATGAATGCATTACATACAAAATCAAAAACATATAAGCACATCAGAATGGTTTGGGTCGGTCCAAAACAGAACGTACTGCACATTTCGGCATAGCGATCCTGTGCAGCCGTGAACATAACGTACTACACTTTCCTGCATAGTGGTCCAGTGTGGCCTTAAACTTATGAGAGTTCAAAATCAGAGCTCCAACTCCTCTAGCGGGCAGGCGGGCGAAGCCTATAAAAGGGAGACAAGTGCACTTGACTCAAACTTATGGGACCTAACCAAACCCACATAACATATTTCATACTTGAAAATCAAACTGCCCGGAGGCCTCTTTCAAAAAAACTAACATGTTATAATCATGTAATAACAGGCACATTTTCACTCAAAAATTCACAAAATCAATTCAATTCACATAACACATTCTCAATCATTCAAGAATGCAACAATT
>JANZLC010000002.1:16340059-16357306 GCA_026413385.1 Erythroxylum gracilipes | reverse complement strand
CTTACTTTTGTTATTAATGAAATTTGCATTTGGATTTGGAAGATTGCTTGGGTTTATGTATAAGTTCATTTTGTTTTGGGTTTGAATTGGTGATGGTTGCATTTAGTATAGTTAAGTTTGCATTATTTGAGGTCGGCTTTGTACATCGCGACGAGACCCATTTGGTCATTGTGACCACAATTTGATTGTAGGTACGTTGCGACAAAAGTTAAATCGTTTGTCGTGATGTAATGCTCGCAGGCTCGTCGCGACGAATGATAAATCGTTTTTCGCGACGTAATCCTCGCCTGTACTCGTCGTGACGAAATCACAGACGTCACGGCGATGCCCCCTTTTTCTTCCGAGGGACTTATCTTCTAAATTTTCAACTTCCAAGTCTTTCCTCCACGTTCAAGTTTCATGCTTCCGTGTCCGATGTTGGGCTCCGAAAACGGGGTCCAATAGTTAGATTCCAAATATTGCTAGAAATTTATTAGAGAACATAAGATGATCATTAACAAGGAGTATAGCAAAGAAGGCCAAAAAAGCTCTCAATAACTTAATAGTGGATCATTATGCAAGAAGTGAAACTTTATTACTTTAAGAGACTAAATTCAAGGCTTTAGTGTTGATTCAAATTTAAAAAAAGCAAGCTATTAGAAAGAGGAAACATAGTATAATCTTATAGGTGATGAAGTTGCACTACCATTTGAGGATGGAGAAATAAAAGCAAACCAACATCAAAGTGGTACTTGTGATTGGCATTAGACTCATTATATCTTACACATGTAAAGTTACCATCATTGCTATAAAATCTGGTCTAGCAATGGACTTGTGGAATTAGCTATTTCATTTTTTGAATTTTAGATTTTTGTTTAGATAAGGATTGACTTTTTCAAAGTTATTTAGTTATTTCATAATTAGATTATGATAAGAATGTTAGTTTCCTATTAGGACTCTAGTTCTTAAGTAGTGTATGCCTATAAAAGGTTATCTTATTGATGTAATTAGATGATGATGTAATTCATTAATCAAAAACACCAAGATAGATTTTTCTTTATTCTTTGATTAAAGAAGCTCTTTTTTTTTTGTTCTAGTAGAGACCAACTTTAGAATCTTATCACTCCTATATTATCTTTTCTGTGAATGTGATGATTTATGTCCTTTTTAGTGTTTTGGGTCCACTTCTTAAATGAAAATTTTCTTGAAAGAATGTTCCTTAATTCTTATTCATATTAGTATTAAATCTCACTAGTCATATTGGTAAATGTCATATAAGAATTTAGTATCAAAGACTTCTTCTAGATTTTGGTTTATTCTGATACTAATAAGACTAAGAGTTTATCATAAATACAATGTCAAGTTATTATGAGCATCTTATTAGCCAATTAGTAAAGTAAGGGAAAATTTAGAGAAGCATAAAGCTGCTATAGCCAATTTACAATGTAACTTGCCATTATCTATTAGAATAATCTTATGGTAAGGTTAAGAGTACTGCCAAATACTTAGGGGAGTTAAACCTAAGGGGAGATAAAGGAGGAAAAGGTAGAATCGGAGATAGAATAAGGAGAAAAAGAGGGGATATAATTGGTTTAGGCTATGATAGAGGGTATAAGAAAAGGGTGGATAATAATATCAACAGTATTAAGATGAAGAGACCATCTTTTATAGGAAATATACACTTAGATGCTTATTTAAAGTGGGAAAAATGGATAGAGTCAATTTTTTATTGTCTCAAGCTTTGACATGAGAGAAAGATTGATTTGGTAGTTATGAATTCTAGTGATTATATTATGAATTAGTGGGATCAATAAATCATCACTAAGAGAAGGAACTAAGAGTCACCTATTAATTATTGGGAGGAGATAAAAGTGGTGAAGAGGAAGCATTTTGTGTCTATTTCCCATTATTAGGATATCTATTAAACGTTAAAAATTTTGAATCAAGGATCTAATAAAATGGATATGTACCACAAACAGATGGAGCTTGTCATAGTTAGAGCAAATATGGAGAGAGATAGGGAAGGAAAAAGGTTCACTTTTATTTATAAACTAAATTTAAAAATTGTTACTTTTTATAGATCTACATCATTATTTGAAAATGGAAGATGTTTTTTACAATACCATAAAGGTAAAAATATGACTTAAAAGGAGATCTATTGACTATTTTGGTGTTTTTAGTACGTGTTCATCGTGGAACAAATTATAGATTAAAAAATATGAAAAAAGTCAAAGCCTAAAAGAGAAGTAACTAAACTAAAGGTATAAGTACCAAGTGGAGAGAAAGTTAAAACTGATTTCTCTTTATCAATTAGGAATCAAGATATTAAATGGTTTAAGTTCTTAGAGGGAGGGTATATAGCTTCAAAATATCCTAATAAGAAGTTGATAATGTAAGAGAGGATAGAGAGTATCTTTTTAAGAGTGAAAAGGAGACAGATGAGGATATGCTTAGTTTAGAGGATGCTAGTAATGATAAAAGTATTAAAAGGCTTGAAGATGGAAGGTTGTTAGTAATTAGGAGATCAATGAGCATGCAAATTGAAGAGGATGGTACGAATGAACAACATGATAATTTCCTCTATACAAGGTGTTACATTAAGAATTAGGTCTTTAATAAGATTATAGATAAAGCAAATATGCCTAATATGGAGTTAGTAGATAAGTTAGGGCTACCAAATACAAAATACCTTAAATTGTATAATTTAAAATAGTTGAATGATAGCATGAATGTTAGGATAATAAAGTAAGTACTAGTTTCTTTCTCAATTAGGAGGTGTAAAAAATTAGATACAATATAATATGTTGCCTATACAAACTAGTCACATTCTTTTGGGACGTGTTTAGTAATTTGATAGGAGAGTTATATATGATGAATAAAATAATTGTTATTCAAACAAACTACGCTTACTTTATTATCATTAAAGCAAGTTTATAAAGATTAACCAAGATTTATGAGAATGAAAAAGAAAAATTGAGGGGAAAGAAGTAAAAGAAAACATATGAAGATAATATGAATACTTTATTAAAGAAAAATATAAGGAAAAGGAAACGAGTTTAGTAGTAAGAATGGAGGATGTGACAGATATATTCTTAGGCAAGTGTTTAATGCTTTCTTATTTATAAATATTTCTTTCTTTCTTTTGATGTTAATACTAATGACACTTTGCTTAGTGTTATTGTTTCTCTTTTCCAAGAATTTGATGATATCTTTTAAAAGGATATTCTAAGTAGGTTACAACTTATGAGAGGTATAAAGCTCCAAATCAATTTAAACCCTGTAGCTCATATTCTAAACTAGCTAGCATATAAAACAAATTCTAAAGAGAAAAAATAGATACAAAAATAAGTGTATGAAATTATGGAGAAGCATTATGTGAGAGAGAGCTTGAGCCCTTATGTTGTGCCTATCTTACTATTACTAAATAAGGATCAATCTTAGAGAATGTATGTGGTTATTGTGCCATCAACAATATCACTATAAAGTATAGACATCCTATCTTTAAATATGCTTGGTGCATTGTAAGGTGCATATTTTCTCTCTACAATTAATAAAAAATCTGGTTAATACCAAATTAGGATTAGAGAAGTTAATGAATGAAAAACTACTTAAAACTAAATTTAGATTTTATGAATGTTGATAATGCCTTTTGGTTTAGGTAATGGACCTAGCACTTTTATGAGACTAATGAACTATATTTTGCAGTTTTTAGACAAATTTATTTATATATATATTTTAATGATATTCTTGTATGTTGTAAGGCCTTAGATGAGAATGTTGAACATTTAGGAAAGGTAGTGCCTGTGCTTAGACAAGAAAATTTTTGTGTGAATTTTAAGAGTATTCATTTTACACTAAGTAAGTTGTAATTACACCCTGTAACTTATTGAAAGAGAAGTTTAAGCTCAACTCCTTTATTAGTTTTACCCAACTTTGCCTATACCTTTTAGATTGAGTATAATTCTTTGAGTGTAAGAATTGGTGTAAGAATTGGTTCAATTTTGATAAAAGATAGGAAATCAATAGCATACTTTAGAGAGAAACTTAGTATAGCAGCCTTGAGTTACCTAACTTTTGTTAAAGGAATATATGTGTTAATGACAACAATAGAGACTTGGCAATACTAGTTATGGCCTGAGTTTGTGATATATATGGATAACGAATCATTAAAATATATTTGGAGTTTAATTAAGTTCAATGAAATACATGACAAATGGGCATAATTCATTAAATTTTTTCTTTTTATGGTCAAATATAGCAAAGTAAGGAAAATGTAGCTGCTAATGGGTTTTTTAAGAGGCATGATTTATTGAGTACTTAATATATTAAATTGATATGTTTTGAGCAGATTAAAGATTTATATGTTAATGATCCTGATTTTGGTAATATGTTTATAGGTATGAAGGATATTTGTTTAGTAAGAATTGGTTATGTGAATATGAGGTAGGCTTAATGGGTTATTTTGGAGTCAACAAGAACTTTGAAATTTTTAATGAACAATTTTTTTGTCATATCTGAGGAAAGATATAGAGGGAGTGTGTAAAAGATGTGTTACGTGTAGGTAAGCCAAATCTAAAGTGCAACCCCATAGATTGTACACACCTTTGCTTGTACCTAGTGAACCATAGGTAGATCTTTTAATAAATTTTGTTTTGAACTTATTTAGGTATAGAAAGGTAAAGATTCATATTTTTTTTTAGTGGTGGATAGGCTTTCTAAATTTGAATATCTTATCATATGTTATAAAACCAATGATGTATTTTACACTATTGAATTATTTTTATTGAGATTGTTATATTGTGTGGAGTTCCTAAAATCACTATTTTAGATATGGATACAAAGTTTTTAAGTTAATTTTGGAGAACTTTATAGAAAAAGTGGGAACTAAGTTGTTATTTTCTTTAGCTTGCCATCCATAGGCCAAAGGTCAACAGAGATGATTAATAGGACTAGGCGATTTGTTGCATGTTATTATTAGTAGGAATCTTAAAACTTAAGAAGAGCCTTTGCATTTCATTGATTTGCTTATAATGGGATTGTCCATAGTGCTACAAGTTATTCTCCATTTGAGATTGTTTATGGATTTAACTCATTATCTCCTTTAGATTTTGTTCCTATTCATTTAGGTGAAAGAGATAGTTAAGATGAGAAAACAAAAAGGTTGAATTGGTGAAAATTTTATATAAGAAGGCAAGGTTGAACATTTTGAAGAGGACCCAATATATACAAAGAAAGCTAAAAATAGGATAAAACAAATGATATTTGAATATGGAGATTAGGTTTGCATACAATCAATGATGGAAATGTGCTGGGCCAAACATGACCTAATCCTTGCCTATTGAGGCCCCCGATTGGGTCGAAGTCCAAGCCCAATCGAGTTAGAGGCTACTCGAGCCCGAGCTTGAGCCTAGATGATAAATTTTTTCATTATAAGTGCAAAAAAGTTAGAAGTGTTAAGCCTTAGACTGAGCTGGGCCTGGGTAAACTGAGCTCAAGTTAGAGCAAAAACCAAGGTTCGATCGGGCCCAAAAATAGGCCAAAGGCTTGGTCAAACTGGCCTGGCTTTTTAACTTCAAACCGGTCCAAGACTGGACCCATTTTCTATCCCTATGTACAGTTAAGAGAAAAAAGGTTTCTAAGTACGTATAAATCCAAGTTGCAGCTAAAAGGAGATGAGCTTTTTTTAAGTCATAACAATAGTGAATAATAAATCTCGCAAGATTAACTTTTCAGGTAAGTATGATATCAATACTGCTTTCATTATTGTTGATTTATCTCTTTTTATTATGAAAATAAAAATGGTGGTTTGAGGATAATTCCTTTTTAAAAGGGGAAATAATGGGAATCAAGTATCTACTTAAGTTACATAAGATGTTAAACAAACGAGATGTAATGAGGTGCTTAAAAAATCACAAATATTTTAAATTAGGTGCCAAAATTTATTGGAGATCCATTGGAGAATATTACAGGACTACTAACAAGGAGTAAGGCAAAGAGGATAAAAAATAATGACTTATAGTGGATCTTTATGCAATAAGTGAATCTTTATTACTTTAAACATAATGTAATCGACATCGGTGTTATGTTGGTTTCAACATTAGTCCTAGTCTAGCTTTTAAGAGTAGAGAAATAAAAGAAAAATGGTGCTAAAGTGATACTTATGACTAATGTCAAACTTGTTATAATTTATATATGTACAATTCTAGAACAAAATTAGTGTCAATATGAAAATTGTTTTGATGTAGAACTCATAAAGTTAGTTATTTTAACTTTTTAAAAATTTCATATTTATGTTTAGATATGGATTAAATTTTTTGAAAGTTACGCGGTTTTGCCTGATTAGATTATATTAAGAATGTTAATTTTCTTTTAGGAATCTAGTTCTTAGGCAATTTATGCCTATAAAGGTTATCTTATTTATATACTTAGAAGATGGTATTATTCATTAATCAAAAACACCAGTTGAGATTTTCTCCATTCTTTGGTTAGAGAAACTCTTATGTTTAGTTTTTAATAACTTATTATATTATCTAGCTTGCTAATGGAGATCAACCTTAGAATCCTATCACTTCCATCTCATTTTTTATAAGTGTGATGACTTATTTCCTTTTTTGTGTTTTGAATCCTTTTCTTAAATCAAACTTATTTTGATAGACTTATCCTTGGTCCTTGTTCATATTGTTATTGAATCTCATTAGTTATATTGGTAGGGCAATATCACTAAGATAACAACATTTTTAAGAAAGAGCTATGCATTTTATATCACCATAAGAAGTGATAATCTGTTCGTTATCATCTTCCAAAACCATTATCTTACTATTGTTTCTTTTGATAAGAACGAAGTTATAAAATAATGGATTCACATATTTTAACCAGGAAATTCTAAAATTTTGTTTTATAAGAGAATAATGTCTTTCCAATGCTATAATGTACTTATTTAGCTTACTTTTTCCCGATTCCTTAAAATGACATCATAAGGAGAATTTATAAGTTAAGCATGGTTAGAATTAAATAATCTATAGTTTTATAAATATTTAATTCAATATCACCCTTCATTATGAAGATGAAAGCCTTAAGCTCTGATTTGATGACCTTTTTCTTCTTTATACATTTGTAAAGGGAGTGGCCATTTTACCATAATATACCATCCTTTATCGACTATTTTCTCAAATATAACACATGAAACCAATTAACCATTAAAACTAAGAGGTACTTTTTAATTTGGTTTAAATAACCGAAGTGAACCATTTTAGGATTATGATCAGAGACTATTGGATTTTTGAAACTTATCCAAAAGTGAGGAATGGTACTAAGATAGCTTACATTACTTATAACCTTATCTAACTTTCTTTGAATTGAGACAACTACTTGTTTTTTAATGAGAATAAATGAATTTATTGCTAAATGTGAGATCAATTAGATTAATAACATCATCTTTCCTATGTTCGCAATGGTTGGCCTTCTAGAGCTACGTTAGAAAATTTTTATTCTATTAAACCAAGGATAAACATTATGGTTCCAACTTCTATTTGAAATTTGAGTTTATATGTAGGAAAATATTTTAAAGGATTGGATACAAATGATATAACTTGTGACACAATTCTTTCTCCAAGTAAAATAAAAACATGGTCAACAACATATGATATGGAACTTATGATTACTATGAAGAAATTTGGTGAAAGAGACAAATATATTTACAACTCTCTTAAGTTATTTTCCTTGCATCGAATGTTTTTCATTTATATTCTCTATTGAACCATGAGAGGTTCCAATCAAAGTTTTGATAATAAAAAAGTATAAGACCTACTAATAAGTTTATTATCTTTATGAGAAGCTATATAGGAATAAGATGAAACCATACATAATTGAAGAAGATACTTCGTGAAGTTGATAGAAGAAAAGATAAAGTTTGGAACCTTTAAAGTGAAGATTAAGTTAAGGAAAATAAAATATAAAGACATATGGAGGTTTTTTTTAAATGTTAATTGTAATCTCAGTTTGTTAGTATCGTAATCTTAAAGGCTTACCATATACAAACATTTCATATCACTTTATTGCATGAATCTTTTAATTCATTAAGAGATATTAAAGCCTTGTTTTTTCTAAAGCCTCTTGATCTCCTAAACACTATTTTGGGGACATCTTAATTGTTGTTTCAATTATAATTTCAATAAAAAAATCAATTTTGAACATTTTAATTTATTAAAACCATATTTTTGAAAGGATTGGCCCACCAATATATGCTAGTAATTGTGTAATAACCCGTTCCTATACCAAAGGGGTTAGACTAGTCACATGAGTTATATTATGTGAAAAATGAATTTCATTTACATGCATCATGTACACATACATGCATGAATAATGATTCAGAAACAATGCAAGGATAGTAAATGTACTTAATCGACCTATTCCGAGTATAAATGATTTTCGATGTGATCGAGTATTACTTGTCTTGAATTTTGGTTTGGTGGATTACAACTAGTAAAATGGAGTTTATTGTTCTTATTGAGTAATTGATGAAATGTTATGTGCATATAGTACAGGAAAATGTTGAATAATAAGATAAAATCAATACATGGGAATTTAGGTTGTCTAGGCCAATGAGAGTGTGACACGTGACACTAGTGGGAGAGTGACAAATGGCACGAAAAAATGAGAGAAAGATGGAGGATTAATTAGTCAACGAGTGGTTTAGTGTATGAATGACAAGAGGACTAGTTATTAAGTGACAAATGGACTAGTAATGTAGAGATAAAAGGTTGAATAAGATAAAAATACTTAGCATAACCCTTTATTTAACACTTGGCATGGTAAGTGTCCTACCACTCCATCACTCATTTGTTCTCCACATCTTTCAACATTGCAAAATGCTTTCTTCCATATTTTAGCCTTGTTTTTTCTTTCTCTCTTCGTCTCACCCATGACACCTTCATGCCATCTCCAAAACCCTTGTATTTTTGCCAAATTTTCGTAGCCCTTATCTTGTAATTCTCTTATCTTACTCTTGGTGTAAGTTGGAAGTTTGAGGAGGCCTTGCATAGCTTATTAATTGAGAAAACCCTGAGTTAAAGAAGTAAGTATTTGATTGCTTTGTTGTGTTATTTATGATCATATCATTCATAGAGATTGATTAGGACTGAATTAAGATAAGATACATATAGGATTGATGTTGATTTGTGCTGGAAATTTGATCAAAGAATATGCTTTTTTTTTATGTGTGAAACCGTGGGCTTTAGGATATTTCATGGAATGATTGTAGGATTATTTTGAAGCATTAACGATGGTGAATTGATGTTAAAGATAGGCATTATTGAAGTGTTCTTGAATCTAGAAAATTAGAGCTATAAGTCAAAATTTTGGGTTAAATTCCATCTTCCTCTTTCAACCTATTTTTAATATCTTTAGAACATGAATTTGAATAAAACTAAAGAAAAAATTTGTATATATAGGTCTTAGCTTGATCTCTATGAAAAGGGTGTGATAAAATAGTGAATGTAGCTTGAGTTATGCATGTTTTCCTAATACTGCCTATGACAGAGCATGTTCAAGAACCTTATATTATTTCCTAATTTTTGAGGAATTTAGAGCTCGGATTAGTCAAAGTGTAGAACATGAAAAATGTTTATTGATGTTTTATTAAGGTTCATGTGTAATGGTTTGGCCATAACATGTTTTGATAATGAGTTATTTTTGTTTTTTTATGAAGATATCGAAGCTGGAAAAATGAAAATTGAAGGAAGTACATAGTGAACTTTCTATTCACTAAACCCACGATCATGGAAGGTGTTTGGAAGCAAAAAAGTTTCTATTTTACTTTTCCATAATCGTGGAAAGGTACCCACAATTGTGGGAATTTCTTTGATAAGAGAAAATATCATTTTGTGAGATTGTTTAATCAACTAAGGATAAGTTACGTTACCTTATTGTCTTTGGACTTAATTGAGGTTTGAAATGAACCTAGATGGTTGTTAAATTAAGTGATTAAGTGATTGATAAGTTTGGGATGTTGATTGATGTTAGAATTGAGGAATGGATTGACTTGATATGAATGTATCTCAACTTTGAATTTATGAGTTGTTAATGGTGTAAAAGTGTTCTTATGAATCATATGAATTCAGTATGAATGAATGAGAATTGGGAAATTATGTGGACGTATAATGCTAGGAAATGATTGGTAAGTGTATGATTGATAAATAGATGATTGAGGAACAATTGAGTGATAATTGAATGTCCACGGAGTTACTACTTACCAATGTATAGGAAGTGCTGCTTGATTGTATGTGAATAAGGAAATATGTGTACTCAACTGCATGCTGAATGCAAGATCTGAGTCCGATGAATGTGATAAGTGATTGTGTATATCGAATGAAAGATATTGATTAGCATGATATGAAAATTGTTGCATTTCATTTCATTGGTATGCATGAACAGATAAAGGCATTGTGATCAAAGTGACCAGAGTGAAAAGAGCTTTAAGCTCAGTTGTGTGCACATAAAGCCACTGGCTCAACGTTAATGATCTCGGTATCCACAATGGGTATGGGGCAGTATTCTGCAATGAGCTTGGTATCTACAACAGATATGAGACAGTTAAAAAGGCACTCGGTCAAAATAAAATAAAAATGAAAGTGGAGTCTCATGTGCATTTGCATATATATTCTTATATGTGCCATGAAAATAATTGGAAAACATTATTGACGGTGGTGATTAGTGCTAAGATAATTTGTGTATGATGATACTATGGAATGCTATGTTTTTAATGTGTCATTAAATTATGATATGTATATTATTCTTGGCATACACATTGATTGATGTTATAAATGAGAAGTGACTTTGAATATTGTGACATATACGTGAAATTTTTTTGTCTTGATATGTTTGTGCCTTGACTTTGAGTGAACACATCGATGATGGTTCACTCACTGAGTTCGCAAACTCATCAAAATTGCAACATTGATTTTTAGGCATTGAGGAAGACATAACTTCTAATACAATCTAGTTTCAATCTAGAGTTGTCCATTTTGGGAATCAAGAATGGCTCAAAGGTTGGTTAGCTGAAGTTTGAGAAGTCCAGTTAGATTGTTTTGTTGTATTACCCATTATAAGTTAGATGTTATATATAGGAAACTAAACTCTTAATTATTTTGTAATGTATAAATATGGATTATGAAATGTAATGATACAATGTAAATTATGTTATAAATGAAACAACATTGCAAGCTTTTGGCTATGAATGAGATGAGGCAATCTAGTTCTATGATATTTGTGTATGTATGATGCCATGATTAAGTTAGTGATGTGACTACTCTAACATGCCATCCTTGTAGGGTACGTACTCTGACATTCTCTAGAATGTCAAGTATGTGTCCTATGAAAGTGGAATGTTACAAATTGAAATGTTTTTATAAGTATTCAAATGTGTTTTTTAGTGTTTCTTAAATGATTATCATGTTTATAGACTTAGAATTGTGTTATTGTTAATGTTTGTTTGTGTTTTGTTTGTATTCTAAGTGTTTGATTGGATTAAAGCAAAAAATTGATCTTAATTTTAAGTTTCAAGAGGTGTTTGGTGTGTTTGTGAGTGTATGGAAACATGAATGTGAAGAGAAGACAAGATTTTGAAGCATGGAGGCTGGTCATGATCGTGACAATAAATGTGACGATCATGAGACACGGTAATTCCAACAGAATTCAACTTTTCTATGAGGTTTTTTTAGCTTTTTGAAAATTTGGGGCTATTTTTGGAATCGAAGTAAGTGGGGAAACCCTAGAAAGAATCTTAGAAGCCTCAAGAACTATTTAAGAACAAGAAAAATACAAAAAAGATGCAATAGTCGTTAATAAAAAGTGAATGAAAAATGGAGAGATCAAGAAAAGATTCAGGAAATTCCAACATTCCAGATCAAGGCTTAAATCGAGTTTTTATTCTTTTCCTTTATTTCTTTCATTATTCTTGAAGTGTAATTCGAATTATTTTATGTTAAACAAGTCTATGGATTTCTAAATTCATATTGGGAATTATTTTGGAATTATTTTGTGACTCTTAATTATTGTTGATTTCAATATACACTTACATGTTTGTGGGAATTGTTCATGCATAAACTTGACATCAAATGGAGAGAGTGAGTCAAAGTAATTAGTGTTAGGTTATGCAACAAGATTTGTCAATTTAATAGATCCAAAATTATCAAATTGATAATCAATCAAAGAGAAACCTTGGTTGTGAAATGGATTATCTAATAGATTTCATTAGATCTAACTCAACAAGTTAGGAATAGTTTTGTGAATCGAGAGATTACAAATATGTAAATTTCGAATTCAATGAGGGCTAATTGATTAGATCTTAAGAACGAGTAATCAAAACATTATGAAATCTAGAATTAAACATAAAATTGAATAAAAAAGATTAAAGGAATCAAAATAAGGAAAGAATAGTTCCTAAGTATTCAATCTTGGTCAGACCCTAATTTCAATTGCAGCTGATCACTGTTTAATTGATTTCTTGTTTCATTTATTTAATTGTTTTAATTTCTATTATTTAATTTTATTTCAAATCAATTTTTGAATAACTTACACAAAGTTAGATTCAAATTGTTTAGGTGTTTATGAATCATTGTGGTAATGATAACCTCTTATTCTATAAGAGATGATCCATATCCTTATAGGTATTAATAGTTTTATTAGATATAAACCTTGCTCAACAATTTCTTGGAACTGTTACCAAGGATTTTAGCATTAGGACAATTTGAATTCCTTTAATTGAAAGAATTTTTGCCATTCTTGTATGCTTGAGATTGCATGAAGACAATAATTACTCAAAGTTCAATCAAGTTAAAAAAAAAAACTCCAGCTCTTGACATCACCAAGAAAGAAAGAGAAATCCGAAGAGCAAGACACCAAAAAGAGGTAGAAAGAATGATGGAAGAAGAATTTAGATATAGAGGCTAGTAGAGAACCCTTATAGTCTTCAGGAGGATAGGTTCAATATGGAACAAGAAGGCATCACTCACTCACTGGTGCAAGCAACTTCATTCTATAGGTTGGGTAATGAAGATCCCAACGCTTATCTAGTGAACTTCTTAGAAATATGTGATAACTTCTTATATAATGGTATACTGGAAGATGTTGTTAAGATGACACTCTTTTCCTTTACACTCAGTAATAGAGTTAAGTCATCTGACCATTCACTTAACCTAACCAATGTCACAACATGGGAGTAGTTGGTACGAGCCTTCCTAGATAAGTAGTTCTCTCTAACAAAAAGAGCAAGATTGATAAAGGAGCTTACCAATTTCAAAAAAAAAAAATGATCAGGTGTCATTATCCTAAGCGTGGGAGTGGTACAAGGATTTGTAAAGGAGATGTCCTCACCACAACCTACCAAAGGAATTCCTTTTGCAAAATTCTACAATGGAGTTAATACACCCATGAGAGGAACTATAGATGCAGTTACTGGAGGATCCCTAATTTGAAAAATAGTTAAGGAAGTAGAAGAGTTGCTAGAGGAGATGGTGGATAAAAGCTATCTTTGGATGTCGGATAGAAGCAAAAAACAGTCAACCTTTCAAGATTGAAAGGTAGTGATTATTGTCGATTCAGTGACAACACAACATGTAAGGCCCTAGTATATACCCTAGAAGCAATATAGTACGTCTAGGGTGTATTAATAAGTGAACATAAAGAATTAAATGTATCTAAGCATAGTTAGGTACATAATGGTAATTAATTTAAAAGATAAGGGAAATTTGGCAATTTCTTCATTTAGACATGGACATGAATAATTATATGTGAGTTATGGAGTAGAATGAAATCAATTGATGACTTTATATGAAAATGTGGGAATTAAAGGAAGAATAAGGACCAAATGTACAATTTTGCCAAAAATCAACATATGGACCAATGGGATTGAAACATATGTGTAAGACTAGAAACTGTTTGAAGTGGGGAGTAGAAGAGTGGGGAGAGGGACATGTATGGAGTGTTTTAACTCCATTCCATCTCCTTAATCACATCATTTTGCATAAGGAATCAAACTAATGTTAAGTGAAAATCAAGGTAAAATTTATGGTTTTTCTTCTCATCTTCATCTTTCTTGCATTGCTCATAAAGAGATAGAATCATAAGGTTGGATATGAGATTGAGATATGTATTTTTGGTGTTCTAGTTGGTGAATCAAGCAAAGAGAAAGGGGAAGAGAAGGAAGAGACTAAAAGAAGAGCAAATTGGCAAATTTCAAAGTTTGGGACAACGCTTAGTTAGTTTTTATTTTTGTGTATATTTAATTGTGTATAAAGATATATTTAGGCATGAAATGGTTACTGGAATGGTGATTTAGTGTTACTTTGCATGAATTGGTTGAATATGATAAGAGAGAGTCACATTTAGTGAAATTTTGCCTTAGGTTCTTGGTTCACTCGAACCAGCCCTATTGTTTTGTCTATAACTCAGCCTAAAGACCTCCAAATTAGGTGATTCTAATTGAAAATGGAACTTAAAAATAGAACTAATATTCCATAATAGAGACTTAGACCTAATTTTTGTTGTATGATATTGGAAATTAAAATAAAAGATGATGAACTGATGATGCTCTTATATTGGAGCAACATGTGATGTTTAGTACTTACCTTATAACTTAGAAGTCCAAATGGCCTAATATTTGATGATATGAAAATTAGAGACATAAGGGAACAAATTTTAAGAAGACCTCAAAGCCTAATTTTTGCTATGTGAAAATTAAGGAACAAGTGTAAAATGTCGTGTGATTTTCTTCTGGACTGATTTGTTTGCCTATTTTTAGACCCACCGAGTGCTTAGCTCATTTTGCACTATTTTAAGTGCTTTGCTTCCATTTTTCCTTCACTTAACCTTTTCTAATTTTTATGAAAATTTGTGAACACCTAGAAATAAATTAAATATGACTTACCATATATGAATTGGGTGATTAAACATTGAAACCTAAGATTGAACATAATGCATGCTAAAGAAAATTTACATGTACGTAGATGATTTATTTGCATATTGATTGCTTATATATGTATAGTATGATTATGAAAGTGTGATTTTGATACCCTCCTAATGGTGATAAGTTATGACTTGCATATATGAACTTTAAAATAGATGTTATGATTTCAAATGAATATCATATGACTTGTCCATATATTAATCATGAAATTGGTAAATGATTAAAGAAGAATGTTATAGTTCCTGCTTCAATGTCTTGGTGATGGATAGATAGGCATGCCTATAGGATTGCAGCTTTTTGGCACCACTGGTGTCTTCATTTTGACACCATAGTGTCTCCACAGTTTGATACCTTCAAGTACTTATAGTTCGATGCCTTCAGGTATCCATAGTTTGATATCTTCGGATAGCCACAACTCCCTTTATCCATACCTATAGGAAATGTGTAGGCTTAACACAGAAAGGAAATTTAATATTCATAAAAAATGTTGGACCCCCTTTATGAAGCCTAACATCTGGAATCATAAATTGGAATTACAAATTGAATTCTTCATATAATTTGTAGCCCTATGTCTCTAGTTTACTCCAAAATAAAAATCATCTCATTCGGATGTCTAGAGAAGAAGTTATGGTCAAAGGAAATAGGACTGTTTAGTTTGCAATTTCTCTCAGTTGTTCAAACCAATACTAACTTCTATAACTATCGTCTTCATCCTTTGCGCTTAAGTCACAGATGGATCAGACGGATCAGACTGATCAGACAGATCAGATGCGTCTAAGCAAGATGCAGACGAAGTACATGCGTCTAGGCAAGATGCAGACAAAGTACACGCATCTATGCAAGATCCAAACGAAGTACGCACATCTAAGCAAGATATAGATGAAGTACACACGTCTAAGCAAGACGTAGATGAACTAGATTCTTAAGACGCAGATGAAGGGTTCAATCAAAGAATCAGACGAAGGATTTAATCAAAGCTGAATCAGATGATGGATTTAATCAAGGCTGAGCTTTGACTCAGATAAAGGATTTAATCAAGATGAATCGGACAGGATTCAGTCAAAGCTGAATCAGATGATGGGTTTAGTCAAGGCTGAACTTTGACTCAGATGCAGTCAAAGCTAAGCATTGACTCAGACAGAGGGATTCGGTCAAGCTAAATCAGACGATGGATTTAGTCAAACCTGAATCAGATGATGGATTTAGTCAAAGTTGAGCTTCGACTCAGACACAGTCAAAGCTGAGCTTTGACTCAGACGGAGGGATTCAGCTAACATGAATTAGACGATGGATTCAGTCAAAGTTGAGCTTTGACTCAGAAGCAGTCAAAATTGAGCTTTGACTCAGACAGAGGGATTCAACCAAACTGAATTAGACGATGGATTCAGCCAAAGCTGAGCTTTAACTCAGACTGAGGAATTAAGCCAAGTTGAATCAGACGATGGATTCAGCCAAAGCTGAATCAGACGATGGATTTAGTCAAAGCTTTGACTCAGATGGAGGGATTCAGCAAAGCTCAATCAAATGATGGATTTAGTCAAGGCTTAGCTTTGACTCAGACGGAGGGATTTCTACAGGGTCTTCCTCACATCACCTAAAGTTCTTAATCACTAACTACAATCTTCAAAACGTCTCCAATGGTTCCTACATCCATTCTAATATCCCTTTTACTCATACTCTTTCCAAATTCGCTTCTTCTAATGCGATATCACTCCTTAAACAATTCAGTTACCAATTTGGTTGTATTAAACTCCCGATTCTCAACTCAAAAGACTCACCCTTACTATAGATGTTCTGTACATATATATATATATATATATATATATATATATATGCAGTATCACCCCAAAGTCAGAACACAAATTCTACACCTATGAATAACTTGAACATGCAATGTAAAGACTTAGATAGTCATAGAAAAAATGCCAACATATTTCCTTAATAACAAAAATATAAGAATTTTACACAGCTTTAATGTAGCACCTCCTTACCGCAAGGTACACACTGGGATACTCGGAGGTCATTCCGGTACGTATCCTACAATAAGGGCGAGTTACGTTCGATCACTACAATCACTTCATCTGGCATCATATCATTATTCACTTATAAAGCATCGTAAGAAAAATACAATATTTTTGAAACCAACTTTTTCCTGATTTCATTTCATAAAACCCAATATCTGTTAGTGTAAGTCGACTTGTGTAACTCGACTTATGCATTTACAGTACTAATAAGTCGACTTGTATATGCTGTAACTCGACTTGTACATTTTGTAACTCGACTTGTATATCATATAACTCGACTTA
>JANZLC010000002.1:16290219-16316751 GCA_026413385.1 Erythroxylum gracilipes | reverse complement strand
TTGAGGCATTGTTGTATCGTGGCTTGGAATGCCATTAGAACTTGTGAATTCTATTCTTTTAAGTTATGAATTATGTAATGATAATGATCGGAAATAAGAATTGTGTATGCATGAAATGAGACTTTTAGCGTCGTAATTTCATTGGGTTATATTCACGGACTTGACAAGTATTAGTACGCACACGTTTTATGGCACAAGGAGTTGGGCTTCAGAGACAGGAACACTACAAACTAACTCACCGACATCCTCACGAAGCCCTTGACATCGATGAGATTTTTCTCTCTGATTACCAAACTGAACCTAATTCGAAGCCCTCGATTTAGTTTGAGCGGAGTGTTAACAAAGAAGGCACAAAGAATGAACAAACAAGAAGTAAAGTGAGGGACACAATATGAATTTCACATAAAAGGCTATAATAGGAATTCACTAACGCAAGCTAGCTTGTACAATTCTGTTACAGCAGAATACATCACAACCCTTTGTTTTGTTCTGTATTTACAGTATTGGACCAATAATTGTATAAATATACAAATGAGCAAATAAGAAAATATACATAAATTCTACAAATAAATTTCTTTCAAAGTATCACTAAGATGATGGAGTACATTGGAAAAAGCAATACAATGAGACAGGAATGCAATTTTACAAATGAAAGCTCGCCTTCATAAAATGTATTTGTACAAAAGCAAATTCTTCTAGGACAGATCCCAGCAATCAAAGTACCTCCTCTAATTTCATCTCCTCACAGCCAATTGGTGTGGAACAGTCTAAAGATGATCTCCCAAACTGCTACCCTTCATATTGAGCAATCCTGAAAGTTGGATGGGTGGACCTATCCTTCATCATGTAAACCTTCTTAAGAACAAACTTTGAGTTTAACACCATCACCACGTTCCATTGATATCGCCACAGCTTACACGTCTTCATGACCAATTCACTGTAAGAAAACACAAAGCACCTTGGTCAAAAAAATAAAAATGGCAAGAAAGCATAGTATACGTATACACCAAGAGTACGGGGGAAACATGAAGTAATACAACTGTTCGCTACCTGAAATCCAGGGTTTACACTTGTATACCGCTTTAATGAAAAAGATCTGTACAATGTACCTATCGTCTTGTTGAGTAGCCACAGTAGAAGAGCCAGTTCGATCCCAAATATGGTGTGCAACCATGTCCTATCCATCATGAATCCATAAACTGTCATCCCCGCAACATTGTTCTCCAGATATGTCACTGCAAAAAGTTCAGTCTCCTTACGGTATCTCCTAAATTTGGAATATAATGAATTATATACATACTTTAATCTCACTAACCTAGAGCCTGCCTCTTCTGGAATGAGATTGTGTGCGCAAATATTGGCACCATGCTTTTATTATCTGAATCATCATCCGCATCTTCCTCCTCTTCATCCAATACAAAATCAATGTTAACTGGAAACACTTGGCTGGAAGCAATCTGACTTGTTGCAGACTCCCCATTTATGTCTTCGTATGTGTTGATTGTGGCACAAACATGCCACTTAGCGGCAAGGCTTTTGAGAGACTGTGCTCTGTGTGTAATCTTTGCTGCACTTCTTAGGCATATGAAGAGCCCTGTCATCAAGTTAATGGAGCATAGCTGCCCCATTCAGTGCAAGTAATTACAAATTATCATGAGAGTAACAACAATTTAGCTAGGTGGTGCATCATATAGAGGGAAGTGAAGAATAAAATATACCAAAAGTTCTCCAGCCTCGAAGATGTTGTTATTAGCACTAGATCGAGTGGTCATGAGAAGGGAAAAAAACTGACTAGCAGTGACCAGAATCAGAGACAACAAAATGAATCGTCGAAAACGATGGCTTATGATGCGAAGATTTCTTCTGATCCTCAGGTGTTCTTTCAAGATTGACCCAACCTCACTTTCTTTTTGAAAAACTTGAGCAAACTCTTCAAGTCTAAGTATTTGAAGCCAGCAAATAAGTTGGTAGAGAATGCAGACCAGAATAAAAATTGATATACGGTACACCCAAGAGCAAAGCTGCAATAAGCATGCAATAGCATCACTGACATACATGTTCCCCAGATAGGGAATTTGGGTTGCTCCTGTGACATACCACCATATTCTGTATGTAGTTTCTAAAGCAAAGCAGGGAAGGACAAAAATGCAGAGGAGCCTCATTGACCGCTGCAAGAAATAGACGGTTAACATTGTCAGAAAAGAGGGAATGTCAAACCTTCTCCTCTGGCCAGCTTTGATAATGGTTCAATCACTAGTAATAGAATAGAAGGTTAACATAGTTAAGCAAGTGGAAAGTCAAAGCTCTTCTTCGAGCCAAATGTGTGATAAAGGTTTGCTCATTAATCACTGCTGCAGGCAACAGAAGATTTTTTATTCATAGGCACTCTTTCCCAAGGTCTACTTAGCATTAATTTTCCTACTTCAGGTACATTCATATTTCTGCGACACAGAATTGCGTTTTCTGTTTCAATTCCACCTACAAGTCTCAGAAAAGTTGATCCACATTTTTAGCAATTTACAGGTAAGGAATGACTTCAACTAACATAAGCAAACTGGAACAAACATTAGCAAAAGCTAAATATAAGAATAAGGGAAATCAGGAACAAACAACCTATCCAATTTTTAGTAAAAGGAACAATACTTCAGTGAGATATGCTTTGAATTTTGTTAGAGGGTGAAATCACCTAAACAAATTAGTGCCAGACATGGACAGAGATTGGTACCATACTCGTAAAGGTCAGAGCAATTGAAAAGTCAGAAGCAGATCATCATCGATATCAAGGGTGGGTCAACCGCCAAACTAGTGACACAAAATTCAAGGAACGTGCAAATAGAATTTCATTGTCCTTAGACATCTGTAGAAATAAAACTTCACCGTCCCTAAATTTTTTTCATGCAACGCTAGATTGTAAATACCTTAATAAGAGTTGTATAAGATAGAGGTTGATGTCATACTATTGTCTCTGTATTGTCTTCTCACAATGAACCTTGTCTATAGACATAGGTCACATATTGATCCAACCACGTAAATTTTTTGATTCGCATCATTTATTGTCATCATATATTACTCCATTCGTGTGACAATTTGTATTAGAGTCTAGGGTCCTTTTGCAAGTCTAGAGTTTGTTATCAAGACATCTATTCACAAGTTCAATATTTAGAAATTTAATGGATCAGATGATTGCACTCCATAGAAAGTGAAGATGAGAGCTCTTCTTATTGAGTAGGGATGTGCAGCATCATTGGAAAAAGAATAAAAACTGCCAAAGAATTTAGGAGCGTCGAAAAAGAATGAGATATGTCAAAGACATACAATGCTATAAAGTTGAGTTTGGGAGATTGTTGAAATTTATAACATGTAAATAGTTATTTAACTTAGCTGGACACGACTTAGCTTAGCTGCAGTAGTACTACGTCGTATAAGTAGGTAGCTTAGTATATAAGCATTTCTTGATATTTTTTCTGTAACTGTCAATACACAGAAATGAATGAAAGCTCTTTCGTTCACCAAATAACCTCTCTCAATTCTTTACATTTTGATCAGAGATGAAGTTTTGAGAGAAGTGGTTAATGAAACAACTGCTGCATCATTACCTAAATGATTTAAAAGTGAATATCAAAAGAAATCCCTAACTAATCATTTATATCAAAAGTTGTGTTTTAATACCTTAAGGATGACTGAAAGTAAAGTGAAGATTCATATTGATAAATTTAATCGAATCATTTTATATGTATAAGGTGCCACAATTAAAACTAAAGATGAGGATCAAACATAATCCTTTTAAGTTTCTTGCCTAATTCATATGAAAACTTTATTGATATCATATTGTATGGTAGATAGACTATTTTTGTTGGTGAAGTGAAGGATGTTATGCAATCCAAATAATTGAATAAAAAAGTATTTGGTTTGATTGTTAGCAGAGGTAAGAGTAAGGAAAGGGGTTTTAGAAACATGAGTAACTCACAATCTAAATCAAAGGATAAAGCTATTCGATGCTTTAACCGTAAAAGGGGACTGTCTATAGCAAAAGAAAAGGAAAACAGATAAAAAAGCAAGCGTACCTGTAATACAAGATAGTAACGTTTTGATAGACACTAGTGCATCTTATTATATGATTTTCAATATGGACCGGCTCTGTTCTCTTAAAGAATGAAATGGTAATGTTAGATTGAATGATGATCGAGAGCATGCTGTTAAATGCAATGGTCCAGTGCAAATGCAAGATGGGAAGTATTTAATGTCTAGTATATCCCTTAGTTACAAAAAAATATGATTTTCATGGGTACTCTTGATAGTCAAAGGAATCATTTTTTTGGTAGTGATAGGTAACTCCAAATGTCAAAGGACACCATGCCCGTAATGAAAAGAAAATTACAGCAAATAATTTACACCCTCGTAGGAAAAACAATAATTAGATTGATGGTTGTCTCTCAATCATCAGGGCAAAATGATAACAGTGTAAAGTTGTGACATCATAGATTGAGTCATATAAGTGCTCAGAGACTTGAGATATTTAGTAAGAAAAGGTTGTTAGATGAAGTTGTAACTGGAAACATGAAATGATACGAGTCTTGTTTTCTTGGCAAGCTACGCAAGATCAAATTTGGTTGTAGTAAGCATACTTTCATTAGTAACATTGACTATATTCATTCAAATTTATGGGATCCTACTTTGGTTCAATCCCATGGAGGATGTAGTTACTTTATTACATTCATTGATGATTACTCAAAAAAAAGTCTTAAGTGTATTTTCTGAAGTCGAATGATCATATTTTTACTACTATCCTTGATTATCATTCAGATTTATGGGATCCTATTTCGAGTCAATCTCATGGGGAATGCAGTTACTTTATCACATTCAGTGATGATTACTCAAAAAAAAAAGAAATCTAGGCATATTTTTTGAAGTCAAATGATGAAGTGTTTGAAAACTTTCAGTGGAAGACTATGGTTGAAAAAAATATCAGAAAATAGGTCAAGATACTAAGAACAGATAATGGATTTGCATTCTATAATAAACCATTTGATGGGTTCTACAAGGAGGAAGGTATAATGAAACATTGCATTGTACATCAAAACGGATGAACCAAACACTCTCAACTTGCTCGAAGTATATGATTAAATATTGGACTTTTGAAGCAATTTTGAGTTGAAGCAATTAACGCTACTGCTTATTTAGCGAATAGATCTCCATCGACCGCAAGATTTTAAGATCCTCAAGAGGTATGATATGGTACTCATTTTGATTATTTTGGCCTGTGTATATTTGATTGCCCTACTTGCTCTTATGTTAATGATGGTAAATTGGAGCCTAAGCGAATGAAATGCATATTCTTAGGGTATGTTGTTAAAGTTAAAGGGTATAGATTATGGTGTACTGGAAAGGATATAACTCCAATATTTATTACTAGCAGAAATGTTACTTTTAATGAATCTTTTATGTTTAGCCAGAGAGAAGACCTTGATGATTTTGCAAATAAAAAAGATTAAGGTGCTGACCAAAAAGTAAAGTTTAAAAGTGAATCCATTAATGTGCAAGCGAAACAACCACAAAGTATAGCAACATGGATAAAAAGGATGGAAATAAGAAAATCTGTCAAGTATTTAACTTGTGTTAATGTTAGTGAAACTAATCTTATTGCATATGCCTTGGAAATAGCTGAAAAGATAGGCTATGACAAACTAAGGACTTATAAAGAGGCAGTGGATAGAAAAGAAGCATCACAATAGTTAATTACCATGAATGAGGAGATGCAGTCTTTGAACACAAATGAGATATGAGAGTTTTATCATTACCAAAAGGTGTAAAGTCAGTAAGACGCAAATGGGTCTTTAAGAAAAAAGAAAATATCTTTGGACTTGAGCCAGCTAGGTTCAAGGCAGAGTCAGTAGCAAAGGACATTTTACAGAACGGGGGGAATAATTACCATGAGGTGTTCTCACAAGTTGTGAATCATAAGATCATTCGAGTTCTTTTAGTCATGGTAAGCTCATAGGATTTAAAGTTAGAACAAGTAGATATGAAAACTACATGTTTGCATGGGAATATACAAGAACAAATTTATACGTCATAGTTAAAAGGTTTTCTTGACTCTGAGAAGAAAGGCCATATATGTCTGCTAAAGAAATCGTTATATGGATTGAAACAGTAACTGAGGCAATGATACAAGAGATTTGATGCATTTATGATATCTCATTATTTTGTTAGTAATTAATTTGATAACTGTGTATGATCTAGGAAGGTGTCGGATGGTTCATATATTTATCAATTGTCATACGTTGGTGATATATTAATTATAGCTAACAATTAGGTTAAAATTAACAACATGAAGAGCTTGTTAAGCAATGAATTTGACATAAAGGAATTAAGTGCAGCCAAGAAAATTTTGGGCGTGAAGATTTGGAGGGATAAGAGATCAGGCCTGTTGTACTTCTTACAGAAAAAGTGCACTGAAAGGAGCTACAGTCAAAGTCTGTTTGCATTCCCTTGAAACCACATTTTAAACTTGATGTTGGTGCATTATCTAGTTCAAATACAACGAAAGATTACATAAAACATGTTCTTTATTATATATCCAGTCAAGAGTCTGATGTATGTCAGTATGCATAAGACCAAATTTAGCACGTGCTGTTAATGTGGGTTTATGAGAAACCTAGATAAGAGAAACCTAGATAAAGTTCACCAGTAAGTTGTTAAGTGGATTAAGCAATATTTGTTGTTTTACAGTTTTAATGATTCAATTACAGGTATTGTTTGTCACATTGATTTTGATTATGGTAAAGAGCTCGAAAGAAGGAGATGATTGACATATTATATTTTTACCCTCTTGAATTTGTGATTAGTTAGAAAGCAACACTTCATCTCATAAATTGCTTTGTCCACAATATAAGCAGAATATGTCATTGATAGAAAAAGTTAAAGAAAGGATATGGTTGCATGGTCTTGTTGATATTTTGGGTGTGTATATGCAAAAACTCTGTTAACAATCCGGGTGCATTGAGTTTGGCTAAAAATCTTGTCTATCATGCGAGATAAAAGTATATTGATGTCAGGTTGAACGTTATACAAAATGTTATTGAAGAAAAGGTGTTTTTCAGACAGAAGATAATAACAGCAGAGAACCTAACAAAGAAGTGGACCAAGTCGTTAACGGTAGAAAAATTCAAGCATAGTTTGAACTTGATGAATGCTTGTATAGCTTGAAACCTTTAGAGGCCGTATCGCAAGGAGTGATTCTTATTTAGACATTAGAGAATTATGACATATGTCTTCAATTTTGTTTAAGAGTGAAATCACATAGCAAACTGATGTCAAACAGGGATATAGGACTGACACCAAACTTGTAGGAATGAATCAGGTATCTGACTGGTAACACAAAATTCGAGAACACAAGGAAATAGAATTCTTAAACTTATTACATATAACCCTAATCTATAAATATATTCATAAAAGTTGTATATGGTAATAGTTGTTGCCATCCTATTTTGTTTAATTGTCTTCTCACAATATCAAAGAAATAAATCTTCCTGTTAAACACATATTAATCGGATCACGATTTGGTTCGTTATTTTTATTTCTATATCATTAGTTTGCGCTGACAACTTTCATCGTCCTGTTCTTAACAATTACCATTTTCCACTACCAAATATTAAATAAGCAAAGCCGGTTTATCATGTAAAGCTTTTGATTTCAAACCCTAAAAGAAGAAGCACTTTTCAAGCATGAAACGAAGAAACAAAGGGGGTTGATACCTGAAGCTGCTCTTTGTATCCTTGTTGAATCTTCTCTGGCTCGCTATCCAACTTATCCAGGAAGAGAAATCTCTTGAATCCATATTTGCGAGACCACGAGGAAAGGCTCAAAAATGAAATAATTGCAAACACGGAAAGGGACAATTGCACAATCGCATCATAAGGTCTTCGATGCTTTTCATCGCAAGTTGAGCAAGAAAGAGCGAAGTGAGACACGATGGGTACTCCAATAGCTAAAAGGAAGAAGATTGACCACGAAAGTCCAGTTCTCCAAATGTTGGTCTGATCTAGACAAACCCAGTTGAGACACAATCTAAAGCTCTTCAGTTCGATCCCGTCATCGACGAGGTAGCTTGAGCTTTCCTTAGCTCTGGGTATAAATAACTGCCTTTCATCTTCCATAGCCTTGGGGCCTTCGTTAAACTGAGTATTACAGAATGAGAGGAATACATTAAACAAGGTTACTGTTGGAAGCGCCAATGTTTGTGACTGAGGACTAAACAAAGAAATCTTCGATTAAACTTTCCCTTCCTGAATCACGTTTCCTGATATCAGCGTGATTAGCTTGGCCAAAATGTGTGGGGACACGGGCATTTGATGGGTGCCACATTTCAAACCCAGTTTGACAATTTTCAAGGGCCACGACATGACACGTTTGACAGGAACTTGTGATTATCAGACGAAACGTCAGTTTACTTGAATGAGCTAGAAGTAGTAGAAGTAGAACCGAAATAGGCCATGTTTTCTTTTTGTAGATCTTACTCTGTCTCAGAAAAAAGATGTAATAATAGATTGGTGAACACACGACCACGTGTATGTTGAAGAGCTTAAGAGCAGAATAGGTCTCTTGTCTTGCTTTGTTATAATAACAATCGGACAAAACACGGGACAGCTGTGATATTAAATTAGTAATGCAGACCAGTCTATTGGAACTGGAAGCTAATGCACAGACGAGAGCAAACCAACCTGTCACGGAAGGAATGGGTCAACATTTTTCTTGCCTACTTTAGGATCCATGTTCGTACTTGACCCAGGTTTAGCTGGAAGCCCAAAGGAAGGGAAATCACGGCCGATGAAAAACAACGAAGCAAGAAGTTGACTGGGCTGCGTTGTCTGTGACTTTAAGTACGAAGAATATGCGGACCGCCCTTTGTCTAGTCGTTGACAAACAAAAGGATAAATGCCCACTCTGTTTACTTCTTTCCATTTGATACTTTGATTTCACAAAATAATGGCTTCCGCACTGTCTTGTACTCGATTTTCAAATCCACCTTTTTGTTCTCCCTTCAAGATAAACAGATTGTTGTCTACTTTCAGTTCTCCATATTCTCGTTCATCTCCATGTATTTCCAGGTAATTGCTTCTTCTAGGAAATTGAGGACTTCTCTTTTGTTTGGGCGGTTAAAATGTCAATATTCACTGTGCAGGAAGGTGTGCAAAGTCCACGCTGCGGTTTTGCGGGAGAAAGAGGAGAAGGTGGTGTTGGAGAAGACTTGTCCTCCTGATGAGTCCAAGCAAGGAGGAGGTGGTAAGCCGTCGAAAAGCTCTCCAGATGGTTCTTTGGAGTCGTGGGCCATCAAAATTGAACAATCTGTCAACATCTTTCTCACGGTATAAATTGTATCCTCAATCTGTATCTTTTTGCTTGTGTTTCTATTATCAAATGTGATCAATTGATGGTATGTCTTAGCTGATTGTTTCTAATATATGTTTATATGACAATTGGAGAAGTTCTTGCAACCATAAACCAAGTTTGTTAACCTTGAAACACCAACTTTTGCTTTTAACCAATTACTTGCACTACTTGTATTTTTATTACTTCTTGAGAAATCCCAATTAGAATTAGAAAGTTTCAAACTTATGGATTGTTAGTCAATATTTTCAAGTATGATCGTGGGCTGTTTTCCCACGTGTTGTAAATTCATGCTTTGTATCATGTTTCCAGGATACTGTGATAAAGATTCTCGATACCCTATACCATGACCGAGATTATGCAAGATTCTTTGTACTAGAAACCATTGCTAGAGTTCCTTATTTTGGTGAGTGTTAAAGTTCCTTCCTTTCATTTTAGATATAATCGAATTGAATTAACAGAGGCATTAAACTCCTCAAGTGTAGTAAGGTTGTTGAATGAATTTATATCTAAGGATCATACTGTCAGCAAGAGAAACTTTGATCACCTTGGCTTTTGGATAGTCATAAACTGATCGGGAACTGATTTTTGCAGTATGTGAATCATCTATATTGAGTATAAAGAATGAAGAGTTAATCTTGTAACTTGATGCTCCACAACAAATGTTGATTGCTTTTTGGCTACCAAAAGACTTCTTGGACAACTTTTTTGTATCAGAGAAAATTGCATATATCAGAGAAAATTGCATATACTGAAGCTCCTCGACTGGTCATAATCATTTTCTCACAATCATGTGTATGCAGCGTTTATGTCTGTTCTCCACATGTATGAAAGTTTTGGTTGGTGGAGAAGAGCAGATTATTTGAAAGTACATTTTGCTGAGAGTTGGAACGAAATGCACCACTTGCTTATCATGGAAGTAAGTGACTTAATTGAACTATTCATATTTATTTTTCATTTATCCTTGTTCTTCTCGAGTAGGCTGTCCATTGTCTGCATTAAAATTTACAAACCTGATCATCTCCACTTGTTGCTGCTTATTTCATTTAATTGAATTTTTTTTCTCTGAAACTGAGTAGTTGGAGACTTTACATTAACAAAGTAAGAGGTGGCATGGGATTACTATGTAATTGAGTAGAAATGATAAATCGGAGGCTTTTGCAATTTCTATGGGTATTAACAGTTGTTCATGCATTCATCAATCAGTGGTTCTCATTTATTTCAGATGGCTAAATATATTTACTAGTTTTGGGTTTTGTTTTAATGAGTATCTATTTCAAAGTACTTATTCATTGATTGTTTTGTTTGCAGGAGTTAGGTGGTAATGCTTGGTGGTTTGACCGATTTCTTGCTCAACATATTGCAATCGTTTATTATTTCATGACAGTCTTGATGTATGCAATAAGCCCAAGAATGGCCTGTAAGTTGTAACAGATTTGAACAGTATAATAATCTCTGCCTACGTGTTAAATTCTTTCCTTGTATAGCGGGACCTCATTCATCTCATCACTGCTTAAATCTTTTAATGAGTATAATTGATCCGGAGGATATCAGTCAGAGCACAAGTATATATGAAAATTGAATCCCAACCCTTGTTAGATTAATTGTAGTTACGGAGAATGTAAATTTTGTCTTAGTTTTTATTATTCCCTCCTACAATGACCTATATTAACTGAAAAGAATCAATAGCTAGTGGTGTTAGTAGAGGTTGGGCAATAGCCCTGCATGTTACCCTGGTCTTCAAGTTTTTGATCAGTGTTGTTTAATTATTGCAGATCATTTTTCTGAATGTGTAGAGAGCCATGCCTTTGAAACTTATGATAAATTTATCAAGGCAAGAGGAGGTATGCTTTTAAGAGTTTCTAATGTTTTTAGGATACCTTAGATAATCGCAGTTGGTGATTGAATGCTTTCTCTGCGCAAGTTGTAATCCCCTTATTGCCTCTAGTGTTTTTTAAAGTATTTCTATCGATTATTAGGTAACTGTTGCTTGCTTATTCATAATACTAGAAACCAGAGCTTAATATGTCAGAGTAGCGACTTTAGTTCCCAACCGACAACTGTGAGATAGTAATGATCTGTGTGTGATGTTGGACATAGGGAGGGCTATATAGCCACTTGAGCATTCGATGCTTATCTTCTACAAAGGAGATTGTACCAAAGTGAAATGTTTGGGTTTTTGCTTTCTTTGCAGAGGAGTTGAAAAAAATGCCTGCTCCTGAAGTTGCTTTAAAGTACTACACAGGAGAGGATCTGTACCTTTTTGGTAGGTTCATCTTTTGTCCATGAATAGATATGTCTTCACAAGTGTGGCTTAAGGCTTAATTTCCTCTTACCTTCACACCAGATGAATTTCAGACTTCAAGAGCTCCCCATTCTCGAAGGCCAAAAATAGGTAATAATATGGATTGTTGAGGAAAATAGAGACATTGAGATGGTGAACCTTATAGCATATACTGATGGAGGTTTCAATACTTGTTTTCCTTTCAGAAAATTTGTATGATGTGTTTATGAACGTCAGAGATGATGAGGCCGAACATTGCAAGACTATGAAGGTCTGCCAAACCCATGGGAATCTTCGATCTCCTCATTCATATCCAGAGGGTGGTTATGAAGACAAGCCAGGGTGCATTCTTTCTCAAACAGATTGTCAAGGCGTCGTTGATTGTGTACAGAAATCGTTAAGTTCTTCCCCATCAAAGCCAAAAGTAGAACATTTAAGTGAGTAAGTATAAGGATTCCCACTGGGTTAAGTAGTAAAATACTTGCATACCAAAAGAGTAAAAATCCTACACACCTTTGATTATAGAGGGGAAAAACAAAAAAAGGGTTGTACTGGAACTCCTTGTAGTATTAGTGTTTTGTGATAGAATGAGAAATCACATGCACTTGGAGTATTATGTGAGTGGATAATTCGAACTTTCTTCGTGTAGTCATGACTTTGTGCCGAAAGCGTCTGTCAATGTCATCCATACCCTCAACCAATGTCTTATCTGAAGATGGTTAGCTGACAACATCACAACGTGAAACTCTTTCATTAGTAATAGTAGTGGTAATGCATGAGACACATATGTAGGCTCCTGTATGTTGTTAACCCCACATCACATAAGACCTGTTGATACTTGATACCCATTGGCATTTCTAGAGAAAGCGAAAACGATATGGTTTAAATGCTGCAGCACGTACACATGTAGGCTGTTTGCTGTTAACCCCACATCACGTAACACGTGTTGGCATTTCTTGAGAAGGGGAAAACGATCTGGTTTAAATGCTGCAGCACGTACGCTACTCACGGTAGGAAGGAAGGATTGTGTGTGGCATCTCCTAATTCCAACCTGGAGGTCTACGTAGGCTGAGTAAATGCTTATGCTGTTAATATGTCCATCAACGGTCCCATCCAAGTAGGATTCTTATATACTCCATTTATGTTTCTAAAAAAAGGATGAATCTTTTTATTTAAAAAATTATATTTTAAATTTATTATTAACTAAATAAACATTATTTAATTATTCAATATTAACTGAAATAAGATGAATTTGTTACTTATATTTACAAATTATATGTTTATTTGAAAGGATAAAAGTGAAACCCGATGATAGAGATATGCAAGCGATTGTCTTGACTCAAACGTGTATGGCATGGCATAATAATTTATTAGAGATAAATGAGATATAGTTCTTACGGACCAGTTGTATATTATAAATCCATTTTTTTATTCTTTTTCTCTTTCCGATAACTTAAGCCCATATTTTATTAATAAAATAGAATAAAATATAATATTATTACATTAATTAAAAAGACAGTTTATAATAGAATAAAATAAAATAAAAAGAAAGTTTCACTTTATATCAATAAAAATAAGTTACTTTTAATTTAAAAAATTTAAAATAGAATATAAAATGATAAATAATATTTCATTATCTTACATTATATTTTTTTTTCAAACAATATTTTACTATATCATATTATAAACTCTTTTATCTCTTAAAAATAATAACTTTTAAATATTATATTATATTTCATTATAAATTATTCCATTTTATTAAATACTTTACCGAACCATAACGGACAGGCGGTAGTTTTACGTTAACAACAACACAACTGTGCAAGAGAAGAGAGCCCATGCCTTTCCTTTTTGACTCACACTGATAGAAGACTTCCACACTCCACACTGGAGTTGAGCCAGCGAGGCACGTCTACACATTTTTCAAGTAAACGTATTCCCGCAAAATCCCCCGCCCAACGTGGGCCGTTCTCGCCCTCACAACATCTCTCTTCTCTCTCTCTCGAAGACACACTTACACGTCCCCTTCACAGTCTCGTCAGCACACCACTCGTACCCCCTTCAACATCTTCCTTCCATGTTCCTTCCAAAGACCAAGGAACACAGAAAGGGTAGCTTCTGTCTTGTTCATCTAGTGGAGAATTGTGAGTGACACATACAAGAATGGGAGGTCAGAGTTCGATGGGGGCATTGGTTCCTGTACATGTCCTGAGATCTGATGACAACCCAGAAACCACCTCAGAGCCACCACCTCCGCCTTCCGAAGATGTTGCTGGAGGAGATGGAGGAGAAGCGGAGATTGACAAGGACTTGTTGTGTCCGATATGCATGCAGATTATAAAAGACGCCTTTACCACAGCTTGTGGACATAGCTTCTGTTACGCTTGCATTCTCACTCATTTGAGAAATAAGAACGATTGTCCTTGCTGTGCTCGTTACCTCACTTCCAAGCTGATCTTCCCTAATTTCTTGCTAAATAAGGTTTGCTTCCATTTCAAAGTCTTTTCTTTCCTTTTATCATTATTCATTACTGCTTACCTCTCTACTGGAGTAGATTAGTATTGCATGAATTCATATAGTGCGGAATCGTTCATGCTACGGAACGTTCTATCTGGGCTACGAATGAATGGTGGTTCCATTTGCGTTTGTAGAGTAGTTTAGTCAAAACTCTACTTTTAGCTGGAACTACGAATTCGAGCTTCAAAGTTCATACTGTATTTCTAAATCTGAAAAGAATGACCTTTCTTACGATTGTCTGCAGCATTATGCATGTCTCCAAAGGAGAGATTCAGTTTGTAGACCTGTATTTTGCTATGATATATGAATTTGGCTTGTTTGGGACATTTTCCTAGGCATTTTATATTGTCAACTATGGCTTAAGTTGGGAAAAATTTTCATCAGATTTCCATTTATTCAGGAAAAATAAGCTGAGATACCTCAGTCTCTTTATGATAAGACAATGATTTTTCTACCGCATTTCTTATGTTCTTGTGTCGCCATTAATCTAGCATGTTTATGGTTTTATGCATATGATCTTCTAGTTATTGGATAGAACTTCTGCTCGTCAAATGGCCAGGCATGCATCTCCAATAGAGAATTTTCGCAGGGCATTACAACAGGTCAGTGTCAAACTGCAAATTGATTCTCCGACTAGAACAGAATTTCTTGGGAACATTAGTCTCTATTTTTGGACTGCTTAATTCCAATATTCATTTTAGATCAAAATCAGTGCCTAGAATTCATATGATGCAATGACTTTCTTGTGAACCTTATACAGGGCTGTGAAGTTTCGTTTAAGGAGCTAGATGGCCTCCTGTCTGTCCTTGCAGATAAAAAGAGAAAGATGGAGCAAGAGGAAGCAGAGACAAACATACAAATTTTACTTCAATTCCTCCACTGCCTCAGGAAGCAAAAGCTTGAAGAGCTTAAAGAGGTTTGCAATTTTATGTGATCCAAATCGCAGCATATTTTATTTACTTATAGCTTCATCATAAGTTCTTGTCATGTTTTTATTTTCTTGAACTGGTGGAATCTCGTTAAAGATTATTAGGCGACACCTACAGATTGGATGAATTTGACCATTGACTATATTGCCTAACTGATGGAGTATGATATAATTTTCATGCCATATGCAAGTAGGCATTTTCAGTTTAACATTCAGACCATGAGACTTTCTAGTGCCTTTTTCTCTGTTGTCAGTCACTGTGATCAATTTATGAATTGTATTAGGTTTAACCTGGGGAGCAATGATCTTCCTTTTCAGATTCAAACAGATCTTCAGTACATTAGTGAGGACATAAATTCTGTGGAGAGACATGCAACAAATATTCATTGGGGAAAGGGGAAGTGCTCACTAAAACTGAGAATGCTTACTCATGATCCCAGTACAGAGTTTGACACTTGCCCAGAGTCTACCGTTGCTGGAAAAAAGTGGCGTCATGCATCGGTGAGTGATCAAGGAAAATGTTATTTATTCAAGCAAGCTCTTACAGTCTTACCTGTTAACATGACCAAAAATCTAACTTTGAAGCAATGATACATGGGCTGAAGAGAATGTCAATAGTTTAAAATATTGATGGAGCTAAGGACAAAGATTCCAGAGTTTCAGTGATTAGAGTTTACCTATTTTGGTGGATTGAGTTTGCTTAGGAATGCCTTATTTTTCTAAGCTATACTTGATCCAATTGTTGCAATATCAATGAAAAAGGCACTTCTAAGTTTTTTAGTTATCAGAAAAACAACGTTGATGAAGACAGATTGGTGTGCTATTTCACAGTGGGGACTGTAACTTGCTATGAATTTTCCATTTCTCACTCAACGACGGAACTTTGTTTATTTCTTTTTTTGAGGATCGACAAATCAAATGATATTTTTGTTCCAATTTTTTCCTCTTCCTTTTTAGTTCTCATCCATCTTATCTTGCTTTAGTTCAACGAATTACAAGAATATTACTTGCAAAAGCGGCGATATTGGGCCAGACAAACATGTATACAGGACAGCGGGGATACGAACATCAGTAATAGAGAAGGATACAATGCTGGTCTTGAAGATTTCAGATGTGTGTTAACCACTTTCACTCGCCATAGGTAAATGTACTTCTCAGTTTTAATTGTATTCATGAACCATGGTAATTGTGCATGGTAGATTTTTGGTGTTTATGGAAATTCTCTCTGCTGCTCATGGCTAAGTCTGTTTGGTTATTTATGTCAGTCGATTGAGGGTCGTCGCTGAGCTCAGACATGCAGACATTTTCCATTCTGCTAATATTGTATCCAGGTAAAATTATGGTATCTGCCGTTCTTATGCAACTACGTTTCTCATAACTACTTCCATTGCGGGGATGCAGTCATGACAACCCCAACTACGCACTTATAGCTGTGGGCCTCAAGTCCATATTTCGGTTGAGGAGGGGAATTGGGTATTTTTGGCCTTAAGTAAATAATAGAAAAAGGAATCATTTTCTTGGCATCTGCAAATCCTTTCGTTTAGTAATATTGACATCATTTTGTAGCATAGAATTTGATCGTGACAATGAATTGTTCGCTACTGCTGGAGTATCAAGGCGTATAAAGGTCTTTGAGTTTTCCTCTGTAAGTTTTGGGCAAAGCTTTCCTGATTTCTGCAAGTTCCTACTTGAATAAATTTTTAAATCAGTGGCCAATTCTCTATAATTACATTTGTAGACAGGTATTTTTACTGCACTACAATTTGCTTGAAGGTATTCTAGGTGCTCCAACTCTTACATAAAGATGTTTTATCAATTGGATTTGTTGTCCATGTCATTATACTACTGTATCTTGAATATCTGATTGTTGCTTGTATGGTCATCTTTTCCTGATTTTTGAAATAGTTTACACTTCAAAGAGGCTTATTTGAAACACTCTTTGCTAATGATTATTTGAGTAGTCTGTTCAATCTATTAGTTTACTACAGTCTACATCACTGCTTTCCAGGTGATGAATGAACCAGCCGATGTGCATTTTCCAATTGTGGAAATGACTACAAGATCGAAACTTAGTTGCTTGAGTTGGAGCAAGTATGCAAAAAATCTTATTGCTAGCTGTGACTACGAAGGGATTGTAACTGTTTGGGATACAACTACTCACCAGGTATAGTCACTTCTGTTAGTTTGATTCTGTGTTTGTATGTCCATGGCAAACACGGTAGCAGATTTCCTAAGGCTATGTTTGGTTGAACGTAAAGTTTTTAATAGAATGGAATGGTGTATAATGGAATGGAATGTAAATGGATGTAATATTAGAAAATTGTTGTTTGGGAGGGATGGAAAGGTTCATAATATAATATAGTAAAATGTTATTTGGAAGAAGGGCTTATAATGCAATATAGTGAAAATTTATTTATCATTTTACAATCCATCCTAAACCTCCTAAATCGAAGGTTTCTTATTTTTACTGTTAAGGATTGAATGAGATGTAATATGAAACTCTCTTCTTCCATCTCATTTCATTCCATTTTATTATAAACCCTCCTCCCAAACGATGAAATAATATTACATTTCACTTTATTCCATTAATAAGCCCCCAATCAAACATAACCTAAGGTAAATCTAAAGATGTTTTCATTAATTGTCAACAAGGCCATCTTCTTATCTACGTTAAGCAATATGAAGGCACCTAAGTTTTTTACACTATCCTTCAACATTTAGCACTGCTCTACGGTCTTGATTCCGCAAAGCTTGTTTCTATATCTTTGACCATCAAAGTTGATAATAGTCCATATGATTTATTGAAATTCTATTGCCCTATTATATGTGTATTTGTTGTTAAATCAAACTAACCAATAATCTTCTCAAACGTAGAGCTTAATGGAATATGAGGAGCATGAAAAGCGAACCTGGAGTGTTGACTTCTCATGCACTGAACCTTCAATGCTTGTATCTGGCAGTGATGACTGCAAGGTATTTCTTTATTCATAATCATTGAGAATATGAAATATGTATTGGTTCATTCGACTTGGAGACAGTTATGCCAAATGGAAGGATTAGTTTGGAACATTTAGGAGCAGATAAAAGTAGGTAACTGGGAATTTGGCTGATCCTCCACATCAAGTCATATGATCAAACAGAAACAGAGATCCTGACAAATAACAGAAACAGACAGTACTACATACACTCTGAAGTGCACTAGTGTTGCTTCCAGATTGATGTTTTGACACACTGCAGATATTGCTTTTCATATACTGGAAATTACGGCTATCCAAAGCCACTCTACTTGTTCTTCATGTAGTAACTTTGTTGATGCTTAACTACAAGGATGGTCCCAACTATACATCTTTGCTGGTCTATATTTGCAGGTCAAAATTTGGAGCATAAATCAAGAAGCAAGCGTGCTCAACATTGATATGAAAGCAAATATCTGTTCTGTGAAGTATAATCCTGGGTCCAGCATCTATTTGGCAGTATGTATCAGCTCCATTTTGTCCACTCTTTTTGTTTAATTTCAGAATAAGGAGCGTGATTTTCTTCCAAGCTTCAACTAACATAATATCAAGACTATTTGTTGTATCTTGTCAACAAAAACAAATATTTTATGTGAAATGGTGTAATTCAATGAGCTGAATAGATACATGGAATGTGTTGCATCCATTCACATTTAAGAAACAATTAGTGTGAAATTGGTAGGTGGGCTCTGCTGATCATAATGTTCACTACTACGATTTAAGAAGTGTCAGACGGCCACTTAACGTGTTCAACGGGCACCAGAAAGCAGTCTCATATGTGAAATTTCTGTCTAATTATGAGTTAGCTTCAGCATCCACTGACAGCACATTGCGCTTGTGGGATGTCAAGGAAAGCTTGCCAGTAAGTAATGCATCCCATATGCCTTACGTTGGCAGTTTTGGTCTCTTAGCTTACCATCCTGTGTATTGAACTTCTCCACAGCTTCATACATTTAGAGGTCACACAAATGAGAAGAATTTTGTTGGTCTCTCAGTAACCAATGATTTCATAGCCTGTGGTAGCGAAACAAATGAAGTGTTTGTATATCACAAGGTAATATTGTATTCATCCCTTTCTAGTGTTTGTTGTCAAACAACAAAACCACTTTTGGCTGATTTAGAATTCTTGCTGCTTGCAGGCTATCTGCAAACCTGCTGTTTGGCATAGGTTTGGTTCTGATATGGAAGATGCTGCAGCTGCTGCTGATGATGATGGATCACATTTCACCAGTGCTGTATGTTGGAAGAGTGATGATAGCTCCACTTTGTTAACTGCTAACAGTCAAGGAGTGATTAAAGTTCTTGTCCTGGCTGCTTGAGTCTCATTATTAGATTAGAATACAAGTAATGAGTAAATCAGAATTAGGATAGAGTATTATGTCCTTAGCAGCAATTATGTAAAATGGCTAGTTATTTTTCTTGTTTCCAAATGGTGATTTCTGCTGCAAGACAATGTTTATTAGAATCTAATACTTTTTTGTATAATTGTTAATATATAATGAATTTTTTCCAATCTTAAACTTTTATTCTCTTAAAAAAAACAGTTTAAGGAAAATAATTAGGTTTTCTTGTGATTTAATGTTAATTTATCTATCAGACTACTTATAGTTTATCTACTTTATTATTATTTTCAAATGTTTTTATGATTGATGTTTGTTGAGCCTTCGGTTAATAATTTAATAAGCTAAATAGGAAGTAAAAGCAATAGTAAGAAAACGTACAAGGAGATGACCCTGGACTCTTTTGCTTTAATAAATAATAAAAAAGAAAAGTTTACAAATTCAAGGAAAATTTTTTGGAACCCCTCTTTGGTCTTTTGATATTAGTTATCTACACATAATCTGATGTATGAATATAATACTTGATTTTCCTCATTTTGAATAATAATAATACTTAAATATAAAGTTTATTAATTATTTAAGTATAAGTTCCAACTTTTTCTAATTTTAATGCTTTCCTCAAGTCTCCCCGTCATCTTAATTAAGTCTCACATTTAGAACTATTAACATAATCTTAAGTCTCGCATAATATTATTACACTATTAAAAGTAACTATTATTTTCCTTAAAAAAGCTCATATCATTTATTGAATTTGGTAGAATCTTTCAACGAATAAACACTCTAGCAAAGAAATCTAATATAAAGAGAGAGGGAGACGGTTTTGAAAGAAGACCAACGAGAAATTCTTCTCTGCTTTTAGAAGTATCTCATCATAGTGAAAGTAAGCAAGACGGTGGTCGTCGAGAGTGTCTCTCTCTAGGTGTCTCTCACCTAGGTTCGGCCACCTGTAGGCTCCTTCCTTTGCTCTTGCTTTCACAATCGTTTCCTTGCCTTCAGACGGTGCTACTGACTAGCTTTTGGTGTTCGACGTTTGCACATTTGCCCGGTGCTTGGACATTCGATGCTGTTTTTGTAATTTTATTTCGCCCAAGTCTTGCGTCCCGTAGTTGGGATTCGAGGTGACCCACAGCTCGCTCATCGGGGTTGCCCTGCTTCCCTTCGGTTGACTATGGGCCGTTCTCACAACCGGGGTATTGATATAACTGTCGCGTGCTTGGGTTACCAAGCTGGAAATACGCCTAGGTCCCTTCCGCCGCGCTCCTCCGAGCGTACCCAGAGGACTGTACCCTTGGCTCGACCCATTGGAGAACCGAATACTGCCCCGCCGGTAAGGCCTGCTCGACTGATAACACCGCAGTTGGTATCCCCCCTGCCGGTGCTAGGTCCTTCTCCTTCACTACCAGCTTTAGGTATGTCTTCTTCCTGAACTATCTCGAATTCTAGACTGCGACCTCCTCACCGGGGGGATGACGTAGCATCCACGGTTGAGGAGGAAATTGATTTGGGGAGTAAGGATACGGAGGATACGGTGTATACGAAGGGGGAGCTAGAACCGCCATATTCTACCATGCCATCCGAACCTCGGGCAGACGAGGTGTTTGAAGAAAGTACACAGGTTGAGTCGACTCCAGCAAACCCAGGGACACCAAAGAAGTCCTTTGCGGGGTTGTTCAAGTAGAATAGGGACCTATCCCAGGGGATGAAACTTACCTTCCAGGCTGTGGATGATGAGGTCCTTATGGAGCCGGCTGATGCAGTGGATCTTGACCACCACTGGGGTTACTGTCTGGTTGGCTGCTTCACGGGCAAATTCCCAGGGTTGAAGGCTGTCCAGGATCAGATGGACAAGTGGCAGGTCCCCTGTCGCTACATCCCCCATAATAGGGGCTGGATGATCTTCCATTTCACCTCCGAGGCCGACAAACTCCAAGTCTTAGCAGGGGGACCCTATGTGCTCTATGGGAAAACCTTAATCTTGAAACCACTCTCTCCCAGGTTTACCTTCGACTACTCGAAATTTATGCAAGTGTCGATGTGGGTGCAGCTCCCCAATGTTCCCCTTAACTATTGGCATAAACGCGGTCTCTCCAAGCTTGGTTCCAAGATTGGGTATCCTCTTTGCACGAATCAAATAACCAGGCAGCAGCTTCGATTGGGATATGCTCGATCATTGGTTGAAGTTGATGTGGAAAAAGGGCCAATCATGAGCTTTTCTGTCCACCTCCCGTCAGGATCCCGCTATACCCAACGGGTTGTCTATGAGGCGTACCCGAACTATTGTTGCCATTGCCATAAATTTGGTCACAAACCTTTCCACTGTAATAGAGAGAAGAGCACACTGCCGGTACCGGAGCCTATGGATCCTGTTGTGACTCCTTCCCCCAAGGTTCAGACTGATGTTGCGCAACCTCAGTTACAGCGTTCTAGTGAGCATGTGGAAGCACAGGACGGCGCTGCCCGTCTTCTTCCTAGTGTGGAGCTTCAGGCCACTTTGGATCCTGCCTTATTGGATCCTGCCTTACATGAGCACCTTGTGGCTTCTATAGATTCTCGGGGCCCCACTTCACGCCCCTCTGCTGACCCAATCCCGAGTTGCTTAGCTCTATCTGGTACTGCAGTCGTAAATCGACCTCCTTCAGGGCCAGTGGCTCAAGGCCGAGTGGGTAAGGCATATTCTACTGGGCCGGCATGGAGATCTCAAGGAATAAGTCCTTATGAATCTTCCTCCTAGTCATTCGCAACATGGTGATCTAAACTTAGTGTGTAAGCTTTATAAATTTATGTACGAATTAAAGCAAAGTCCACAAGCATCGCATGCCAAGTTGTGTTCAGCTCTTGAAGGAATTGGGTTCTCAAAAAGTATTGTATGTTTGACTTGGAAAGGCTGAAAAATTGATGGTGCTTATATATGTCGATGATCTTATTGTGACTGGAAATAATGAAGATTCAATCAACAAACTAAAGAAACTTCTACAACAATTATTTCTAGTTAAGGATCTTGGGCCATTGAAGTACTTTATAGGAATTGAGATGGCAACTTCCAACAAAGGTTTCTGTCTTAACCAACACAAACACATTCAAGATTTGCTTCAAAAGGCAACATATTCAAAACCTGCTCCTACCCCTTTAAACAGTAAATTGAAGAATGATTCGAATAAGGAAGCTCTTAACAGTCCCAATTGCTATAAAAAGCTTATGGGAAAACTTATTTACTTAACTATTACTAGACTTGATATATCGTATGCTATAAGTCTTGTTAGTCAGTATATGCATGCTCCCACTTTCTATCATTTGAACATGGTGAAATGCATTCTACGTTACCTAAAAGGATCAATTGTTTATGGGATTGTTATGAATTAAAATGGATATACCAATGTTGAAGGCTACAATGATTCAAATTGGGTTGGTAATGCAATTGAGAGATGTTCAACTACTAGATATTGTGTATTGGTTGGAGGTAATTTGGTCTCATGAAAAAGCAACAACATATAGTAGCTCACTCTAGTGCAGAGGCTGAGTACCGAGCTATGGCAACTGTTGCATGTGAACTTTTTTGGATTTGACGCATTCTTTTTAATTTGGCTAGTCCTTGTGATACTCTAATGACTCTATTTTGTGACAACCATGAAGCTATGCACATTGCAGCAAATCTTGTGTTTCACGACAAAACAAAACATATCGAGGCCGATTGTCACTACATTCGGGAGCAAGTTTAGTCAAAGCTTATCAGAAAATGTTATTTACGATCTTATATCAATTGGCAGATGTATTCACTAAGGTCTTACCTTCAGCTCAATTTCAGCGATTATTAAGAAAGCTAGGATTTGTTAATCTTCTGGATCTAGCTCGAGAGAGAATGTTGGCAGATACTTGATAAATTCTATTCAACAAATAATCAAGAAATCATTGCTTATATTAACAATTATGTATAGGATTTGAATACTCACATATTTGACTAAGGTTTCAGTACTCTCCTATATATACGTTGTAATTTATAGAGAATAATATAGAAAACATCTCTTTTTCAACCTTTCTTTTTCTTCATTTATAGACGTAGGCTAGATTATAGCAAGCTCAACACATGAAGTGGATGACATATATATACCTGCATCAATTTCACCTTTGTGATCAAATACAAGGAGGACATCCCCAATAAATTAACAGACATGCCGGCCCTAGGCAAGGGCAAGGCGGGTACCCGCCAAGGGTCCATTCTTATAAAGGATAAAAATATGACATATTTTTATCCTCGTAAAAAATAAAATGAAACAAAATGTGGTCTACTCTTGACCTTATAAAGAACAACAAAAAGGGCTCATATTTTGCTTATTTTTATTCTTACAAGCTAAAAAATAGTCAAAAATAGAAATTTTTTTTGCTTTACTCAAAACCTATAAAATATTAAGAACACTGACAACACTTTGTTTAACGGTATTTATGGAAATGCAGCCAAATTTTCACGAGTGTACTAAGTGGAATAGTGAGGATCCAGATCTTCAAAAGGTGTTGGTTGAAGAAAATCAGGGAAACTATCTTCGTTTGAGCTGCGTGAGAGGCCTCTTTACAAAGGAATCTTTTTTGCATACCACTAGCTGGCGAGCGAGTGAGATACCACTTTTGGGGGACAGAGACTCCACAAATTCTGTTTTGCTGTGTCTTTTGGCCATGAATGCAGTAAGATGCGACCCGCTTCATAGAAGGATGTGTTTTGTGTAGCATATCTAAATCAGCCGACTCAATTATGTCTGATCGAGTAACAGGTTCTCGAGTAAAAGCGTTCATTATGGCCAAGATGGATATTTAAAGCAGAGCACTTCCTTCGTCTAATTGTTGGTTAAAGCTAAGTGATTAACAGGGCCATTGTACACTTATTAGCTACAGATACTATCGTGGAGAGGAAGACAACCACTAGTCGACGAGGCTCAATGGAATCATTTTGGATTGGAAGAAAAAGACAACAACCATGTCTAGCAAAATGGCTCACGAGGAAAGTTACGCCAGCTCAGTTTCCTCACCTTCAGTTCTAGAACCAGTAGGAGCTGGCTTCTTAGTAAGGGGAGCCATGATGCGGGACGATCTTCGATTGACACCTGCATTGTTCATAGTTCATACAGAAGAGTAGTTTCGCCAAAAGACTACCTCTAGAAAATACAAAAAGACAAAACAACGACTTTGTAAATTGTTATGGTTATTTTTCCCACTCGCCTAGGCAGTGGAGAAAAATTAGGACTTTGTCTGTCTAATTTGTAAGTAATATTATGAACACTATACGAAATTTGATTTTGGTACGGTGTAATATCGATTTCAGTCAATATGAAAGTAACTTTTAGAATTATGAAATAGTAATTAAATTTTATAAAATTATAACATAGTCTCTTAATATAATGTGCTATATAATTCTTAATTTTATATTAACGTTATCTTAAAAAATATAATAATATAAATTTAAAATAACAAATATCTCTTTTTTTAATATTACTTTTTACATATTTCATATGTAAACAATTACAATTAATATAAAAAAAGATTGTTTAATTATCATATAGATATAAAACTAAGAATAATATAAAGTACTTAAAATATTACAATTTACATTATAAAATAAAGAATAACTACATCTAACATCATGTAGTAAGAATAATATAAGTCCATAAGCATTACAACAAGAGCTATTGTCTCATAATACAATAATATAGAAGTAAGACCTAAACAAAAATAGTTACATTTAAAATTTTATATTTATATTGCAGATATAGAATTTAATAAATACACCAAATATAAGTGAAATTAAAAGCAAAAGAGAAAAATAAAAACCTAGAACTTCAATCCAAGGCATAGATGCTCAAATCGCATGGACGTCAATTTTAATTTTGTACAAATCCTCATCGTTGAAAGGAATTTCATTATCGTCATCATTCAAATTCATTGCACCAAATGACATATTAATAGTTTCTCATCCAAGATTATCTTCTATGTCACTGTCATCTATGAAACTTGGTTCCTCATAAATATCTATTAAAAGATTGATATAGTTAAGCAAATTAGGTCTATCAAACTACTTCTTCAATTAAGAATCATAGTAAATAAAAAAATAATTATTAAGAAATTACAAAAAAAAATATTCAACTTTATAATGATAATAACATATCTTTTTCAAAGCTTTAATTTATATCGAACAAAGACCAAATCGTTAAATCTTTTGTGTTCTAATCTATTCCGTTTTCAAAATAGATACATTGCCTTCTGATATGACCAAATAGAATAAACATTCAATGATAATCTCAGCAGTCTAAAAATGTTGATGAGAGTCAAACCTATCTTCATGCAGTGGGTGGTAGGGACCGTCGTGGAAGGATCTTCAACTTAAGTTCATTTGTGAACACATGTTATTTACAATCCTCCATATCCAGTGCAGCAGCATCTAGTAGGCGGTCCATATCTAATGAAATCCATGAGCTTTGGAGCACAGTACAGACACTGGAACTCAGTTGTAAAAGTCGATGGAGTACATAGTCCAGCTCTGTAATGAGATGGATGAGTTGAAGGGGAAGGGCAACACTTCATCGCAACATTCAGAGCATCCACATGCACCAAATAAATAGCGTAGTTGTAGTCATTTTATATGAATTAAATACTTATTGTTGTAGATACTAATTTTTTATTATCAATTAAGATAATTTTTACTTTATATCATTAATAAACATTTTGTTTTAACAAATTAAATGTAGAAACAAATCAAAATATTATCAACAAATAACTGATAACTGTATAAATTATACATCAATCATATAAAATTAAATGCAGGAAAAATTTAAAAAAACAATATCAGTAAATTTATTGACAGAAAAACAAATTATGTCAGTAAAATGCAGTGAATGTACCGGCGGACAACTAAGTTCTATCGGTATAATTAGTCGTGAATTTACTGACAGATTTAGTAAATCCGTCGGTAAATTTACCGACAAACAAGCCTTGTTTGTTGCTGTAAACGATCTAGAAGGGGGGTTGAATAGATCTCTAAAGCTTTTCGTAGAATTCTACAATAAAATCAGAAGTTAATTC
>JANZLC010000002.1:16274050-16290119 GCA_026413385.1 Erythroxylum gracilipes | reverse complement strand
TGCACAATTAAGCAAATATTTAATAAGCAAATAACAAACATAATTCGTACTAACTTCCTTTAATATTCTAACCCCTAATTTAGGGCGGTACACATAGTCCCAAATACCTTTGTTGAAAGGACATTTAAAGAGAAGGTGGTTCTGTGATTTATCATGCAGCGAGTACATCGGGCAAGCTTTATCCACTTGCAAGTATTTCATTCTGTTTACGGTGGATAACTTGTTTTGTATGGCCAAAAAAAATAAAGGATATTCTCAAAGTTAAAACTTTACTCCATACCATAGCGAACCATGAAACCTTGGAGCGTTGTCCACGTAACTGGTTAAGAATGGTTTTGTTTGTAAGTTTGCAGAGAGGGATATCCTTTCAAAAAAAGGTGTCAGGTGTATATGGTGTCGGGGGTATCCTGGTTGGAGATGTTGCAGGCTTCGGGGAAAGTTCCAGGAGTTCCCATTAATGAAAGAGCAAGGATGGGTGTGCAATGAATGTAGAGAGGAAATTCTCGAGTATTGAGTATTGAGTCGAGTGTATCAAAGGACCCATACCTAACTAATTGTCATACTATAAAGAGACCAATCTTTTATTCCCCATTTTGTATGATACCTCCTGTTGTATTGCATCTCGTAATTTTAGTAACTCATTACACTTACCTCTTCTGCCTCTCACAAAACCTTATTTACTCTCTTTGCCACCTTTCATAATAATGATGCTTCTTCAATGATCCTCATTATAATCAACCATCCATGTTTAAGACAAGTTAATCCATTTAATTCTTCATAAAAAAATATTTCTAAAAGTTACTATAAATTGGCGAAAAATAACATTATCTTTAGCTTCTTATACTCGTGCTCCAATACCCTATCAACATTTAATATCTTATTAATTCTTGTGTCATCTTATAATGTAATCCTCGTCATCTTGTACCACTTGAAAAGTCAGTTCACTTATAGCTTGTCTAAATAGAAAAACATGCAACCAAAATAAAAATTGAAGTCATGTACAATAAATTATATATTTTGACTAATTCTTAAATATTTATAAATAATTGTAAGTTATTGGATGACTTTTTTTTTGTTTGTTTTTTGTTTGTTTGTATATTTATTTACTTATTTTATATGTTATTTTTATTCTTTACATTGTCTTATTTATTTATATTTATATTTGAAATTATTATTGTTGTTATTATCATCATATCAACAGTATCTTTTATGTCTATTTTTATTTTTATTTTTATCCATTATTTCTTTCATTATTTTAATATTTATCTTTAATTATTCTTTACTTTTTTTTTATTTTTATTTTTATTTTTATTTTTTTTTGATTTTTTGATTTTTTATTTTTCTTATAAATCTATCGATACTAGTTAAGGATAAAACTATATACTTTTGGATCTTTTCAACTTTGAGGTTTTTACAAGACTTCTATTGGTTGTTGTTTTTATTGTTGGACGATTAACTCACCATCAATAAAGCTACTCATCTCCGATATATGGATCAAAACTTTTAGCGTCTACAGCTTGATGGAATCTACAAGAATGGCCGCAAAGATGGTTCAAAACAAAATATCCTCAATTGCGCATCTCAAAAATTATTATTGGCATTACAGAAATTAAATTTTTAGGTATGTGATTTAAAGATAGATTTTACCAATAAAGTTTATATATTGCAAAAGAATTATTTCATCTATACATGGTCCAATAAAAATTTATCTGGAGTTTTGGACCTTCAACATCCAGGGCAATCCTTATAATCCACTCTGTATTTTCTCATTCGGAAGGTAAGTTTGATCCTCCGACACAAAAAACAAAAAAAAAACAAAAAAGTTTTGCCAATAAGTTTCCTCCATCTGTACACTCCTAATTTTGTTGAATAGTTAGCATTAAATTTCATTAATACTTTATGACCAAGCTTTAGTAATTCAATTTAAATTGATCTAAATTTCATTCCTTGTTCTTCATATAGGCAGTTCGCTTACTTATTGATAGCATCATCTACAGCCTAAAAATTCTAAGTTTCAAATCAAATTAACTTATTTTAGTTACCTTCCGTTTCACCTTCACAACTTTACTCTCCCTGTACTATGGAGGAGATAGCAATCTAATAATAACTTTTTCATTCTTTGCGAACTCTGAAAATAAAAACATAAGTATTATTCAAAACTTCTTATAACATAATTTATTCTTATGTAACAAAACCAAAACATGCATACAAATGAACATGCAAAAATGTATGAATATAAACCTAGTAAATGAGTGGGTATTTCATATTTGTCGGCTGTGATGTGAGGTCTGTAAGATATTCATATTCGTGGTCAACTAATTAGATCTGCATGTTATGTACTAAACAAATGTAAAGAAGCGAGATTTACATAGGAGAAAGAAGATCCTCATTTGGATGCTGTCTCTTCTTCGTACTATCTAATCTCAAATCATCCCCCACCAAAATGGAAATTCACAACTTGGACGGCCAGTCTGGGGAGGTTGAAAGGGAATACGGAGAGAGGGTGTTGGTACCTCCTCTCAACTTCGCCATGGTCGATGTTGGAATTTTCAGGTCTGCTTTTCCCAACTCTGCTAATTTTGGGTTCTTGCAATCTCTTGGCCTTCGTTCCATCATGTAAGTGAATACAAATGGGGTTCCTTTCTTTTCTGGTTATCGATGTCTTTTGTGGGTGATTGTTATTTGTTTAATAGATATTTGTGCCCGGAACCATATCCAGAGGCTAATAAAGAATTCTTGAAGGCCAACGGGATTATACTTTTCCAGTTCGGTATTGAAATGTGCAAGGTATAACCCTTCTCAATCTCTGTTTTACTCGTAACGTTTGTACCTTCTGCAGTTTCCCATCTGCAAGTGCAAACTTCAGTTTTATTCGAAAATTATAATTATTCTTCTCTCAGGTTTTAATCATATGCATCTGTTTTGATTCTCTCTAGAATTTATATTTCCAGCTAATTTCGATACTCAATTCTTCTCTACGGACTTGTAGAAAATTGTTTTCGTCCATCCATTGGAAACTATTTTTTCTTTTTTGGAAAATGAATGAAATTGTAGCAAAAGCTAGTTCAACATCACAATGAGTTTCAGCTTACAACATGAATAATATCACAAGACTGGTCAAAAGAAATAACAAAAGCATAGATTACAGGTTCCATCTGTTTTTCAATCCAGGGGTGAGTGATTTTTGCACATCTTTTGCTATCATAATAGCTCTACCCCAATTGAGGATATTTCCAGCCAGCTGGTGTTTGTCTACTTCAGCTCCTTTATACAACCTGTTATTCCTTTCTTTCCAATGAGTGTAAATTATAGTGGTAAAGGCCGTCTTGAGTATCATTCCATTCTGTTTTTGATGCTTGACAAGATTGGTAAACAAGTCTAGAGTCCCACTCCATTCGTAGGTGTGACTATCATCTAATAGCATGTGCAGAATTCTACGCCACACTATTTACCCAAAAAAAAAAAATCTACTCCACACTGCTTTGGAGTACCTGCACAAAAAATATAAATGGTTTCTATCTTCTTCAGCTTCCTTGCATAAGACGCGGGTGAAATCATAGGTGTCAAACCATCTGTTTTTAGTTCTAATTTTGTTTTTTATGACAAGCCAAGTGATTAGTGAAGCTTTGGGATTTAGGATTGCTTCCAAAGGAGTTCATGGCAAGGGACTTCTCCAAAACTGCTTATGAATAACTTGTGACAAGAATTATTTGTAAAGATCCCTTTGGAACTAGGAATCCTTATAATGTTGTCTTCTCTATTCCATTGATGTAGTTGAGGTAAATATCCTGTAAGAAGAGAGAAACCTCTGAAATTCCCATACCAATCTCCATTCTGAATCAGTGAGGATCCTTAAACATCCAAAGGAATTCTATTTTTCAGGTAGAGAATTTCATTCCTTTGAGTGAGGGGGTTAAATTTAGACCGGTTTTTATACTAAAACCATGTGATAGCTCCATTTCTTAGCTGATGTTTGATCCAAGGACATATTATACTTCTCAAGTTCAGTAATTGAGTGAAAGTTCAAGATCCCTGGAGTTTGTTATCTGCCAAAAGTTCTAGTTTTTGAGGTGAAATTCATGTATCCATTTGATCCAAAGGGCTTTCTTATCCTTATATAGTCTCCATATTCTCTTGCTCAGAAGAACCTTTTGTATAAGTGAAATGGGGATGACTCCTAAACCTCCTTGCTTCTTTGGAATGGTTAGTTCACTCCGTTTTACTTTTGCACATTTGGAATTCTTTGCTTTTCCAAACCATAGAAAAGCTTTAACAATTCTATCAATGTCCTTTATAACTCTCTTTGGCAATACTATGTGAGCTCACGAATGAATCAGCAAGCTGCTGAGTACTGATTTGATAAGTGTTAGTCTTGCAGCAACGGAAAGGAACTTGTTTTGCCATGCATTTATCCTGAATTTGTACTTTTCAAAGAGTGGAGTGCAATCTGAAAATTTTGGCTTAGCTGAGGTGATGGGTTCTCCAAGATATTCGAAGGGAGGGGAAAGCAAAGTTAGACCTACACTCCTGCATATCTAAGATGAACAGGTTACTCTTTTCAGTATTGACTTTTAATCCTGAGCTTTCTGAGAAAAACTTCAATATATTTAGCAAAATATTGGTGGATCGAATGTTTGCACCACTCAGAAGCTTGAAATCATCAACATAGATCAAGTGAGTTAGCCTGGGTTCCTTGCATTTATGATGAAATCAAAATCTTCCATTGCAAGCTGAGAGTTTATCAAGTAGTCTAGACAAACCTTCCATTACTAGGGTGGAAAGATAAGGGAAAAGGAGTTCCTCTTGTCTAATTCCCCCCGCATTTTTGAAAGGTTGTGTAGGAATATGATTGACAAGCACACTTGGAGAAGAGGTTTGTATGATACCATGATCCACTTTGCAAATTTTTCTTGAAGATCAAGTGCTTCAAGGCAAGCTTGAATGAAGCTCCAACTATCTGTATCAATCGCTTTGTAGAAATTTATGTTTGCAACTTTTAATGCCTCTCCTACTGTTGTAATCTTTTAGCAACTCCTATAAAAGAAGAATATTGTCTCCTATACTTCTCCCAGCAATAAAAGCACCCTGAGCAGGATTTTTGATTTCATTTAGGCAACCTTCAACCTGTTAGCTAGGAGTTTTCAATGACTTTGTAAACAGTATTACAGCAGGAAATTGGTCTAAACTTAGCTAAAGAGGAAGGGTTTTGCTTCTTTGGAATGAGACAACTGAAGGTATGGTTAATTTCTTTAAGCATATTAGAGGATGTAAAAAATTCCAACACAGCTTCTACGAAGAGGTTACCTATAATGTCCCAAGATTTTTGGAAAAATCAAGTTGAAAAACCACCAAGTCCAGGGGCTTTTGAAGGGTGCAAGCTGAATAGAACATTTCTGACTTCCTGAGCTGTGAAAGGGGTCACCATGTAGTCTTTAAGATTCTGACTTAGAGAGCAGTCAAAGAATCTTTTTACATTGAAGCTAGACTGAGTTGTTTCATCAATCAAGTTTATGAAGAAATTTCTAGTCAGCTCTTGCAAGACTGTCTGATCTGCATGAATGTTTCCCATACTGTCTCGCAATTATGAGATTTTGAGTAGAGAGGAACGAAAGAATTTTGAATTAGAATCCCCTTTCCTTAGCAAATTGATTCTTGCTTTCTGCCTTGAAATAGAATTATGCAAAGTCAATGCTTCTTGATGAGCCTTAAGCCTTTGGATTTCAGCTAACCTCAAGACAGTGTTGTAAGGAGAATTGTAGCAGGCTTCCTTAGCTTCTTTCAGCTTATGCTTAGTATCAACTAGGCTTTTAGTATTGTCCTTGACAAAGGCCTTGAGACCTGCCTTCACAATGTCATTGCAAACTATTGTATTCTGGCTTTGAATGATTTGGAAATTCAGGGTGATAGTATGAGTTTGGCAGCTACTGCCCAGTACTGATAATATCAGAAGATTACATATGAAGCGTCTTTTATGTTAAAAGAGGTATATGCTTGCTTGGCAGATTAGCAAATGCAACAATCTGTCTTTACTTGCTTTGCTGTTGTGGCTTCCACTATATTGTCATAGTTTAACACTATGAACTAATAATACATGAAAATGTAGTGTAGTTTTACACACACGTAGGCATACGTTAAAAGCATTTATGTTGTCCCCTAATCAGATATCAATGCACATTAGATATGCTGTAACATCCCACCCCCGACGGGAAGGGTAGAATAGTAATTTGGTAAAGGATGAGAGTGCTTGGGACTAATTAGGAATTTCCATGCATACTGGTATTTGTGAACAGGGGAATTTTTGCACATGAAAGACTGACTGTTGTAGCACGCCACCCTCGTGGGGCACGGACTCAGATATCACCAACGATGTCGGGTTCGGGTCACGCAGAAGTGGGGTGTTACACATGCACTATCCTCAATTTCCTATAGTGCTTCCCTCGCTAAATTTTCATCCAATGGAATGGATGTAAAAGTGTTTCTGGGATTTTAACTTGTATTTCTAACTTAACCCGTCTAGTTTTGTCCATATAATTGTGCTGGCCCGTAGGTGGTTTGCAAATAATTCTTCACCAAACCGATTCGTTGGATGCAATTTTGTAGGCTATCTTCACTTACTTCACTCAAATGTTAAATTATGATCCAAAACTTCAATGAAATACACTTTACACTCTCAAATCCAATAATATTATGAACTGTAATCTTTCTCTCTTTTTTTTTGAAAAATAACTGTAGTCTCTCTTGTTGAACTCCTGACGCTGACTGACCGGAAATCATTGAAATCGGCTATTTCATGCATCTGTATTCTGTACTATTAATTTCATTGACATGTAAATCTTGTAGCAACAAGAATGCTCGAGTGTCTCGGATTACATTAGCAATTTAGAACACCGTTTGGGACTTCAGACCTAACTCTTTTTCTAGGCCAAGAAAATCCATGATCAGTCATCGAGTACTACAGATACACCAAGTATTTGGCCATTAGAAGTATTGATTCTGAGATGAGCGAGAGCTTTCGCATTTGAAATGAGGTTTTGCAATGCACGTTAATAGTTGGTACTGTGGACAGGAGCCTTTTGTAAATATCCCAGATGAAGCAATCCGTGAAGCATTGAAAGTAGTTCTTGGTATCTTGAAACTTTGAACTTGTATACTTCCAACTATGCCAAGTCATGGCTTGCCTGTTTACAACATGCTCACGTATGTTTTACATGCCAGATGTTGAAAACCATCCTCTCCTAATTCACTGCAAACGAGGAAAGGTACTGCGAATTTTACCTGTTTTATTTCGAACTATTTCTTGTAATGTTAAACTTAGTTTGTTTTGTTCCATGTCTAGCATCGTACCGGCTGCCTTGTGGGATGCTTCAGAAAATTGCAGAGATGGTGTCTCTCATCTATATTCGATGAATACCAAAGGTTTGCTGCTGCGAAGGCTAGGCTATCAGATCAGCGCTTTGTTGAATTGTTCGACATTTCCAGTTTGAAGCATTTGCCTTTGTCATTTTCTTGTTCTAGGCGATCATATGGTAGGCAAAGCACAGTAGGTCAATAGTCTGTGACATGTTGAGATTGTTCTTTTCCTTTTGTTTCTTCCCCTGTATCATATTTGGCAGTGGCTTCACTTATTTCCTTTACGCTACTTATTCACGATTTCTTTGTTTTGTTACCTAAAAATGTAACGAATAGGAATATGACCTACCATGGGAACGGCTCTAGAACTTCCAAAAGTAGAAACTATCAAGTATCAAATAGAAAATTGCAACACAGGAGAATAAAAACAGTTAGGATTTCTACCCTAAAAACCCATTGACACAGACTCTAATAACATACATGAGAGAGTTAAGAGCAAATGAAGGAAATAAAAAGCTTAAAGAAGAAAGAATGTGGACGAGCAACAATCGAATCGCCAATGGCAAGAATGACGACTGAAACGATATCTCGGCCAAAACCCAATGTTTTCTCAATATACCTCAGTTCTTTCCAACCAGTAGACATTAACCTGTCCCCGGTGACCAATACAGGAACAGAGGCTCAAATCCAAACAAATTAATTTGGTACAGAAGAACAAACATCAGAATGCGAAAGTTCAAAGCTTTTAGCTTTTAGATTCAGAAACCACAAAATCCTTGCCGCCCCAACCTAACTCAAGAACTGCGCCAGAGACAAAGAGAGCACCAAGTCCAGCTTATAAAGGGCAACTACAAAGATGCCAACCCTAGAGTATGAAATGACCTTAAGAGCCTTGTATAAAATCACTAAAACGTCCCTCATGCTTTTTATGATAATTGGTTAACAACGGTGACACAACGTCTCGTGCCCTACTTATGCTCTGATGAACGCGTCGCTGTGGCTGTAGCAAACAAGTCAAAGTTGATGCCTTTTGCACGGCTCATCTTACGGTAGACAATGGCCTATCGTCTGGGTCCACCCTCAGGTGATTCAATCCAACAATTCAGCTAACCCTGTGAGTTACTTACTGTCTAGGGTTTGTAAGACCCCCATTCTCCATTTCTTACTCCCCTCCAGGGCCCAAACTTTTCTCCAAGTTTCCTTCTACTTCATACTTACCTCTCCTGTCATTCCCACCTTCGGGACTTTGCAGAGCGTAAAGGCTTTATCTTTTGAACTTTCCATTTATTACTTGTAAGTCCTTTTTTTATTTTTTCTTTTTCTCACTTTGTTCATGGAACTGCTGTTCTTGCTGTAAAACTCCGAAAGATTGTTTCTTCATTCTTTATTTTCATTTGATATTTGATAAATATTTCTAGCTCTTAGTTTCTGGTTTTGTGGGTTCTCTTTTTTTCTTTGTTCCTTTAGAGTGGGAGAGACTTTAATTATGGGGAAATCTGGTGGTAGAAAGAAGAAGGGTAGTGGGGCTTCAAATCATATGTCAGGTGTTGAACATAGCCATAGTTTGAACTCAAGGTCAGTACCAGATAGTAATGGAGATGTTGACTTGGACTCGTCCATATTTTTGAAAAGGGCTCATGAGCTCAAAGAAGAAGGGAACAAAAGGTTCCAAAACAAGGACTACGTGGGTGCGCTTGAACAGTACGATAGTGCTCTCCGCTTAACCCCTAAAAACCACCCTGACCGTGCCGTGTTTCACAGCAATAGGGCTGCTTGTTTGATGCAAATGAAACCTATTGACTACGACACTGTCATCGCTGAGTGTACTATGGCCCTTCAGGTTCAGCCTCGGTTTGTGAGAGCTCTTCTCAGGAGGGCTCGAGCATTTGAGGCAATTGGTAAGTATGAAATGGCGATGCAGGATGTGCAGTTACTATTGGGGGCCGATCCAAATCACCGCGATGCTTTGGATGTTGCACGAAGATTAAGGACTGCATTGGGTCCTCGACAGGAGGCTCAACAGGACCTCCAAAGCCGCCCATCTCCTGCTGCCCTTGGAGCATCAGCCGTTCGGGGAGCTCCAATTGCTGGTCTTGGTCCTTGTCTACCAGCTCGGCCAGTGTCAAAGAAGGGAGTGACCCCGGGTGTGGGATCTGTTCTATCACCAAACACTAAGCTGGAAAAGCCTCGGGTGAATATGGTTGGTGAAAACGGCCCTGAAACAAAAACTCATATGCCAAAACTTACGTTGAAACCTGCTAGCGGTTCTTCAAAATCTACTGCTAATCCAGGCATGAATGGCCAAGGAGAACAAGGCTTCTCTTCATCTGTTTCATTGCCTAACCATGGGAAGCGTTCTGACGTAGTGGTTCAGTTCAGGCCATTGAAACTTGTTTACGATCATGACATTAGACTAGCACAGATGCCTGTGAATTGCACTTTCAAAATCTTGAGGGAGATTGTGACTAAGCGTTTTCCCTCTTCGAAATCAGTTTTGGTCAAGTATAAAGATAATGATGGAGATCTGGTGACTATTACGTGTACAGCTGAACTGAGATTGGCCGAGGCTGCTGCAGACAGCCTTTTACCAGAGGAACCAGATTCAGAGAAACCCAACTCAGTCAGATTGTTGAGATTGTACATTGTTGAAGTTAGTCCAGAGCAAGAGCCACCATTACTGGAGGAAGAGGAGGTGAAGCCTCTTGAGACAGAAGGGACCAAAGGAGATGAAAGCCTTTCTCATTCATCACTTGATGAATCTGTTCTGGAGGCACCTGACACTGAAATCAACAAGGTAGAAAAAGATGTTCCAAAGATAAAAACTGGAACTTTGGAAGATCCAGAGAGCAGAGAAGTGGAGATGGATGATTGGTTGTTTGATTTTGCTCAGCTGTTTCGGACCCATGTTGGCATTGATCCAGATGCTCATATTGATTTACATGAGCTTGGGATGGAGCTTTGCTCGGAGGCTCTTGAGGAGACGGTGACCAGTGAGGAAGCCCAAAGCCTCTTTGACAAGGCTGCCTCAAAATTCCAGGAGGTTGCTGCTTTGGCTTTCTTTAATTGGGGAAATGTTCATATGTGTGCGGCAAGAAAACGAATTCCTTTAGATGAGTCTGCTGGAAAGGAAGAAGTTGCAGCACAGCTTCAAACAGCTTATGATTGGGTGAAGGAGAAATATTCATGGGCCAGAGAGAAATATGAGGAAGCACTCTTGATCAAGCCAGATTTCTATGAGGGACTGTTGGCATTAGGACAGCAGCAATTTGAAATGGCTAAGCTTCATTGGTCTTTTGTGCTTGCTAAGAAAATAGATCTCTCTAGTTGGGAGTCTGCAGAAACATTTAGTCTGTTCGACAGTGCAGAAGAGAAAATGAAAGCAGCTACAGAGATGTGGGAGAAGCTGGAGGAGCTGAGAGCAAAGGAGCTTAAAGGTCCTAATGCAAGCAAGAAGGAAGACATACTGAGAAGAAAGAAGAAGCAGGGAATTAAGGGTGAAGGTGAGCCCTCTGGAATTGGTAGTCAGGGTGAGATTTCACCAGAAGAAGCAGCTGAGCAAGCAGCAGTTATGAGATCACAGATACATCTTTTCTGGGGTAACATGCTTTTTGAGCGATCCCAAGTTGAATGCAAACTAGGGATGGGTGGTTGGAAGCAAAACCTTGATGCTGCAGTAGAACGCTTTTGGCTGGCTGGAGCTTCTGAGGCAGACATTTCAATGGTTTTGAAGAACCATTCGTCTAATGCGGTGGAAGGAGATGAAAAGCAGGTGCGGAGTACAAACTCAAGTACTGTTGGTGAAGGCAATCGGAGCAAGGATACTGACAAATGAGACAGTGAATTTTATTTTCCATTTTCATTACTTCCATAACTTCGCCCCCGTGTGATACGAAATAATGATACAGAATGGTGGGGAGGGAAATTTTCTCCCTGATTATAAGGGTTGATTGTGTAGTTGAGGGAATGTCGTTTTCCAGAGGTGAAGGTCTGTGTTTAAGTTTTGAGGTGATATTCTGTTGGCATTCGAATGAGTTGCTTTCCTTTTTTTTTTTTCAATGGAAAAGTTGAAGCACTCCTGGTTTCTGGTGTTACATCCCCATCTTATGGTCGTAATCCTGGATACTTGTCGTTATCAAAAGACGAATTCATAGTTTGGTTTTTATTGACGCGTGTGAAGTTTAGAAAATATTTTTTGATGAAACGATTTCGGAATTGCAAATCCAAAACTCTTGGACCATCGTATTGTGTTGTAGTCGCATGCCAAACCAAAATGTCGAGTTGGACTCACGTCAAAACTGCGTATATGTTATTTGTTTACAGGAAGAAAATATAGAAAGCACCCGGAGCTTTTATTTCAAGACAGAAGACAAGTTGACACAGAAGAATTTATGTCCTTTCAGTAACAATGTTGCAAGATATTTCAGGATTGGAGTATCACTCAATCAAAAAAATAAAAAGAGCGGTACACAGAAGAGGTTTAGTCGTTTTATGCAAACATTCAGGTTCAGTGGTAAATTTTTTTAATTTTAATTGATTAATTTTAATAATTTTTATTAAAAATTGATTAGTTTATTATTTAATAAATTAATTTTTATTATTTAGTAAATTCTTATGCATTAAAATAAATCAACTATTATTTATTTAATAATTTTTTAAATTAAACTTCAAACTCTTATTTAAAAAAGAACAATTTATTTAATTATGTTTTAAATTTTAAATTTTAATTTAATTTTTAGCCAATTTTATGATAATTATTAGTTGAAACTTGTAATCTTTATACTTTTTATCTTATTAGTTTAACTTCTATTTTTAAATAAAATATTTACAAGTGAAACTCCCGGGCCTTTTTAAGCAAAAAAAAATTCTCAAAGAAATTATAGATAGATACTTTGCTAGCAATTAATTGTACTGATGATAGAAAAGTGCATGTTGGGACTAATTATCTACCATACTAGTTTTGATACGTGCAAATCTACTCCAAATCTCTTATTATTGCAGAAATATAGGAAATGTTTTAGGAATGATTGGGTGCTATAATATCGTATACCTTGTATATTTATACATATAAATTCTGATCAATAAAACAATTGAAAATTATCAAGCCGCTTTAGCATGGTATTAGAGCGAGGAACGCTCTGCATCTGTGTGATATACAAACAACACGAGGAAGTTTTGCATCTGTGCGATGACAGAAAGTGGAGAGGAGACAACTCAGGGTAATTGAACAAAGAAAGGTCCATCACCTTATGAGTTAAATGCAAGTAACAATCTTGAAAATGTGATCACACAGGTGCAACTGAGAGGAGAAAATTATGAAGAATGGGCCATTGCTGTAAGAATCTCTTTGCGTGCTCGAAGAAAGTGGGGGTTCATATATGGCACCTACAAAGAGCCGAAGAATGGTGAACCTAAGATGGAGGATTGGTGGTGTGTCCTGGATACCAAACACAATTAAACTAAACCTGTGTTCCACTGACGTATGTGGAAAATGCGAAAAACCTATGGGAAGATATTAAAGAACATTTTTCAGTGGTGAATGGGTCAAGAATCCAACAACTAAAAGCAGAATTAGCGAATTGCAAACAACAAGGAATGAGCATGGTTGCCTAGTACAGAAAACTAAAAACATTGTGGGATGAGTTGGCCAATTATGAGCAAATTTTGCAGTGCACGTGTAGAGGATGCACATGTGATATGGTGTCCAAACTTGAAAAATGGAGAGAGGAGGAAAAAGTGCATCAAATTTTGATGGGGCTTGATGATGTAAGCTACGGAACAGTGCGGTCAAGTGTATTGGCAACGGACCCTTTGCCTTCATTGAATTAAGTCTATGCGACTATGGTGTAGGAGGAAAGAATGAAATGATTACCAGATTCAAGGAAGAAAAAGGAATGGTCATGGGTTTGCAGTGCAAGCAGGATTTAAAAGCAAAGGGTGTAAAGAGGGCAAAGACAAATCAGTGGTGTGCTCTCGCTGCGGAAAAATAAGACACGATGCAAAGGGGTGCTTTCAAATTATTGGTTATCCTGATTGGTGGGGTGATCGCCCATTAACTGAAGTAGGAAATAGGGAATCAAAACCAAGAGCATCTGGAGGGAGGGATAGAGGAAGCGCAACACACACCAAGGTGGACCACATTTTTGGGGGAAGCTGCAGTACCCTTGGAATGAAAGCAGGGAGACATGAGACTGCAAGATTGAGCAACGAGCAATGGCAAACACTGATGGACATGCTGAAATCGCACAAGACAAGCGACACTGAGAAAATGATTAGTAAGAAAGCTTGTGATTGGTGGATTGTAGACAATGGTGCCTCTATTCATATGACAGGAAGATTGCAGAACTTGTGTGAGGAGCGAATTATACGAGGCTGTCGAGTTGGAGTGCTAAATGGAGAAATAGTGTTTGCAAATAAAGAAGGAACAATGAAATGATGGTGGGTTCGAGCTTAAAAATGTCTTATATGTGCCAAAAATAAAATGCAACTTAATCTCTATGTCACAGTTAACAGATAAAGCACAATGTGTGATAATGTTTACCAATAAATTATGTTTAATGCAGGACCTCACTTTAAGGATGCTGATTAAAGTAGGTGAACGAAAAGATGAGCTCTACATATATCATGGTGTGAGTGGCAAAGCTTACCATACCAATGCAGACAACCAACTAGAGCTATGATACAAAAGGCTGGGACATCCCTCTTCCAATATTGTTCAAATGATTCCAAATATAAGTAGGTATTGTAAAAATAAGTCCATGAATAAATATGTGAAGCGTGTGAAAGGTCCAAGCAAACTAGAGAAAAGTTTCCTTTAAGTGAGTGTCAAACGTCAGACATTTTTTATTTGATATATTGTGATTTATAGGGACCTTATAGAACCCCTTCATCTTGCGGTGTTTCGTATTTTTTAACTCTCGTTGATGATTGTTCTTAAGCTGTTTAGATATATTTTATAAGAAAGAAGTATTCGAGATGTTGGTAAATTGCTTTACTTTAATAGAATGACAATACCAAAAAAGGGAGAAGGTTGTGCGTAGTGACAAAGGAACAAAATTTTTGTGTCTTAAACAATATTTCCAACAACATGGGATTATTCATCAGACTTCGTATACTGGGATACCATAACAAAATGGAAAGGTCGAGCGAAAATATCGTCATATCCTAAATGTAGCCCGCTCCCTCCGGTTTCAAGGAAATCTTCCGCTCCATTTTTGGGGTGAATGTATCTTAACTACTGGTTACGTATTTAACCTCACACCTTCATCAGTACTCAATGGCAAGACCCCATATGAAGTCATCATCGGCAAGCAACCCCCTTATGACCACTTGCGGGTGTTCGGATGTCTTTGTTATGCGCATAATCAGCATAAACACAGGGATAAGTTTGTGAGTCGTAGTCGTAAGTGTGTTTTCGTTGGTTACTTATATGGTCAAAATGGATGGAAGCTCTATGATCTAGAGAAAATAAGTTTCTTTGTGTCCAGGGATGTGAAATTTATAGAAGATCAATTTCCGTTTAGCTTGTGTTCACCATCCACTGAAGAGACTCCAACTATCATGTAACCTCATTCGGTGCCTATTAATTTGGTTGTTGAAGAAGAAGCACTACATTATATGGGCCCATCTGTTGAGACTCTTCTTGCATCAATTCTGATGTGCCCAATGTCGAAGACAGGGGGAACTTGACATGGCCCTTATTGCACCGCAAACAGGTGAAGAAGTGATTGACTTCCAAACTCCAGGAATTGATGTAAACCCCACTTCCCCACAAAGAAGCATGACTAACGCACCATTTGGAAGAGGCCACCACTGTGTGACTCATGCCATGATTCAACTCAGCCCATCGATACGTTCTGCACTTTCATCAGATAACTCAACAATACAAGCCGAAACAGAGCCCACCCTCTTCTCCGAAGATGTTAAGGATGCACGCTGGAAGGATGCCATGGCTCAAGAAATTATAGCGCTCCACAACAACGACACTTGAGATATTACCCCACTCCCTTCTAGGAAGAAAGCCCTTGGGTGTAAGTGGATTTACAGGATCAAGTATTACTCTGATGGTAGTATCGATTATCGAACAGTTTAAAGCACGCTTGGTCATCTTGGGTAATCAACAAATTGAAGGGATCGATTATAATGAAACTTTTGCTTCTATAGCTAAGATGGTTACCATCCGCACTGTTCTCGCCGTTGCTGCTGCAAAAGACTGGGAACTCCACCAAATGGATATTCACAACGCCTTCCTTCATGGCGATCTTACAGAAGATGTGTACATGAAATTGCCTCCTGGCTTCAAGGTGTCACAACCGAACATGGTGTGCAGGCTCCGCAAATCCCTGTACGACCTCCGCCAAGCTCCCTGCTGTTGGTTTGCCAAGCTCTCAGCTACTCTTCTCCTGTATGGGTTTCGTTACTATCCATCGGATCACCTACGCAACGTTTGGTTAGCGTCTTCAGCAGGCAGGGACGGGACGAAACAGAACAAGAATTGGAGACAGTGAGATGTTTGGTTGCAATAGACAGAACAAAGATTTTTGTCTTTGTCCTGAGTACAAAAATGTGTTTGATTGTCGGAGACAGAATAGAAAATAGTGTTAATAACGAAAATGCCCCTGTAGTATAATAAGAATAATAGATATATTCATTGATTATTTTATAATTGTTGCAATATTTTATTTACAAATTTGAATTATGTTATTATAATATTTATTATTAT
>JANZLC010000002.1:16262773-16273950 GCA_026413385.1 Erythroxylum gracilipes | reverse complement strand
AATAGATTGCAATTTTGGATGAGTTTGCGAACTCAATGAGAAACCATCATCGATGGTCCTCCCAATTCATGCATCATGCTTATGCCAATTTACTATTTTACTCATTCAATTGAGGGTGGGATGTTACAACCTTCTCACCCAGAGATCTCTCACCGGTTGGTTCATTTTCCTGGGCACCTCCCCGATCTCTTGGAAGACGAAGAAACAACACACATTTTTTAAATCCTCCGCAGCGGAATATCGATCCATGGCCACCACCACATGCGAATTAAAATGGTTGAAGGGCTTTTTTTTCCGCTTGGCATCTCTCGTCCGGAACCCATGCACCTAAATTGTGATAGCTAAGCTACCCTTCATATCGCTAAGAATCATGTTTTCCATGAACGCACGAAGTATATTGAAGTCGATTGTCACTTTGTTCGAGATAAAATTCTCCCCAATTGTATCCGCACTTTGTATGTCTACACATTCACGCTCAACTTGCTGACCTCTTTACCAAGACATTTGGCGCGAAACAGTTTAGTTCGTTATTACGTAAATTGGGCATTCACAATCTCCATGCTCCAACTTAAGGGGGAGTGATACACGTATATCTACTCCAAATCTCTTTTTAGTGCAAAAATATTTGACCCAGTAATATAGGAACTAATATAAAAAATATTTGAGGAATGATTGGGTGCTGTAATATCGCATCCCTTGTATATTTATACATGTACATTCTGATCTGATCAATAAAATGATCACAAATTGTCAAGCCACTTTAGCAAGTTTCAACCCAAATAATACATGAGAAAAGCCTTAAAATATGGACATTTGGAAATTTCACCATTGAATTTGAGATTGATTTTTGACAAATTAAGCATTTTTCCTTAAATTAAATAATATTTTTTACCATATTTCTGGTTGGTGTGATGTTGAATGGTGTTCAGTACTCTAGCTTAAGAAGCTCTATAATTCATGTTTCCTTTTCACAGTGCAGTTTGTTGTTATTGTTCCACTCTCAAAAGTGGAGATGTTGTTTGGGGATAACGTTGATTCAGCACTCCAACATCATGGATATATATTGGAATTGACATAAATGATAAGTTTGGAGATTCATTTGTTAGAAATACATGTTACCGGACTGGACTACTATAATCACAATTTAATTTCATAGCCGGACCGCAAATTGAATTGCCTAAGTACTAACCATAATGGGATGATTACTTTATTAATTGCATTTGAGGCACATGATAGTACCCCAATTACTATAAGTTGGCCCATTAAACTATAGTCCAGATCATCCAATTACTATGGTAACAATTAACCAATTCTACCCTTTAGGGTAGAAAGGTGAGATTGTGCTTATATAAGCACACCATGTGTATTGGATGATTATGAACAAGTAGAGGGTCTTCTACCATTAGTTCTCTTTGCAAAGTTTGTGTTTTGTGTTGTTTCTCTCTTAAGTTGAAGCATGACAATTAGTCAAATACTAAATATTGGAGGTATGTTCTTTAAGCTTATATTGCTCTAAATTCAAATGGATCTTGGTTGTTAGATGTATTTGATTATGCATTTAAAGTTTAGCATCATTTTCTTTGTTTCTTCAAATGGAAGTGGTGTTGGCATCTTTTAGAGTCACAGATATATCAGTATTAGGAGGGGACCATTTCCTAAGAACATAATCATATCACATGTATGAAATCTTCGGTTAACTAAATGTCGAATTGAACTTTTGAGTCGTTTCCCAAACACAACTTGTATATATTCCACAAACACACAGTTACATCTTATACATTAGGAGCTACCAAGTCCAAGTCGGAGTTATACTAGACAAGTTTCAAATCACCAGCCGATAGACTTTCAGACAACAGACTACTAGACTTGACTTCGAAACACTAAAAGCATTTAGATCCCATTACACGGCTAATCGAAAAAGGCAGACATCGAAGACCAACTTCATGTTTCATAAGAGAGACCCTAAACAGTTGCAATTGGACCACCAATATTAATGGTAGATTCCATGACCTTCATGGCTTCAAATCTTGGCTCCTTGGCCTGGAACTTGAGTCCAGCATAAAGCTTCATGTAGTCATCGAACACAAATTTTGGATACAGTTGGTTGTTCTCGGCTTCTTTTTCAACCAATGCTGGGGCCGGATAGATCACAGCATCGCTTCCAGGGTTGTAGAATGAAGCTATTGACATCCTAGTGCCGTCTGTTTGAGCGATCACTCGGTGAAGCACACTCTTGTATTTGCCATTGGTAATTACCTGAAGGCATTACAACCAAAAATCAATGACCTGCCATGAGATTCCAAAGTTTGTGGGTTAGGATAGTACTGTACCTCAAGTTGGTCACCTAAGTTGATGACAATAGAGTGCTTCATGGGTGGAACGTCTATCCATTGGCCATCTTTGAGGAGCTGGAGGCCACTGACCTTGTCATCTTGGAAGAGCAAAATTACGCCACCAGCATCAGTGTGGGCCCTGAGTCCCTTGATCAGCTCTGGTTTTGGGCATGGAGGGTAGTTGCTGACTTTTGTGCCAAAGTTGGGTCCTTTGGATCCATAGAACGCCTTCTTAAAGTATCCCTTCTCTAACCCAAGATTCTCACACAACAAGTCTAACAGTTGCTCTGCTAGTTTCTTCAATCCCTCAGCAAACTCCTTCATTGCCCTCCTGTCATTTCAATCAACATTTTAGCAACTCCTGTCATTTCTTACAAAACCATCAGCAAGCTTAACACAAATTAACTTGTAACGATTGTACCTGTAATCTTGATCAAGATCAGGTATTTCTTCCATGTTTGAGGCTGGAAGATGGCGCAAAAAGAAAGTGCTTTCCCAATCTAAATCGTCTATTTCGGACTGAACAGCATCAAGACCCTTGCTTGCCACCATTTCCTTGAACCTCTGCTCCATACACTTCCTGTAGTGCTCCTTAGTGAACCTCTCCACGGTGTCCATCAGCTCATGGGATATCCCATGGTTAATCAACTTTACACGAAAGAAGGTAAGAAAAAAGAAAAAAGAAGCGTAACAACTGAAGTCAGTACATGTAACTCGCCAAAGTTTACAAACTACTCCATAGATATATATATATATATATACATAAGGTAAAAAGAAGCAAACAAAAGAAGCAGACAACCATAAATAATGAACATATGATGTTCACCTCAAAGAAACCCCAGTTCTCACAGGCGTCTTTGATGATCTCCATGGTGAGCGTCCTATCTTCTCCATCAAGTTTTGAGAAATCAACAACTGGGAAAGCTTCCATTTCTTTCACTTACTTTGCTCTCTATCACACTTAACTTTCTCTTGCAATGTATGCACTAGCTCTATGCAATTCTCTTATGCTTGCAATGAGAGTATGCAGTGGGGGGTGGAGCTATTTATAGGCTATAAAGGAGGGGCAGAAAACTAATAAGTGGAAAAGCTTGGGGCACTTGAACAAATTGGTAGTATCCAAAGCAACTGTTTATGAATTTTGCTACAGTGTTGTCACTAACTTCTGTTCACCGCCTTGCTTTTCTTAACAGGAATTCCCTTTTCAACTGATTCCTTCGTATTTCCTATAATTTGTGGTTGCAAGTAAATATGATATAGGGAGTCGAGTTCGGGGGGAAAAGAAAGGACAAGTCAAGAGCCATTATGTTGATTCCAGTTACTTTAGATCAAATAACAAGGCGTCCAATAACTCATTAGCCATCCCTAATTTTTTTTTAGTAGAAAAAGGATTTAATTAATTTAATATAATAAATTTTTAGTGAAAAGAAAAAAGAAGGCTTACAATTCAGAAGTTCACAACAACATTCACCAAAACGGTGTTTTTGATATGTGGGCAGGGCGGCCACTAATTATATGCCAAACTTATGAATTCGGTCATTCTTACGTAGTACAAGACCAGATCAAGAAATTAATAACGAATGCTCTTTCCCAACAACTACGAAAGTAGCCAGCCCACGGCCAAGGGAAACAGGACTCGTGGAGGATGTATGAAGATCGCATCGGATGGAGAATGGAGATGGACCCCCACCAATTGCATGACCATCTCTTCTCTTGCCCCACTCCCAATAGGATCTGAATTACTCGCGGTTTGTCAGATCCCATCCCAGAGTTGGCTTTCTCAGTTCCACTTCCTTTTGCTTGCCGCTGCGGCTGCCACTATTCCCCATGTATGTGCCATGCTTTTGTTCTTTTAAGTGCATTTTCTTGTTCCTCACCTTCTGTGTTCTTTGAGTTGAATCACCTCTTTACATTGAAACAAATTAACACTTTGAAAAATCAGCTGCTGCATTCTTGGTAACATCTGTGCTTTCATTGAATTCATTATAAAAATATCTAGGAAGGTGCTAAATAATGGTCTAATGCTTTGCTGACATGGGAACTGTTTATAATGGGGCAGTTAATTAGATTACTTTCATGCATGAATAGAATTAAATAATCCTAGGGATGCACATAATTATTGCTCCCCATCATGAATATAATACTATACAGTATGTCTCAACTCTCAACATATGTAGCCACCATTGAACCAGAGATGCAGAAGATAGCCGCCAGACTATACTATGATTTTCTATATATGGGATAAACTTAAAATTTATGTAAACTCGTGTCCCACTTAAATTTATATAAACACTTTCTTTTGTTTCTTTTCGGGTATCCAATCGAATCTAGATTGTAAAATTGAAGCATTTCTTTCTTTATTTTGTAAATCTCCTCTCAGTCCCACCTTAGTATTATTTAAAAAATGAGATGGACGTAATGGCCTTAAATATTCACCATTCTTTTCTGCTTCTGCTTGTCTCCTGCTTCCATTACCTTGCATTATTCTGCTATCTTAACCTTGACCGATGCGGTCTTTTGTTGATTAAAAAATCAGTCAACTTTCAGGGTAAGATAACTTGACTTTTCGCTTTGGAGGGCACAAAACCCTCAAGCCACCGAGAATTCAATCCAGATTTTCTTTCCAAAGGAACATGAATTATAAAATATGAAAATTCAAGGTGAAAGAAAAACGTAGGTTATATTTTACGAAATATGCTCGGTTCACAAAAATCTATATGAACTGGCTCATTCCCCGCTATAAACACTCAACTTCACGAGAAGTGGATTTAGGGGAATGCCTTTATTTTCTCACCGTTCACGTCTCCCATGGATGTTTTTAACTTTTGCCCTTTACCAAATGGTGGTAATAAATACAGATAATATTAAACCGAGTACAGATAAAAAAAAAAAGCTATGCATGAGCATGACTTAATGCTGCAAAAAGGAGGATAGGTTAGTAAGGCGGCAAAAGTTCAGTGAAAGATCCAAGTAAATGAAAAAAAAAATGAACCATCTTTCGCTCAAATTGGGTCCTACAAGGAGATATTGGAGAGGAATATACTTGGATTTATGACAAAGCAAACTTATTGAAACTTGAAAGAGTAAAAAGCAAATTGTACGGAAATGTACACATATGTATGTGTGTAGATATATATATATATTCTTACTCTTTAAATGGCCTTGGAAAGTGCATGTGTGTGTTGTCAGATCAAATGTACTCGGGTATTATATCGTCCAAGTACATTTGGATAAGTATACGGTCTGATTCTATCTGATTCAGTTTTCACTTTTCAGTTGATTAAATTTTTTTGAATATAATTTAAAATTCAATTAATTTTACTTTTTTGAGATTATAAATTCAATTAATGATAGATTTATGATGAATACAAAATCAAGGCTGAAAGGATAAATTAAACCAATACAAGTAGAACCTTTTTGCAAATTAAAAAGTACAATACCAAGCCCAAAGGCTTAATGAGATAACAATGGATTTGGAATCTAAAAATACGAATATGTTATTGCACTCAATTTTCGATAAGCATTGAACATGATTATAAGATTATTTGAGTGTAATATTTATGGTGTATATGGTATTCTATATAGCACTTTTCATATGAATGTAGCCACTAAGTTGTATTTGTGAAGATTATTTATCATTTTACTCGATGATCGTAGCAAGTCTCTTCATTTTATTATTGAAAATCATTCTATATCTGGTATTTTTACATATGGTAGATTGTAAATCATATCACATGCATATTTTAGGAGTTGTGGATGGAGTTTATGTAAGTGAAAGTTGAGATGACATGTTTGGAGACAAATATACCCTAATGCTTTCAAAAAAATGCCAAGTGTGATTTGATAAATGGGACGAATATCCCCATGTAGTTTAAGTTTAGGGAAAGGTCATTTGCAATATGCATATTGGAGAAAAGAATACTTTATAATTTCCATAATATATACCACATTACAAGGAAGCGATAAATTCTAGTAATATTACAAAGAAATAGTAGGTAGCTAGCATGAATTACATCAATATTTCAAAAAACTAGTAACAGATAATGGTGTATACAGATTTAAACATGTCATATATATAAAAACAAACTTCCTTAAATCATCTTGTACACTTGCTTACCATCAAATTGACGTGTAATATTTATCTTAATTAATTGTAAGAATAATAGATAAGTATTATTAGTCAATAATCACATATACTGAAAACTTTTATACTCTCCATAATCTTACACACTAAAACACTCATAAATTAAGTCGCGTATGATCTCACACCTTAAGCACCTTTAGAACACTCAGGCGCTTTAGAAACCGATAATGTGGTTTTCTGGGTATAGGCATGGTTCTTTAAGAACATGTGTTGGGATACTATGGACTTGTAGGTGGCAGATAATGGGGAAGTGTGAGGAGGAGAAGCGAGAATAGTTTTAGAATTGGATAAAAAAAGGGTTAAATCCAAGTTGGGTATTTGAGTTGTGACTTGTGAGTCAATTCATGGGATACTCGGCTTATGCAAGAGTGCCACTTGTCTTAAAAAGTTCGGCTTATTAGAAGTCATAAGGGCTCCTCACAGCATGCCTAGTTTGTTTAGTGAAAACATACCAAACTTGAAGGCATTTCAACAAAATATCTACTTAAGAAGGACAAGCCTCTTTAAAAAAAAAAAAGATCATGGGAAAAAGTAAGTGAGAGATTACCAAATTATTTATACTTATCTTGAAGGGCTTTCAGCACTTTGTATAGAATAAAAAATACAACTCATTGTCCATCAAAATTAAGAACAAAAAGGTAATAATAGGACGTGAAATGGGGACTACAAGACAGACAGTATGAATTGTGCCACATACAGGTAATCAGATATGTTGCCTAATCAAAACACGATTCCATAAGAAACACTTGAATATCAGTGAGAAATGGCAAAGATTCTTGGGACTTTGGTCGATAAAAACAAGTTGTTGAGAGAGAAACAGAGATTGGAAATAACAAAGTGGATGTCACAATTAATGTTTGATGGTTCGAAGAGACAGTCATGATTCGAGCAAAAGATTGAAAAGAAGCTTTATATCCCAAAACAAAAGTGGAATTTGATGCAAATGGAATAGCTACCGCTACCTCATGCATCTCCTATAATCATAAAAGAAGTTCGCTTTTGTTATGTAACAAGTAAACATCCATCTCATATTTTATGGAATCATATGCTCCCTCGGTCCCTCCTTTTACTTTCATTCGCATTGTTCATAATGTTTTTTTTTGAACTTCCATTTGTCCTTATCCACCATATTAACCTTTTGCATACTTGCGTGTATAATTATTGACACACGCATGCGAGGGATTAAAGAAAAAAGTTGTCGGTTAAAGAGATTATCTAATTAAGATTAATTAGAAAAAAATTACTAATCAATCCACTTCTTTCAATGTTGGAATCAAAATAATTCTTCTTATTATAATATTAAATTGTACTCCATTAGGAGTTTGGCCTCCAAATTCTTCAAAATAACTTTTGGTTTTGGTTAGTGACACTATTCTATTCTATATAGGAAGAAGGAAGAGCTCTTTGATATATGTAACTCAAAACTTGCGTTTCAGTACTCTAATTTGCCACTACTCGTCGGATTGGTGCAGGGCATCAACATTTTACATTTTACCCCAAAAACCTCCCTACTGACCCTACCCTTATGAGTCGAATTGAATCAATAATGGTCAAGGCAAGAATTACGGATTGTCAATATCCACTGCTTTGCTTTTAAAATATTCTTACAAGGAAACAATAGAGCATACAGAGGACAAAAGCAGGGAAATAAGAAAGCTAGGGGCTTGATGGTTGACCACAGTTGGACCCTCCATCTGTACTTTCCACCTTAGGTCTCGCAATTCAGATGAGCACACCCCAACCTAAGCCGCTCATTTCGCCTTTTTATTAATTATTGGATGTTTCCACATAACTACCCCAGAAAACAAATGTATAGAGACAATCCTGATAAAGTCTAAATCCATGGCTGAATCTATGGCCTTTGGACTCAAGTTCATTGACTAACATCTCTTCACCGGTTTATCGACGAGATTTGTGTACTTAATTCATGTGACTAAAGTTTTAAAATGTGACACACAATTTTTAATAGAATTATAATATTTTTTAAGTTATCCATATATCATAAATTGACTTTTATTATTCTTTTGAAAATGAGTTTGGAGGAAATCTCTATCTGTAAATGATAGTCAAATTAGGTATTTATCATACTTGGCATAAAAAACAAGGAATCAATTCAAATCTTCAATTACGTGATCATTCTGGTCAGTGCCAAAAAGACAAAGGAAACAAACAAACTCTCTAAACAGTACAAAATGTAACATGATTTTTAATATTTTGGATTTAAATTAAGTTTGTTAACTAAAATAAATGATGATTTAGCACCTATATAGGCATGTTATTGATTAGTATGTACATAAACTTAAATCTAAAAAAGTTGGGTGATGAGTAATTTGAATGACTTGAAAATAATATGATTTCAATTCATTAATCTATCAAAACTATTTTTTTTTAAAAATAGAAATTATGATTTTAGGTAAGATTATATTGTCTTTAAAAAACTTGAATGAGACCATCAATCTTTATATATGCATTATCAATTGATTTTCTGCCAAACAATGGTTAATTGTGTTCAATTTGATTAACATCAAGGACGGACTTGTTTGAACTTAAAAAATGTTAAGACCGTCAATTATGTTGAGAGGTTATCTTACCTTAATGGATCATGGCCAAATTGATTTGGGAGAAACTCACAAGCAAAAGGACGACATTACGTATACAACTTTTGGAAAAAAAAAAAAAACCTTTAAGAACAAAACATAGCACATGCTGTACTGGAACTCGATGTATCGCTATCTTGGTCATGGATGGAGTTCTAGGTTCCATGAACACCCTATGAAGATAATTATGAACCTGGTCTCTTTTTCTATCTGTTTTATTTCTTTTTGGCACTTTTTATTTGTCCTCTCCAACCTCCAACCTTCAATCCTCAGACAATGAATGGCAAACCTTTTCCACATATATCTTGGATTCCCTATTTGCGAATCCTATTTTCTAGGCTTACTTCAAGGGAAGGACCAAACCCAACGATGTTTTTCTGATTATTATCGTGGTTTGACTAGAAGGAATTGTATGTGCCCCGTATTTTGTGCTGCAACATCGATCTTTTATTACCTAGCTACCACATGTTTTATGCTTTCTGTTCTTTTATTTAATTATTTTGTGGTCCGTGTGATATTCTATTACCAAAATTTCTGTACTTGCATCTATCTTATTTTATGCCTAATCATTTTGTTCGAAATTCTACATTAGAAACATATATAAGAATAAAATAAGTTTTCCTTGTCCATTGAAGGGACTGAAATCTAATTGAAGAATAAGACTCTCAAATGAATATCAATTTTTTAATTCTAGTTTTTATAAAATAAGTTAGTTTATGAAAATGAACCTATTAATTAATAAATCGATTAATTTTTAATAACAAAAGTTATTAAAGTAAATTGAACTAAAAAATTGAATGGTTAAGGTTTTTATTGTTGATCGGGTCGAATCAGTTTGTATTTTTAATCATTGGTTCAATAAATAAAAAAGATAAAATATACTGAAATTTGAATATGATATTCAATATGAATATCATTAAAATCTTAAGATCTTGAAACAGACAGTCTAATGTTTTGATTTGCACATATCCATGAATGTGGAGTTCTCAAGCTTAGTATTTCAAGATATCGTAGGGAGGTATTCGATATTTTGGTTTTAGCTTGAAGAGCACACATTGTTGGACAATTTTGTCATTTCCTATAAAGTTGTATAACTATTAATTGTATTTTTTGGTTTTTAAATAAATTATCAGTTAAGTTACATAATTTGATCCAGATAAAGATAATAAAGTAGCCCAATAAATGATCTAAATTAATGGGTCAAAGTCCAGATGAAAAATGGATCTCAATTAGTGCGGACCGGATCCATATCGATCTTATGATTGGGAAGCCTGATATGGAAGTTATATAAAAGTTAAGGTCTCTTGCAGTTGCTCATATCAATCGTAAGCATAAGGAATCTCTGACCCGTTAAGAGAGCTTACATATTGAGAAAACTGTAGAAAGACTTAGCCCGTATCTCGTATAATACTTTCCATAAAAAATCCCGGGAGACTCGTGATCGTTTGGAGCTCGAAATCGACATTGAAATTAGAGATGGAACCAAAATCAGGTATTCTGCATTACCTTTATTTTTAATCCTTTCATGTTGATAATGGGTACGTAATAAAGTCTGTACTACGTATTACATGTGGTATCAGAGTGGTCACGTGATTGGATCGCTAATAAAGGTTTTTTTTTTCATCTCATATGGTTTTCCTCAATTTTCGATTTGTTTTTCAGCTTTTTTACGTATATAATTACATAAAAGTGGTATACATAAGACTAGCTATAAAAAATGGGTTGAAAATTGGCCAAACGGAGCGAAAAACGGAGTCTTAGGATGTCGGAAATTGCCTCCGGCGTCAGAGGGGAGAAGATGTCGGGCGCGTGCACTATAGTAAGTGAGGGCAGCTGCGTACGGTTAGCGCGTGCATCACGTCGCGCCATGTCACTCCAGCGAGTGACGGACAAGTGTTGTGCATACAGCGCACACACGACTCCGTACTCGCGCTCCCAAGAGCGTGGGATGGCGGGCGCGTGTCGCGCACACTCCCATCCGAACCTTCCACTTGGCACGTCGGGAAGCTGGACATGTGGTGGCGCGTACAGTAGCCATGCATCTGTGAGTGGTGCGCGCGTGATGCGGAAGTGCTAGATACATCTGTCACGCGTCGACGCTGG
>JANZLC010000002.1:16236665-16252785 GCA_026413385.1 Erythroxylum gracilipes | reverse complement strand
GACTTTCATCTGCTTTTTGTATCAAGTTATTCTCCATCTGCTTTTTATAATTCTGCTTTCCATGCGTCCATCTGCTTCTCATTTTTATACTTCTCTTTGTTTGTCATCAAAATTATTAAGTACGTAAAGTCTATTTTGACTTAACAAGTAGTTCATATCAAGGATAAAGCCAAATAAAGGGAAGGAGAAATTGATAGTATAAAGAAGTGGAAGTAATATTTAAAGGGGATGTATATATTGAACTTTGCTGTAAGGTTCATTTAGTTTTTATAAGAAACATTTTATATTTGATCTTTTGATCAATTTTGGACAATGAAGGTTAAAGTTTTGCATTTAATACTTCTGTTCTATAGTTGTTGTTTAATGCAAAACATAATGGTAGAACTTTTTTATAATATGGTTTGTATAGAATGTGTCTTACCCCGAATTAGATAAATGTTTCTTCGTATCTTACTAAACAAGTTATGAAATGAAGGACCTTGATGAATGAGAAGTCATACATGGTGTGGCATAAAAGTTTAATCCACATTTCCAGAGCTAGGGTTGAGAGATTGATCAACGAAAACATTTCTCAATTCTAGATTATGACGATCTAGGAACATGTGCTGACTATTGCAGGAGTAAGTTGACTAATAAGGATATTTAGATCAACTTATGCTTCTGACTTGTTGAGTCTGATACATAAAGATATCAATAAATCTTATACAGTTGCATTGTGCAATTCTGAATGTATTCTGACATTTATTGATTAGTATTCCCATTACAGTCATGTGTTCTTACTTAAAGACTGAAGGTTGAGACCCAATTAGAAAAATTCATCAAGATAGTCAGATTTGACCGTGGAGGAGAATATCATGGAAAACATGGTGTTTCAGGACTTTAAAAGGTCCATTTGCTAGATATTTGGAATCAGTTGGAATAGTGACTTAATTCACTAGGCCAAGTAGTTCTGAGCAAAACGGTGTGTTGCCGCCCTAAGGGACTTGAAGAAGTTGATGCAGAGTAGGACTAATCTACTTGATTATCTAAAAGTTTGAAAACCCAGCCTTGCACACATTCGTATAATAGGCTGCCCTACTGAGGTGGTATAATCCTTATAAAGAAATATTGCATGCTCGTTCTGCTCATTGCTGTTTAGTAAGATATCTCGACCAAGTTAAGGCTACAACTTTTACTGTAAAGAAGGAGGGACTGTAATAGTGAAGTCATAAACAGTTATGTTTCTGGAATACGATGTCTATAATGATGGTGGGCCTATTGACCCCTTCAGATGATAGCAAGGTAGATACTACAATTATTACATATCTGCTACTCAGACAGTTAGATCCGGTGGATCTAGGTCTTTGTACCATGCCTGTATAGGAACAGGAATCTATACTTGTAGACACAGAGGTTCCTGGGGGTACAAAATCTAATACAGTTAAGTAAATCTACTGGAGTGAGACAACCTACTATCCCATCTGATTTCATAGTCTATCAGGTGAATATGACTATGCTATTTGACATGTTATGTATTCAATTACTTTTACAAAAGTTGTTTCTGGACCAAATGCGGATGTGTGGTGGGATGCGATGAATAACGAGACATAAGCCAAGAAGCACAGTAAGGTTTGAGAGTTAGTTGATTTGCAGCGGAACTGCAAACCTGTCAGTTGTAAATTAAGTTTTTAAGACCTAAAGTATTTCAGGATAAAGTTCAGCGATTTATGGGCTCACTCAGTTGCTTGATGGTTCACTCAGAGAGAAAGATTGACTTTGTGTTACCTTTTCTCTCGTATCATTAGAGGATACATTTTAAGTGATTAAGGCAATTACAACTCATGATGATATAAAGTTACATTAGATGGCTGTCAAAACTGCTTTCCTTAAGTGGTCTATATGGTACAAACTAAAGAATATTTTAGGATCCAGATAGAACTGACATGGTTTGCGAGTTATACAAATCAATATATGGTTTACCTCAAACCTTCCAAAAGTGATACCTTACATTTGATGAGGTTGTGGCCTCTTTCGGCTTCATGAAAAATAAAGTTAAAAGATGCTTGTACTATGAGGTCAAAGGGAGCAAAGTTATCTTCCTATTACTGCATGTGGATGATATGTTACTCACTTCAAATCACTTAACCATGTTGTATGAGGTTAATCAACTTTTGGTCAAGAACTTTGACATGACGGACCTTGGTGTAGCATCTTCTGTCTTAGGTATTCAGATTCATTGGGACAGATCTCAATACTCATTAGACCTCTTATAGAATGCATACATTAAGTATGTGATACAAAGGTTTAATACGGTTAACAGTAAACCTATCGTAGCACCTGTCTCTCAAAGTGAGAGATAATCTTTGGTACAGTATCCAAAGAATAAAGTAAAGAGAGAGGTTATGAGGAATGTTTTGTATTCTAGTATAGTTGATAGCCTGATGTATGCTCGGCTATGTACTAGATAGGACATTGTATTTACTGTTTAACTGTTTGGTCAAAATCTGGTTAATCTAGATGTAAACCATTGGAATGCAGTCTAGCAAGCGTTAAGATACTAAAGGGAATCAAGAATTATATGTTGACATATAGAAAAGTCAACAGACTAAACCCCATAGGAAATTTAGATTCAAATTTTAGCTATGTGTCTGAATGATCAAAAGTTCACTTAAGGTTACAGTTTTAAATTTGTAGATGGTACAATGTCGTATAAGTGTGTTGAGAAGACAGAGGTAACTTCCTCAACTATGCATGCAGAGTGCATGCTATGGGGCTGCTTCATAGACGGTTTAGCTCATAAACTTGATTTTTGAGTTGTTTGTGGTTGATTCAGTGGCTAGACCCATTCGGTTGTACTGTGGTAATCTTCTTGCTGTGTTGTTTAATAACAACAGAGAATATCACAGGGTCTTAGCATTTAAAGATCAATTATTTGGTTATAAAGGTGTTGATACGAAAAGGTGACATTAAGGTTTGGAGCATTTAAAGACTGAGAAACTCTAAGTCGATCCTTTAACTAAAGTACTTCACCCACTTGTGTTTGTAACACAAGTATATAATATGGGTGTTTTGACATCTTTAGACACTATTAGTTAGGGGATCGTTATGTTTGCTCTATGTACATTTGTACATTTTGATGTATTATGATAGTATGATAGTTCATTGATAAAGATGATCATCGTTTATCCTCAGTAATGCGTGTTATCATACATTGTCATAATACGTATGAAAGTCTTAGGATTTGTGTCGATCTTAAGCATTTAAAGGTCATTGAGCATATATACAGATTAATCTTGTGCCTATGTCATTTAAACACATATAGTTTTAGTATAGATATCTATGAAGTTTGACATGACATAAGGGATGTAAGTTTTTAATCCCATAAAGGTTCTCTAATTCAGTTTAACATTCAGTTGGAGAACATAAAGGTTTTCTCTAATGCGGTTTAGCATTTGGTGAGAGGAAACAAGTTTTCTCTAATTTTGTTTAGCATTTAGTGAGAGAAAATAGGATTTCTCTAATGCAATTTAGCATAAAGTTGGAGAAATTGAGACCTATAAACGAAGAGGATATAATTTATATCATAAAGGTATCATCGTAGTTTGCCACACTCTATTTTCCATTCATGTTAGTGAGGTATTAGGTATACATGATTGTATTGGATCTGTGTCACACATGACACATGCATCTGGTACTTTTCGGTATCGAAAGCCTTGTAGGATAGAATAATGGACTTTCATTATCTTTGGATTAAATGTTTTGTTTTTAAAACTTAGTCGACTATTCAGTAGCGTGGCTTAACCAAATTTTTAAACTATTTTTAAAACTAGAGTCAAAGTTGCAATTAATAATTGTTGGACAATTTTGTCCAAAAGGGCGATTGTTGGACAATTTTGTCCTTTCCTATAAAGTTGGACAACTATTAATTGCATTTTTGATTTTTAAATAAATTACCGGTTAAGTTACGTAATTTGATCCAGATAAAGATAATAAAGTGGCCCAATAAATAATCTAGATTAATGGTCGAAGTTCGATTGAAAAATGGATCACAATTAGTATGGACCGAATCTATATCGGCCTTGTGATGGGGAAGCCCGATATGGAAGTTATATAAAGGTTAAGGTCTCCTGCAATTTCTCATATCAATCGTAAGTATAAGGAATCTCTGACCCGTTAGGAGAGCTTACATATTGAGAAAACTGTAGAAAGACTTAGCCTGTGTCTCGTAGAGCACTTTCCATAAAAGGTCCCGGGAGATTCGTGACCGTTTGGAGTTTGAAATTGACATCGGAATCAGAGATGGAACCGAAATCAAGTATTCTGCATTACCTTGATTTTTAATCCTTTCATGTTGATCCTGGGTACGTAATAAGGTTTGTACTACGTATTACACACATTATTCAACAAACTTTGCTAAAGGCATATTGGTCATTATCTATCTTTTTATTTGTAGTTAGTGTTGTATTTATTTTCCTTAGTAAAACGAAATTGTATTTTGTAGTTAACATGAACAGTGTGACTTAACTCTTATAATTGATTAAGACAAACATACCAACTAATAAGGAAATAAAAATTTAAAGTAATTATCACGTAATAATATCCAAGATTTTATATTTTGTAAATACAAGAATTTTTGATATATTTATGAATTAATGCTAGTAAGAAATAAATTAATATGGCCTAATGATTAATAATTATTAATATATATTGGGCTGAAATTTAATTCAATAAGGAATACTTTTATTAATTAATGATAAAATTTATACTATTTTGTTAATAAAATATGTTTAAATTAACAAGAAATTTAAACATTATTAATATTTGATTAATAAATTAAATTTGAATGTGCTGCTAGTAATCAATTGGTTTGTATTTCATTAAACTATGTAATGTTAATCAATTAAATTCTATGGCTTTGTTAGAAAAGGAATAGGATGGCAATGGGTTGGCACCTGCCAAGTTTTTTAAAATAATTTTTAAAATTAAAAATATAGATTTTTTTTAATTAGATCAAGGTCTGGGTTGCCTAGACCCAAACTTACCTGAGACTCAACTCTTCAAAGTAAAACGATGTTGTTTTGCTTAGAATAATTGGACCTCGAGTTTGTCTGGGCCTGGGCCTAGGCCTAGCCATAAGTTGGCCCATTGAAAACAACTAAATTTAGGCCCATGGGTCAAAAATTGTCATCCCTAAAAAGGAATCAAGTTTTGGTAATTTATGAGTGAATTGAATTGCACTCCGAAAGAAGTTTACCAAAAAAATGGTAGAAATCGTGAATGGCATTCCAAAGAAGCACAGTAACTAAAATGGTCGAACTCGATCCATATAAAGCCCAAGTGCACAATTATTGGGTCACATTCACACATCATCCTTCTGGCTACTTTGAATTACCAATTTTGCAGCCAACCCTAATATTCCCAAAATATAAATTAAAAAAGAAATACTTGAAATCAGGCGAGCAACAAACTTCTTTTATTCGTGGCCTCATATGTTCCATTACTTTGTAACTCGTAGAGGCGTGCCTAAGCAAGATTGTCTTGGGTCCCACTCGACAAATTGACAGTGGTGCGGTCTAAATCATAACTCTTATCACATTTATCAGACAATCATTTCAAGTCCAAGTTCAACCTCTCAAGGTCATAGAAAATTTTATTTTCTTTCAACTTGACTTGTATTCTTTAAATCTCGTGATTTTTGTTTCTATCTATTATGTCCTCAAACAATCCATGACAATGCATTTACATCTATATCATATTCGAGGATATATCACCTTAGTACAATATTAATGTAATATTCAATAATACATCCACCAATGCAAATATGCTGAATCTTTATCTGTCATATCTAACCATATACTATTTCTTATTTTTAAATATCCATGAACTTTCATTTTCTCACATATCATCATTCTTCTCATTATTTTTATCAGCTCAAACTCTTAACAAATGCTCATGCGTGTGACTCATGTAAATGTGACTCAGACTAGGGATCAGTTGCTATTGCCTGCTAAGACATATCTAAAATGCATATACCTTGACACATATTTCAAAAAACGCCCATGTAAGATACTAAATCTAGGCTTTGATATCAAATTGTAATACCCCACTCTCATAGTGCGTATCTCCAAACATACTGACGGTATTCGAGAATATACTCTACGAGGGTGGCATACTAAATAGTCAGTCAATCAAATTCATTACAATTTTTTTTCAAATAAACGCATTATACGGATGTTTTGGGAGGCCAATAATCATATTGGGCCCATTCTTTTCTTTCATAAACATCAAAATCATAATAATTATTATTACACTCATTGATCAATCTCATTTACAAACATTTCCAATTTAGAAAGTTATTACAAAATAGAATTATTCAGGTATAGATAATATAATAATTGTGGAATACACGATTTGATACAAAAATAACGAAATACAAATGCAGACGCAAACTGATCCTGACCTCTATCTCTTACTCGAATGCAATGGCTGGACTCCAATTTATCCAACTGGAGATCTTCTCTAAGCCTGAAAAATGTTGCAAATTTTGGGGTGAGTTTTGCCAACTTAGTGAGTGGATCATCCTCGATGACTCACTCATATCACAGAACACATACAATTCATATAATCACAAAATTGTATATGCAATGCTCATGATACTCACTTTTAATTATTATTGTTGTGACTAAGTGCCTATAACTGTCCCGTATCTATTGTAGATACCGGGCTCATTGATAACTGTCTCTTATCTGTTTGGGATACAGGCTCATTATACATGGTGAGCTTTTGGCTCTTAATCACTTTCTGAGCTTTAAGTTCTTTTTTCAGTGGCTACTTATCTATTCATGCATTCATGTAATGAAATGCATCACATGTATTCAATCAATCAAATGTGCTCAATGTTACACATTCATATTTACGATCACAATTATTTACATTTGTCATCGGACCTTGGTCTGACATTTAACATATAAGTTGAGACTTACTTATTCCGTCAAATTCACATACAATGAGTACTTCCAATACATTATTCATGCATCAAACGCCTCGGACCTTAATATTTGAAATTATCTCAATCACATTCACATTCAATAGTAATTTAATGCAGAATTTAAAACAGAACAAACAATGAAAGTAAGACCATCTAAGTCGACTCACAGTATGCTCCATATTAACATTTTCGTCTTTAATTTGGAAACTTCTGGATGCGAACATCCTATCTTGTATCAACATTATGCAATACACATATTGCACACATATTATTAATTGCATAATCATATAAACATTCAATTTTACACATATGTACAGGTGTAATGTATAATGCATGCTCAATTTGACTATTTCAAGTATGTTTTCTTAATCACGTCTCTTGATCACCCAAATCTTATCATTTGTATGTGTCTAGCTAATCTTAGGTTTACACCTTAAGAACACTTGGTTATTCAAATATCATAATTCAATTAGTCGTCATTTCTTTTCTAGTATTATTTGCTCTCATAATATCCAATTCTCATTCACCTTTACTTTACTTAACATACATAACTCAACTGCTTTGAATCACAACTACAATCTTATGAACATCTTCATTCCCATTATACTCATGCCTTTGGCGCTTTGATATCAGCAATTCATTTACTAAGTTCACCAATCAATCATGCACTAAGGTTCATGGTTATATACAATTGATTATCCTAAGCTCCTCAATCGACAATTACTTATCCTTTCTAATAAATTCAAATGGCCATGAATTTTTTTGGAGAGGAAGAACAATGTGTGCGGAGATTGTGGTTCAAATTTCAAGTCAATTAGAGGCCCGAAGAAGAAGTTATGGATAAAAGAGTGAAAGGTGTTCAAAGTTGTGAAACAACAGCACACCTTCACAAGCACGATTATGCACTTCCAATTGATCCTCCTCTATCACGATCATGCTTGTGCACAATCATGAAACTTCTTAATGGCCCCTTTCTGTCACGATCGTGCTTGTGCACGATCGTGCACTACCTCTTATTCAAGCTTCATTCCAGCTCTTCTCAAAACAAAGCTTTGGGTCAATTTTGCATGGCCATTTTGACAAGGTAAAAGAACGATTTAAGCAAAACATTATTCTAAACAATTATTCCTTTATATCTTATGTTTCTAATAACACTAATTTCATTCAATTTGGTTCAGTATTCTGCAAGTTATACCTAAAATACTATAGACTATTCCCAAACCATGACAGAATCCAAAAACTCAACTTCAAGCCAAAATTTGAAACTCTTATAGACATAATTCAATTTCTATTTCTTCATGAAAAATATAGACTTATGTCTCTAATTTAATCTAAATCAAAACTAATCCCATTTGTATGTCTACAAATCAAGATATGGTCAAAATACAGATGCATGTTCAGTAGAAATGTTACAGCTAACACGTTCCAGCACACATTTAACTTCATTTTCAACTTTATTTTGTCTCAAAGCTATCATCATGCATGTGCCACTCAACATATAAAGAAGAATAACATGCTACTTACTTGTTTAAGCTTCAAGATCTTCAAATCACTCACCCCAGCTTATCAACACCACACGATCATCATCATTTATGAGGGAGAGACTAGGTTTTTAGTTACAAAAAGAAGAGATAGCAAAGACCTTGAAGAAACAAAGTGAAGGAAGGCAAGATCTCAACGTGATGACTGTGAGGGTGAGGATAAGGGTGAGGGTGAGGGTGAGGGTGAGAAGATCGTGAGTAAAGAAGAAGAAAATGAAGAAGAGAGCGTATGGCAACATGAAAGACAAAGTAAGATAGTCTTTCAAATGTAATGAATGATGAATTTAATACTTGGTGAGTGTCATGATACTTGTCATGACACTTATCACTCAAAAATCCAAATAGCATCTTTTACTAATGGTACTCACTACCATTAATCTCTAGTCCGTTTGTCACCCAATTTTTAATCCAATTGTCTTCTAATTTTTAATGACATATGTTATTAAATCCCAATGTCATTAATAAAAATTTCCACACTCTTATTTCTACTGTCATTTATTAATTGTTCTGCCACTTGAAAATTTTCCTGGTCCAAAAATACCCAAAATTTCATAATATTCTTAAATTTTAACAAAAAATCTAAATCACTACTTATACACGTTAACTCTATTTTTAAGACACACAATCCACAATTCACATTATAATCACATTAAATATCAATTATACCCAAAAAAGTCAAATGAGTGTATGTACAGTCATTTTAATGTCTGCAAAAATTCAAATTCATGTGTGTGTATGCTATAGTATGCATGAGCATGAAGTGCATTTCTCTAATCTCTCATTGTTATTTCTCATTTACAGAAATCTAAGGTTCTAATCCTTAGTATGGAAACATGATGTTACACATAAGGCTCGACTAGTAGCTAAAGTATATCATCAAACTTTTGGCATTAATTACACTGATACCTTTAGTCCTGTTGTCAAACCCATAACCATTCGCATTATTCTCACTCTTACTCTATCTCAAAACTGGAAAATTTGTCAACTTGATGTCAATAATGCCTTTCTTCATGGTCATCTCAAGGAACAAGTTTTCATTTCTCAACCTCCTGGGTTCACATTTCCTCACTTTCTTCATTATGTCTGTTATGTCTATAAAGCTCTGTATGGTGTAAAACATGCTCTTAGAGCCTGGTTATCTAGGTTAAGTAAGAAACTTCTAGATCTTGGTTTTGTCTAATCCAAATCTGATACTTCCCTGTTCATTCACAACACTTCTGATCATATGACCTTTGTCCTGGTTTACATGGATGATATCTTGGAAACAAGTTCTTCACCATCATTCATTACCACTCTTATTACTGATCTTAACACTACCTTCACCATCAAAGATTTATGTCCCCTTCATCCTTGGCATTGAGGCTCTTCCTACGTCTACTGGTCTTTTACTCACTTAGCATACCTACATCAAAGATCTCCTTCTTCGAACTGGTCTCCATAATCTAAACTTGCATCCTCACCCATTACCCCTACCTTTCCTTTATCCAAAAATAATGGTCATACTATTTCTGATGCTATTGAGTATCGTAGCACTGTTGGTGCCCTACAATATCTTTGCGTCATTCATCCTGGCATCCAGTTTGCTATCAACAAAGCATTTCACTTCTTACATTGTTCTACCGATGTCCATTGGACTTCGGTCAAATGGATTCTTCGTTATCTTATATCTACATCTTCTCATGACCTTCACTTTATCAAATCATCTTCTCTCAACTTACATGCTTTTTATGATGCGAATTGGGTTGGCTGTCTTGATGATGATCATCATCTGGATACTGTATATTTCTCGGATCCAAACTCATCTCTTAAAGTGCTAAGAAACAACCAATAGTTGCTCAATTTAGTACTGAAGCAGAATATTGCAGTATTGCTCTTACAACTGCAAAACTTTGTTGGATCATTTTCCCTTCTTGGGAAAATCGACCTCTCTCACATCAAACTTACTCTTTGTACATATTTTTCTTGCTTCAGATCCAATCTCTCATGCTTGCATAAAGTAAATTGAGATCTACATTCACTTTGTTCAAGATTTGGTCACTAACAAGTCTCTCTACATCTACCATATCCCATCTATTGAGCAAATTGCTGATATTTTGACAAAAGCTCTCGCTTTGACTAGTTTCCAACATTTTTGAGACAAAATCATGATTACATATCGTCCTGGGTTTGAGAGGGGCTGATAAGATGTAATTCCAACCACTTTATTTTTGGTTAATATTTGTTATTTAGATAAGTTCTTATCTGTAGATGTAAATAGTTCTTATTTGTATCTTTTATGTTAATATATCTCCTTATCACATGTATCTCTATTGGTTTGTATAAAGATTGTAAACTCTTTGTAAAATATACAAGAAATACAACATTTCATCATTCATATTATTCCAGTTTATCAACATCAAATGCTCATAGTATCGTCGTCAATAACGTGAGTTGAAATATAATCGCGATAATAGCTTCATAAATTACAATCAATTTCAACTGATAATTTTTTGATTAACGTACTACACTTTTTTAGTCATGTAATACTTGCAAATTTATAAAAATAGAAACTTTTATTCATCATTGAGTATGAATGATTTAATAAATCCAAGATGCTATAAAGATACTAACTGGTAGACCACGATTTAAGCAAGTCATATATAACATGATACTAAGAAAGAACATCAATTAGTGCACAATTTTCCTCTTAATTCGGTTGCATACTAATAATTGTCAAGGAAAGAAACAAAAGCGCGGTTGCAAATTAGTGCCATGCGCATCATGTAGCTAATTGGATTCTCAGTGGTGCGATACCCAACTCAAAGCAAGGACAAGCAAGGCCTCAACCAAGAATTGGCTAAAGGTCCATTATTTTGGGCCTTTGCGAGTCCAATAAGGCAGATAATATATATGTATATATATTTGATTACACACCTTATCATTGATTAGCTTAATATATGATGATTTGTGTTTGACCCTAGACAATCCCAAATTCATAATCATGAGATTTTCCAATGAAGAAAAACTTAGGGATCATAATTCTCAATAAAATAAAAACTAAAACAAAATGGAAGGAGAGGAGGACAAATGGAAGGACTGCATTTATATATAGAACCCACTCTGTAATTAATCCAGCACCAGCAGAAGATGATCGTGATTAAATTAATTCACTGAAAGAAGATCTAGAAAATATCCAGAATCTCGAGAATGGATCGGTTGCAGACGGGACAAGAGCCTCGATTCAACCAAAGCTCCCTCGAACACACCCTGCAAAAGGTGTGCCCACATGGGATAAATGCTGCCCCTTTTTGCCTTCCCATGCACACGCAGCATACCCTATCATTCCCCTCTCCCACCTTCTCCTCCTTATTCTCTTCCGTTTCATTTAACAGCCTCATTAACGACATCTTCCACGGCGTCCCCGGGGTCGTCATACTCCCGATTATGGGGCCCTCTCTGTTTGCCAACTCGTTGACTTCCCGGAATTGTCGCTCCGCCGCTAGCGCCGCCGCTAAGTTCATGCCCGAACTCGCCGGTAACAAACAATCCATTGGATCGGAATTTCCCTCCACTGAAGCCTGACCCATGATGGCTTCCTCTAGTGGCGGCGGTGGTGATGTTGATGGGTCTTCGTCGTCACTGACGTCAACGGTGGACGGTCTAACACCCCATGTGGCTCCACAACAACCAAACCCTTTGAGTCCGAGTCTTTCTTTTAGAGTTCTCCTCCTCCCATTTACACCCTCCATAGGCTGTTTAAGTATCAAACCCAGAATTGTACTCGCTGCTTCTCTTTCTCTTCGAACCGGTTCCTGCAATACCAAACTTAGTTGATTCATCTTTCACTCACTACAATACCCAGAAAGCAAAACTAATTCTAAATAGCAACATATGAGTTATTAACATCAAAACAAAGTCACTTGAATTTGTAGGTTAAGAAGACACGTACAGAGAGATTAATAAAAGCAGGGGTCCCGTGATGAGTTGGTGAGAAATTAATGGGAAAACCGCTTGTATCTAATGCTTCGGGAAAGTGAGAGGAGAGAATATGGGGATTAAAAAGATGAAGAGGCTGAGGTCCATAGAAGGGACAAAAATAAATGGCCAGCTCCGGCATTCATATGAGAGTAGTGTTATTGAAGAGGCAAGCAAAACAATAAGGACAAAAATCAGAGAGAATTTTAAGGACAGCTTCTATATATATATATTTTTTTCTTGTTGTTGAGTTGCCTTGCTTTGGACTTGAGTAACGAAACCTCTCATGTTCGTGAATTTTTATGTTATTATTATTATTAGCAGAGTTTTAAACCAAAACAAGAAAAGAAGAAATGTAAGTATAGTAACGACGAGGGGAACACAGAGGACTGTTTGGTTTGTTGCTACGCAATAGAAGAAAAGGGGAAGCGCGGTTGACGCCGGCCGAAATGCAAGTCAAAGGAAACTAACCGGCGCAGAAGCCCATATGATCTATCTTATTACAACATATGCATGCCAAGTGGCAGTTACCAGTGTTGTCTATTTAACACCCTTTTTTTTTTTTTGGTATATTTAAGACCCTTTGTTTTATGTTAAAGTCACATACCCAAAAAGTTACGAATAATATAAAAGTAAATATATATTTATAAATTAAATTTCAAATATTATCTTTACACATTTCAAATGTTATTATAATAATCTCCACATGTATGTACTAAAAAGTATATATGTTATAAATATGAAATATATAAAAATTTAAAATATTTGTTACATATATTTAAATTAAGTTAAACTAATATATTTAGTTATATAATCACATACAAATTATTGAATACATTTTTGTTTGTATATTTACTATTTATTAAATAAATCACTTTTTATGTATAAATAATTATTATTTTATATAAAATTTTAAGTTTTTTAATTTAGACTTAAAATTAAAAAATTGGCAAATATTTGACTAGTATTTGGGTTACCAACTAGTACCAGTCAAGACTAACTAAAAGAGTCATTACTGATCGGATCTCGTTCATTACGATACGATACCCATTTAGAACTCTCAAAAGTGATTTATTAAGACTCAACTCTCAAGAGATTTCTATTAGATAAAGATTTAGGCCGCCCATCAAGTCCCTCGTGGCAATGTATAATTGTTTGTACGGTAATAAATGAGCCAATTTGAATAAAGTCCATTAAAAAAAAGAATGTTAAATTTTGCTTAAAATAGTTATGCGTATAAGAACATAAAATTGAAATCAATTAATTTAAGAAATTTAAAATTTGAAATCTATAAGAAGTCTGCCACAATTATTTTTAGACCTCATGAACGGAATAAAATTTGATTCAATTTCGATATAAAACTCTTTTAAAATTAAAATTATTAAAAATTCACATTAACTCAAATAAAATTTTATCCGACATATAAGTTTACCTATTCCTATATAACTAAGAAATTGAGATAGTTTCAATTTTTTTTTGAGAAATATCTTATTAAATGGCAAATGTGTCATGTCTAAAAAGGTAGAGAAGTAGAATAAGAACATAATAAGATTATTATTATTATTATTGTCCACTTAAGAAATATTATATGATAAGCTAATTTAACGAAAATCATACTTAACTTATGGACAGAATAATAATATCAGATCAAGGGTGCTATGCTAATATAAACGAGTCACAATTAAATCAAGTATAGGGAAAGAAGTAAATTATTGGAGTCAAAAATAAGAAAAAGTCAAATTTATAAAAAAGATTGAAATAATTAACTCCTTAATTTTTTTTCTTCATCAAAGGAGCAAATTAACATTTAGACTTTGTTGGAGAAAATTACTTTCAATCTTCTGTGTTTGTAGTTTTGATAACGAAACTAATATTTATCTAAAATTGAAGGAATATATATTATGAAACTTTACTTGGCCTTTAAGAGTCTCACGTTGACTTTACCTTTTGCTGTTTAAAATTGGTTATCCATCTCATTCAACATTACGCTTCAAGTAGGAGAAGTAAATCTGTGGTGGATAGTTAACCGAACATGATTTGCCCCTCGCACGTTCCTCAATCCGAAGAGACAAGTTACATAATCTAAAGACTGGGAGAAAGAAAATAATGCTTGACGATAGCAAGGTGCTTCCGTCTACGTAAAGCTAATGAGTTTAGTGCAATCAAAACAGATACAGAGTTAGGCGTGTGATCAAACCCATAATAATCAATTTTTTTTGTGGGTGTCTAATTTTAATTACTCTAAGAAGTCAAATTCTTTGCGTCATAATGAACTTAAACTAATGGAAACCTTATGATGGTGATTGCATATAGCCTTAGTTTAATGGCTCAATCATTGGACTTCAACCCAATAATGAAGACACCTAATGTTGGTTCCCCCCCACGGTACAGTTTTAGCATACTTTGTATTGTATCTAGTTGTTGGAGGAGAGTCCAAAGGGAATATGTTATACCAAAAACAAGAAGAAAAAAAAAAAAGTAACTACGAAGTACCAACTTCTGCTGCACTGCACATAAAGGGATCTTAACCTCCAAAGTTTGTGGAATCATGTGACTTGACTTATCTTACATTAGAAGATGTCACCCAAAAAGAGGGATTGAAGATTCTTAAGTTTATTCCTTGGTTAAATATAGAAGAATAAATAACGAACAACCTTTTCTTTTGGGCCGTTAACATTGTTACTTTTATTCTTATTTGCATTTGTTACCTTTATGTCTTCCATGTTTGAAGTTCGCTCATCCTCAAATTTGGGATATTATCTTTGTTAGAGTGTCCCATATTACCTAAATATGAAAATATTAAAAGGTTTATAAGTGATATGGGTCAACTATCTAAACAACTACTCGTATAAAATCTGCTCTGATACTATATTGAATTTTTAAATATGGGCAGAGTATAGAGTCCACTATAAAGAATTGAGTTTGGGTCAACTATTCTCCAAATAACTAGAACTAGTTGTTTGGATAATTGACCCTTACCACTTATAAACCCTTTAACATTTTCATGTTTAGGCAATATGAGACACTCTAACAATCTTCAACAAGCGTTTTAACTAAAGAAAGAGAAAAACATTATATAATTTAATTTGATCATTAAGAATACAGTATTAAGTACAAAATTGTTTTATACAGTACTACGGATACTATATCGTAATTAGCACCAATTTTGGTATTGAATTATTTAAAATTACAAGCAATCTCTTAATTTATTCAACTAAAATTCAGCCTTTTATTATAAAATTTATTGTACTAATTCAAAATTTTATTAGTAATTAATATTAAATTATTATTTTAATAATAAAATTAGATTATGGAAACCTAAAATAACAAGTAAATTTATTTCATATGTCATAAACATAAATTAAACCTAAAATTTAAAATATAGAAACAATGTTTGAAGGATAAAGTAGCCATAAAAGCTATTTTTAATTATACAAAAATTGAAAAATATTTCAGGGGGTGCTTGGTTGGGGGTAATGGAAAAAAATGTATAGGAATATAATGAAAATTTGTGTTTGGCATCAAATTATCATTGAAATGGTAACATTTTCATTACCCACTTCTTGGCAATCCTCCATTCCCCTAGTAATTGAGAGGAATGAGAATCATTGATTTATTCTCCTCTTACAAGGGCTTTATGTAACTAATTAATAATATT
>JANZLC010000002.1:16225296-16236565 GCA_026413385.1 Erythroxylum gracilipes | reverse complement strand
AATACAATTCATTTTGTAATTAATTAATTACAATATTTTTTATAAACCAACCACTATCAATGACAATGATAATCATTCCTTCATTTTAACCGACTATCATAATTATAATGATTATATCCATTCTCATTCCTCACTATATTCATTCCTATTACCATTCTCATTACCTTATGTGAACCAAGCACCCCCTCAATGTTTATCTCAATATCTCTATTTATTAAAATAAATATAAAAATAAATTTTCAACATACTAACTATTTTAAATATATATTTATGTTTAAAATATTCAAACATAATATTTATTTATTTATTTTAGTCGTTTAATTTTTTAATTTATAAATGTAATATGATATTTTTTAGTATTTTGTTATAGTAGTTGGTATCCACTGATACAACCAATATAATTCAAAACTTTTTAGTACAATTAAATCCAGTATAGTGAAGAAAAATTTGACATCCATTTTTGTCTGGTGCCTATCAATATAACCGATGCAATTCAAAACTTTTTAGTACAACTCACAGCTTCAATCCAACACAGTAAAGAGAAATTTGACATTGATTTTTGGCTGGTGTAGTTGGTATCAACCCGCTACGAAGAATTCAATATATTAATTTTATGTTATTGATATTTGTGTCTCATTTATTAACCAGTAATAAAAATTTAGAATAAAAAATTAGAACGAAAATGGAAAGAGAGAATCGGAATAAGAATAAAAAATACTAATTATTCATATTTAGTATGCAAGTATTAAAAATGAGATTATAGAAGTTAATATTTATACCAAACATAACAAATTTTTACTTATGTTTGATTATTATGCAAGCATATAGTTATTGGCCATGTTTTGGTTTTGTCACGTATTGACAGGAAAAATTTAACTCCAAATGATTGACAATGAAAAGAAAATGTAACCAATAATTTTTTGCTATGTTGTTATCTTTATAGCTATATAGTATCAGCTATGTTTTTTATAACATAGCCAAATCTTATTAGCTAAGTTTTTCATAACATAGCCAAATGTTATTTGCTACGTTTTTTATAATGTCGCAATATATTTTTTGTTACATTTTTAATCTATAATATTGAACAATATGTTTTGTACATAATTCAACGACATGGGTTTTTTATTGTGAATTATTTGTTTATTATTATAAAATTAAATTGTAAAAAATATTATTAATTGAAAATATCAAGCATTGTATATATAAAGTAAAATTATATAAATATCATTAAATTATACCAATAAAAGAATAACATTAAAGGATAATCATTTGTTCCTATATAAGATGTTAATGAACAATTCTTACATAAAAGCAAGAAATAAAGAGTTCAAGTGACAAATTAGAAAATGTTTTGCTTAGGTTGTAAAAATATTAGAGCATAACCCGAACAACTATCTAGTGTTGTCCATGTCCATGAACCTGTAATCATCCAAAAAACTTAGTTAAAATCAACTAAAAATATTGTGAGTATTGGTATAATATGTATTTGGTTATGATTAAAGCAAACACCACATAACTTTCCTATTCATAACATAATCACTAATCAGTTGCATCTTCATCCATTCTGTAATCCAACAAGAAAAGTATTAGATTTAAATTATAGTACAAACAAGAAGTGAAAGACAAAAAGTATAGAAGATAGAATTTTTAGTTGCCTATCCTCACCTTTGTAGTCATTATTAGTGGACCAAAGTTTGGAGGATCTACTCAAATCATCCCAAGATAGCCTTTTAAATTAACTTGTGGGATATCTCCAAAATCCACAGGTATATTCATTTTTATAAAGTAAGGACTTGAAAGCACTTCCAAATCATGTCCTAACATGTCATTATGATTATATACACATCTAAAGCAAGTTGTATATGTAATATGTTGTGTTACGTTACTTAAATTTTGAACTAAAGAAGCTTTAAACTTATTTCTAACATAAAGCATGTTTCTTATTATGTAAAATCTCAAGGCTCTAGCAACATCCAAAATATACTATGTTTTCTTTCAACCACTCCTTTTTGTTGAGGGTATAAGGACTATTTTACTGATGTAAAATTCATATAGCACTTGATAAAAATTTCAGCCATTTGATGATTAATAAACTCAGTGCCATTATTTGGTAATAGTTTTAATGGTGGTCTGAAACTAGTTTGTAATGAGGTTAATAAAGTGTTCAATAGTATGGGAAAGTTGACTTTTAGATTGCATAAGATATATCCATACACAATGTGAAAAATCATCAATGGTAGTTAAGAAATATTGAGTTCTAGTTAAAGTTTTCATTTAATGCCCCTACAAATAAAAATGTACTAAAACATATTTTGAGATATTGTGATGCTTTTAAGAAAGGGTAATATATTTTGTTTTGCAAGTGGGCAAACAAGATTTAAAAAAATTTAGGTAGAAGGTTTTGAAGTTAAGAAATATGATCTAGCTTAGAAAGGGAAGCACGAACCCAATATATTGTTCCAAATAGAAGAATAACATCTAAACAAAGAAAATAATTTCCTTTATTTAACTCTAGTTACAAAGCAAACATGAAATTTTTTTTTTGTATAGATTCTAATGATAATTGTTCATCCTTTATTACAGAGTACAACTGAGATGGTGTAAACAAAAAACTTCAGTGCAGGTTACAATTTAATAATTAAAAGATCTTTAGAATAACACTTGATTTGGGCCTTTTTCCATTATAAAACTAGAGTCATTATTTAGTTAAGCTTTCAAGCACTTAACAATTATTAGTACATCAATATAGTAATAATTTCAAGGTTTCAACTACTCTTTTTTTTTTAACTAACCAAAAGTCAAATTTTATAAAGAAAAAAAAGATATAAATTTTGGATCTTATTATTTTATAAGAAAACCAAAAATATTATGTAATGTGCTATATTCATGTAATGATCGTATTGAATTATATCTTGCACTGAAGCTAATTCTTCATCCTTTATTACAAAGTATAACTGAGATGGAATAAACATACATCTAAATTCAGAAACAACAACTGTAAGATTTGATTCAACGTGTGCTTTCGCTATCATGAGCTTTAGCACCTCCAGTTAGATTGCATTTGTAATTAGAGTATTAATGTCATCATCGTTTTCTCCATATTTATATAGAGGAGTATCCACCTCATCCACTTGTGCAACAAACCTATTTTTGAACTTATTCCATCCATTCTTTTGTTAATCATTTCTCAGTTTAAAACCAAATTGCTTTATTATATTCTCTCCTAAACCGTTATACTAATCAGGATAGCCAACAAACTTGAAACATGTTTCTTTTATATGAATATTCTTTTTGTAGTAATTACAATAAAAAGACATTTAAATCTTTCTTAATCATTTCAATCTCACTAAAATCCTTCTCAAAACTTTGTTGAAACTTAACAAGTATATCAGAAATCTAAAAAAATTTAGATAAAGAATGATACATAAATTTTTGTTTCTCATCTCCCAACACTAATGAATACATCTTGTTAATACTAAGAAAAGGTTCCACTAACAAGATCTGAATTCTAAAAGTTTCAAATCTTTCATTTAAACTTCATCACCTTGTTCTTATTTGTCAAAGTAGAAATCTTCCTAGTAGCATCACATATACAACTTGTACAAGTTTACTTAGACATATTGTCCTTGTTCTTCAACTTACTGTAATACAATGTAGTAGTGAGAAATGGGATAGAGAGTGGGCTGGGTATAGGTGAGAAAAGAATCACATTAGTCTATTCTTTGCACCTACCAGAAGCCAATTAGCACCTGCCACAACTTTACATTAACTAATTAACTCAACCCTAACTTACATTAACCATGAATTAACTGAAAACACAATTACCTGGAGATGATGGACCCTTTTGAATAGGAAGAACAAACATCGCTAATTGATGGAGAAAATTCAATGTCATTGGAGATTCAGGGAGCTTGGGATTAGTATATAGCACTGATAGAATTTGCTTATAATAACCATTATCACAGTAGTATCGGAATGGCACCATATGAGGCATTGTATGACAGAAAATGTCGATTGCCTTTATATTGGGATAAAGAGGGCCTGAGAATGGTTGAAGGCTCATAATTGATACAAGATACTGTGGATAAAGTGAAACTAATCTGAAGTCGAATTAAAGTGGCACAAGATCAACAAAAGAGCTATGTGGATCAGCATCAAAGGGATATGAAATGTAGTGTAGGAGACAGAGTGTTTTTGAGAGTGTCGCCTTGGCAAAGAGTATTGAGTTTCAGTAAAAAGGGTAAGCTAAGCCCTAGGTATATTAGTCCTTATGAGATTATTGAGAGGATAGGACTATTGGCATACAAATTAGCTTTACGGAATGAGATGCTCAGTTACACAATGTATTTCATGTGAGTATGCTCAGAAGATACCGATCTGACCCGACGCATGTGTTACCGGTTAAAGAGATTGAAGTTGCTAGTAACCTAGGTTATATTGAGGAGTCAATCAAGATAATGGGATATCAGAAAAAATATCTGAGAAATTGAGTAATTCCATTAGTAAAAAGTCCTTTAGAGGAATCACTCGACTGAGGAAGCAACTTAGGAAACGAAGGAACACATAAGGAGACAATATCCTCATCTGTTTGAACAATCAGATAAGAATTTTGAGGAGGAAATTTCTTTTAAGAGGGGTGAATTGTAATATTCTGTTACCTATGTTGAGGCGAGAATAATGTATATGAGAGTTTATTGAGAAGTTAGAAAGTGCATTTCATGCTCATGCATAATATAGCATACACATACACATGAATATTGATTTTTTCACATTAAAGTAATTGTACATGCATTCATTGACATTTTTCTAGGTATAATTGATTGTATAAATGTGATTATATTGAGAATTGTGGTTTTTATGTGTTGAAAATTGATTTGGAGAGTATATGTATTGATTTAGAATTTTTGGTCAAATTCAGGAAATTTCTGAAAATTTTGGGTATTTTTGGACTAGAAAAAATGTCAAGTGGCAAGATAATTGATAAATGATAGTAGAATTAACTGTCAAATGGCAGTGAAAATTTTGATAAATGACTTTGGAATTTATTGAAAAGTGTCATTGAAAATTGGGAGACAATTGGAGTAGGAATTCGACTTGATTGGACTATCTATGGATTTAAACTAGGTGACAAGTGTCACTTGTCAAGCTAAGTCTTAAAGCCCATGATTCTTTTCAATTTGAATGATCGTCTTCTTTTTGTCTCTCACGATTGCCTTATGCTTTCTTCTTCTTATCCTTCATATTCATTTTCTTCACTCACTCTCACCTCATCAACATTGAAGATCACTCTCACCTCCATTTGCTACTGTCATTTTTGTTATCTTCTTCATATTTGTCACTAAAGACCTATCCCTACCACTTTTAGAATGATGAAGATCGTATGATGCTTGGGAGCTAGGGTTAAGTGATATTTTGAAGATTTTGAAGCTAAATCAAGTAAGTTATGCTTTAATTATCATGGGTAGTGTTAAATGAAGCCAATATGATGAGTAATTAGAGATTGATGACTTGATCATGAAACTTAGATGTGTGAGTCGTGAGTGATAAAATGAATACAATGATGTCTTGCTTTTACATGTATGATGATTAATGAATCATAAATTGTTATAGAGATGCTTTTGAGTTCGAAAGATCATTGGAAATATGTATAAAATGAGTGCAAATTTTTTTTAAATATGAAATGATGGTGTTAATGAAAATGGAGAAGTGTAGAAAATATGGTGAATATGTATGTATATGACAGGTTATGTTTTCAATATTATGATCAAACATAGAGTATGATTTGTTTGTGATTGAAATTGATATGAATGGAAGTAGGAATGAAGAGGAAATAAGCTAGAAGAGATAGATTAAGCAAAAGAGATGATTTGAGATGAAATGATGATGAAGGGTGCTAGAAAATGTGCAAATGCAGTGTTTTCACTGAACATGCATCTGTATTTTAGCCATACCTTAATATTTATACATCTAAATGGGATTATTTTAAGCTTATATTAAATTAGAGAAATATGTCTATATTTTTCATGAAGAAATCGAAATTGAATTCTGTCTCTAAGAATTTCAAACTTTGGCCTGAAGTTGAGCTTTTGGATTCTGTCGTGGTTTGGGAATAGTCCATAGTATTTTAGGTATAACTTGCAGAATATTTAACTAAATTGCATGAAATTAGTTTCATTAGAAACTTAAGACATAAGAGAACAATTTTTTAGAAGAATGTTTTACCTAAATACTTCATTTTCCTTGTCAAAATAGCCATGCAAAATTAACCCAAAGGTTTATTTTGAGAAGAGTTGGAATGAACCTTGAATAAGAGGTAGTGCACGATTGTACATAGGAGGATCAATTGGAAGTGCACGATCGTGACAATGAAGGCATACTGATAGTTGATAATTTCGAACATCCTTCATTCTTTTGGTTATAATTTCTTCTCCCGACCTCCAAATGACGTGAAATTTTAACCAAAAAACTCCTCACATATTGTTATTTCTCTCCACCAAAATGGGCCATCTGAATTCATTAGGAAAAGATTGAGTGATGAGTTTTGGGTGCAAATGATGAAATGTGCTGGAATACTGTTAAATGGAGTGTTTTCTTTGAACAGACATCGATATTTTGGCCATATCTTGATCTTTAGATATCTAAATGAGATGATTTTTGATTTATATTAAACTAGAGACATATGGATACAAATTTCTTGAAGAAATTGAATTTTAGTTCTGTCTTTAAGAATTTCAAAATCTGGCTTGAATTTGAGTACAAAGTACTGTTATAGTTTAAGAACAGTATGAAGTGTTTTGAGTATAACTTTTAGTATACTTAATCAAATTGTATGATCTTGGTGTCATTAGAAACTTAAGACATAGGGGAGAAATTGTCTAGAAGAAAGTGTTGCCTAAATACTCCATTTTCATTGTCTTAATGATCATGAAAGGTTGACCTGAAAGTCTGTTTTGAGAAAAAGCTGAAATGATTAATTGAATGATGAACTTAGAATAAATTTGTTTTATTGAGGTGTAATCCTAAGTTCAAATCATACGTATGCGAGTTTTGATATATGAGTGATCATATGATGAGAATAATGGATATATACCTAGGATTGTTATTGAGCATGCATAGTATATAATTCATATATGATATATACTTATGTGCATAAATGAGTATTTAAATAACTATGCAAATTTGTGATATGTGTAAATGTATATTGCATGATATAGAGGAGCATTTAGAGCGTCAACATCCAGACGTTGCCGGGACTTCAAGGCAATAGCTTTCTAGACCAACCTGTGAGTAACTTAGATGATCTCACTTGATTACTTGTTTGTTTTAAATTCTGTATTGAATTATTTTATGAATATTATTGTGTTGATTTAGGGCTTTGAAAGTCTAAGGCATTTGATTCATGGATGTGATATTGGAAGTGCTCCTTGTATGTGAATCTGATTGAAATAAGTGTAGTCAACAATTTTGTTGAATGCCAGATCAAAGTCCGATGATAAATATGTTTTGAATGTGAATATGAAATCATGTGATTGATTGAGAATGTGAGAATTTGATGCATTTCATTACATGTATGCATGAAAGATAAAGGCAATTGTGATCGAAGTCGCCAGTAAAAAGAGCTTAAAGCTCAGTATGTGATAAGAGCCTCTGGCTCAGTTGCCATTGTACTCAGTATCCATTAAGGGATATGAGATATTATCTGATACAGGCTTAGTATCCATAAGGGATATGGGCTAGTGAAAGGCACTCAGTCATAACAAAATAATAAATAAAAGTGAGTCTCATGAGCATTGCATTTATAATTGATATTTGTATTATAAATGGTTTCAATGATCGATATGATTACTCTAAATGTGATATGTGATGCTACATGATAAATGACATGATGTGAATTAAGTGATTGTATAAGATGATGTGTTGTATGAATTGAGTGAACCATTGATGATGGTTACCTCACTGAGTTAGGAAAACTCACAAAAATTGTAACGTTGACATTTCAAGTATTGAGAGAGGACACTAGACAAAGAGACTCTACAAGAAACATAGTTCTTGTACTTTTGGATTAGAAAAATGGCTCAAAGGTCGGTCAGCTGAGACTGAAGGATTAGATAGAAATTTTTGTATAATTCCTCTTTAATGTAGAATGTTTTGTATTAGGTTTTGAAGACGTACATATTTAGATGAATTTGTAAAATTTCAATATACATATTTGGTTTCTATAAAATTAAATGAGGAATTCGGTTTTAAAATATTGTGACATTTATGTATTTATGATGATACTATGATTAAGTTAGTGATGTGAGTGCTCGAGCATACCACTCTTGTGGGGTACGTATTCAGATATCACTCAGGATGTCGGGTACGTGTCCTGCAAGAGTGGGGTGTTACATAGCCTACATAACTTTTTTTCCTAAATTTCTACACTTTTCTACTCTAAAATTTATGCAGCTTTTATTTTGTGATTGAAACCCCTTTCTATTTCCATCTTGTTCTTGGAGTATCCTTACTTGTTGGAAGATTAAGTTAACTTGAAGATTGAGGTGGAATTATGTAGCACCCCCTTACCACAGGTTATACACTGAGACGCTTGAAAGTCATTCCGATATATATCCTACGATAAGAGTGAGTTACGTTTGATCACTACATTCACTTCGAATGGCATCATATCATTACTAACTTATAATGCATCATAAGAAAATCACTATATTTTGAAACCAACTTTTTCTTCATTTCATTGCATAAACTAAAAGTCTACATTGTGGTTTCAACACTCCTTACACGCACATCATCAAAACTTACTACAAAAGGACTACATGAAAGAGGAAAATATACGCAGTCTATCTAAACTGTCCACAAATTCCAACTGACCGATCTTTGAGCCATGACTTCTCCAAAGCATATAGCCTCTTAGTAGCTTGAGTCGTCTCTCGGTCCTGAAAAGACAACGTTGCAATTTTGGTGAGTTTTGCAAACTCCATAAGATAACCATCATCGATGGTTCACTCAATTCATGCATCACATCATTACACGTAACCTAATATTCAGCTTATTGCATATTCATAATATACCACATTTCACTTTCAGAATAATCATATCGTTCACACAAAACACATGTATCAATTATAATTGCAATGTACGTGAGACTCACTTTTATTTATTATTGTCGTTATGACCGAGTGCCTTTTTACTAGCTCATATCCCTTAATGGATATCGAGCTGTGTTATATAATGTCCCATATCGCTTAGTGGATATCGGGTATAGTCGCACTCGAGCCTGAGGCTCTAATCACATTCTGAGCTTTAAGCTCTTTATCCTGGCGACTCCGGTCATAACTTCCTTTCTCTTACATGCATTCATGCAATGAATGTTTCTCATAACATAACCTCAGTCAATTACATGGATGCACATTCACATTTAGATCACATTCATCATCGGACCTTAGTTTGGAATTCAGCAGAAATATTGAGCACTCTTTTGCATTCATATGTATATTCACAATTTTCACATATTGAAGCACTTATTTTGTCTCGTTCACATACAAGGAGCACTTTAATAACTCATTTATACATCAAAATCATCGGACCTTCATTGTCCGGAATCAACACAATCAAACCACATCTATATCATTATTCAAAACATATTTTAAAGCAAACAATTAATTGAGTGAAACTATCTAGGTTACTCACTAGTTGCTCCTGAAGCTAATGCCTGGAAGATCCAACAACGTCTAAAGGTTGACCTTCTAGTTGCTCCTGTATAACAAATAATAGACACAATATTACAATTTGCACCATCGTAAGTATTCGATAATGCATATGCATGAAATGATGTATTGTGTTCATGATAATCTCGGGTACTATTAGACATAAATCGATCTCATTTGGATCAGTAGAGCTCCAAAAAATCATTGAAATACTGAAGTAAGTTCAGTGTATTAATACCAGTTCATGTCCTTTAAGAACACACTCATTGTACCATTCCTACTCTTTTCACCCAATCTTTCTCTATTAATTTCAGATAGCTTTGATTCTTTCTGATAATGTAGATCAATGTCTTACGAATCTAATGGTTCAAGAATCAGATCATTTGGATGTCTAGAGAAGAAGTTATGGCCAAAAGAATCCACCATATTCATGTCCTTACTTATACTGTATATGCCTTGGCGCAATTGCCATAACTCTCACTACAGGTGTCGGATTAACTTTGTTTTTAGACTATTGGAAAGAGGACTTTGAGATCTACAACTTTCATGAAGACCTCGAAGGACAATTCTATCTTCTGACTTCTGTATCGTCTCACTTTCATTTCATCTTAGTTCTATCATCTTAGTTCCATTGTCTCAGTTCTATCGTCTCATTTCCATCATCTTACTTCCATCGTCTCACTTCTATTGTGTCAGTTCTATTGTTTCAGTTCCATCGTCTCACTTTTATCGTCTCAGTTCTATCGTCTCATTTCCATCGTCTCACTTCCATCGTCTCATTTTCTTCCGTCTCATTTCTTCCGTCTCATTTTCTTCCGTCTCATTTCTTCCCTAGAATGTCTCCACTTATAAGGATCATAATGTTTGACTCCGATATCCAAAATTTTAATACTATATACCGTTGGAAAGATAAAAGAAAGATCTACAACTTTCCAGAAGGTACCTTGGCTAAAATCTCTTTATATCAATCCCACATTTGCCCATAAACTCCGAAGATGAATTTCCCAATCATACACCAACATCCTGCACCAAATCCTTAACTTCATGACAAGTTTTGAGATTCATAGAGATAGAATTGAAATTTTATGTCTTCATAAGAAATGTATCCATACGTTTCTAGTTTAATCCAAATTAAGAATCATCTTGTTTGGATAACTATAAAAAAAGTTATGGCTAATATACCGAAGCATACTCAGTGGACACTTTTCAGATTTTCAACCTTTCAATATTTTACAACACTCAACACTTATAATCTTTCAAAACGCTAAATTGACACTATAACCAGATTTTTCATCCCCAACAACATAGTATTTATGAACAAACACGTAAATGCCAATTTTCATGCAGATGATAGTAACTTATCAAATTTGTTTCATAAATCCCAAACTCTAATGAATTTATTCACCACTTACCTGTTGAAAACTTCAAAATCTTCAAGCCCTAAACTCCACACAAGATTTCCATACTTCACTGAGTACAATGATCAGTTTCTGGTTTTTCTTAGGGTAGAGGACACAAATGGAAAAGTGGACTTGGTGTAGGAAAGAAAAAGCATAGAAGTCTCT
>JANZLC010000002.1:16188585-16202493 GCA_026413385.1 Erythroxylum gracilipes | reverse complement strand
ATAAGAAGGGTTTAACGAAAAAGATTACACAATTCAACCCCCCTTCTTGTGTATTTGATTGTCATTTACTAACGTGTAATTCACTTCAAAAGGAGTTCATATGGCCAATATATGGGTTATTAAGGATATGTATAAAGGGGTAAAGACTAAAGTGATGATGATAGGAGGAGATACATAGAATTTATCTATCGTTATTATGCTACACCAAGGCTCCCCATTGAGTCCTTTTTTGTTTACAATAGTGATGGATGAGCTCACTAATAATACTTAGGGGGATGGACCTTGGCGTATGTTATTTATTGACTATATTATCTTAATGTATGAGACAAAAAAGGTGTCAATGTCAAGCTAAAACTTTGGAGGGACAAGTTAGAGTGGAAGAGCTTTAATTGAGTAAGACTAAAACTGAGTACTTAGAGTATAACTTCGCGGGCCATAGGGTGGCTTTAGATGCGGAGGTAAAGATTGGTTCAAAAGTTATATCACAAAAAGAGTGTTTAAAGTATGTAGGATCTATTTTCCAAAGCAATGAAAAGATAGATGATTACATAGTTCACCATATCAAATTATAGTAGCTTAAATGGAGAAGTGCATCAGGAGTTTTATATGACAAGAAGTTACCAGTCAAGTTTAAAGATAAATTCTATCGTTCAACAATTAAGTCGGCCATCGTGTATGGGTAGAGTGTTGGCCCATCAAACAAGTGTATAGTCATAAGCTGATGGTGGCAAAGATGAGGATGTTTCGTTGGATATGTAATCTTGCTAAAAAAGATAAGGTCAGAAATTTAATATTAAGTGACCAATTAAAGGTGGGTAGTATTAAAAAAAAATTAAGAGAGACAAGGATAACATAGTTCGGACATGTTAAGAGGAGACACCCTAGCATTCTAGTAAGAAGATGCGAGAAATAATACTTAAAGACTGTTAAAGGAAAGCAGGAAGGTCCAAGAAGAATTGGGGGAAGTGATCAAGAATGAAATAGCTCAGCTAGAACTTACCAAAGATATGACAAGCAATAAAAAACTTTGACGTACTAAGATACAGGTAAAGATCTCATTTAGAGAGGCCATTCTCGTTCTCTTATATCTTTTAAATGTTCCTTCAAGTCTTATGTCTTATATTTAGCATAAATTTTTACTACATAGTACTTCCCTCCTAGTTATTTAACCTAAACAATATCTTACTTAACCTAATTGTTTTCTTATACCTAATTGTTTTCTTGTAATTACTTATTTGATTTATTCTTGCACTTGTTTTCTTTTTGGTTTATGTATTTATTTACTTATTCTATCTTTTTTTGTTACTTTTTACCATGTTCTATATTTATTGTATTATGTATATATTTTAATAATAATAATAATGATGATGATGATGATGATGGTGATGATGATGATGATGATAATATATTATTCTTTTGATTCTATCATAAACAACATGTAGAGATAGCTCTTAAAAATGACCACCAAGACTTTTTTAAAAAATCAATTATTGAAATAAGCGAGGATGATAAGAAGGATGAGATGCCTCTAATAGATTATAAACTCAAGAAGAATCGTCATTCAAATCATTCATATGTAATACTTAACAACAGGTAACTATTAATTTATACTTTAAAATTTTGTTACATATTGCTCTTATTTATCAATTTGAGTATAAATCATTAATGTTGATTATTGGGTTTGAATTATGAATAAGGATTTCAATAATTTTGTATAGTATGAACCTTAGTACCTCAACTTGGAGTCTATATTCAAAAAAAAGTTATTACATTAGAATTTATATCAATTGAACAATAATTCCTCTAAACCATTAAATAAGGATAGATTTTGTATAATTAAAAGAGAATTAGTTATGTTTGCTGAAATTTTGTGTTAAATGACTCTTTTTAATGTCTTCATTTACCTTGATTGATTTTATCCATATTTTGCTTTAGTTGATGGATATTACAGCATATTGGTCAATCAATACATAAGCATGGTCGACTAGTGTCCTCTAAAACATCAACACCCTTACTTTCCAGTAATTTTGTTAGTCGTTTGGCCATTTTTTTGGTCGTACATATAAACATATTGATTGGTACATATAGACATATTGATTGACTAATACCCTCTTATGGTTGATCAATGTCCTGGTATCTAACATTCCCTTCTTTTCAATAAGTTTGTGAGGAGTTTGGTCACTCTTTTAGTCAACCATTTATGTACACTGGTCAACCAAAATCTTTAAGTGGTCAACCAATGCCTCCTTGTTTAAGAATTTTTTTCTCGTTAAGTTTGTAAATAGATTGGTTACATATACTATTTGGCCATGCTAATCATTGGTCTACTAATATAACTCTATTATTGAACAATGTAGCAAGTCTAAATAAAATCTTATCCTTTTTCTCTTCAATTTAAAATTGTTTCTCCTATTGACTGATGATGGTTTATCAATATTAAAAATACTGTAAGTGCACGACATTGCTGTAGCTAACACAAGAAAGTACGAACTGATCTCATAAAGACTATAAGTACTAGTAATTAGCCTTTTCTATTATCTAACATATGAATTAGATTGCATATTTTAATTAAAAATTAAACTAAACAAATAAACTAAGAATTAAAACAATACTAAATGCAGAACAAGGAAAATACTAAAAAGAACCAATATCAAATAATAGTGTCTAAGTAATGAATGGCCCCTAAGAATCTTTAAATATTAATCATTTATCATGTACTTATATCATTGATTATTGGCCCGTGAAAATTCATATCTTATGCTAATATGTTTCTTAAGATTATTAATAGCTAATCCATCAGTTGATTAACAGAAATCTTTCTAATTAAAACCCCTAGGATTGCATTATCAATTTGTAAATTATGCTATTAAGTTTGAACCTAATCTAAAGGGTTTATGTCGACCTATCTCTAGGATTGTATGCAACTCTTTCCAATTATGGTAGATCTATTCATATAAGATGATTTCTTAATCTCAATCATATGAAATCAAATCATGAAATAATATTCTAGATATATTAGAACAAGAATAAAACACACAATTAAATCACAATAAATTAATCAATAAAATTTCGTTAGATAAAAAGATCAACTCATATTGTTATCATAACTTAGGTTTCATTACACTTAAGCACTAAACAAGTTTAGTTCTAGTTCCTATCCATAGAAAACAAAACCAAAGATGAATATGTAGAAAAACTAATTGAAAATAAAGAAATCATAATTCTAACTTTTGCTTCTATTGAATCTTTTTGCAAAACTGGATTGGATGAAGCTCTCTATTAGATCTCTTAATGTTATCATCATGTTTTCCATGTCCCTTAATCGGAAATGTCGCCTCTTTATGTATCTTACGACTTAAAATCACTTAAAAACTTGGCTCTCCTTATTTTTCCTCCATTCACATCCTTTTATAGTTAAAAAAAAGATTTATGGGTTATACACGATCAACTTATACAAGCTTATGAGTGATCGTGTATCTTAAAAATACCAAAATTTATGATTTCACATGAGTGCAGAGACTTACATAGGCAACATCTACAGTCGTGTATATTAAAACACATAGGCGTGTAACTCCACACCACTAGAACTAAAATTTGTCAATCTTTATACATTTATAAAGACTTAAGCAGTCACTATACACAGTCATGTATCTTTAAGTTGCTTCAAATATTTGTTCCATGTCACGATTTCATCCAAATTCTTCTCCGTTTGGACCATATAGGCAATTATTACCTACTAATGCATTTGAAGTGAATTACGTACCAAAAATACTAAAAAAAAACTATAAAATATCAAGCAAAACTTATTAAATATAGGTGTATAATTATAGTCAAATAAGCATTTATCACCTATCCTATCCAAGGAAACACCGGTCAACCACTATAGCTTTATGGTTGACTAGTCTTCATAATTTAAGGGTTATCTCCTTATCTTTTCTTTAATTTTCCATATTGTAGGTTTATATTTGCAAAAGCCCTAAAACATATATTTTTTCTTTGAAAAACTCCACTCCTTATTTTATAAAAAAGATCGTTAGATTGCATCAAATCGAAATTGAAATTGAAATTTGTGCTTCAAATTTGGGGATTCTAAAATTTTTCATAATTTGGATTTATCTTTTCATATTGATGGTTTCGCAGTTAAATTATAAAAGAAGTCAAGGTTGTTTCCCTATTAATTATATAGATACATCTTTAATTTATTCAATTTTAGTGTTTTGGGAACCTTTTCATATTTTATTTTTTTTAATTTGGGTTTTTCAAAATTATTTTTTAACTTGATTGTTGAATATTGTAATTAAGCTGGCACATGCTTGTTTGGAGCAAGGATCATCTTCCCAGAGTAGCTTATATGTTATGGTTAGTAGTTTAGGATAAACTTGCCAAAATGGACAAGTTAGATATATGTTATGGTTAGTAGTTTAGGATAAACTTGCCAAAATGGACAAGTTAGATAAATACCTAGATCCAAACTGGTGCATCCTCTGTAAGGTATCATTAGAGTCTCATGAGCACTTGCTTTTTCAGTATTAATTTTGTTCTTGATAATGAATTATGATTTATGCATGAAGCAAGGAGGAGCTAATCATTATTTTGATTATTTGCTTCATTTTCATATTGCTCTACAATATCAACAAAAATTTGTCATCATCAAAAAGGAAGAAATTGTTGAATCAAAGGAGGTTTCAATTGATGTTTTGATGATAAAAAAGACATAATAACTACTAATGAGCTTTTTTTTTGATAAAATACAATATAAGAACAAAATAAAGACATAAACTCAAGAACATAGTTTACGAAATTTGTAACTGACGAAATAAAGATTAAACTAGGAACAAAAAAATATCAAGGCTTATCCTGTTCATTTTACATTTTGTGTTATTATCTGTAATCTTAATTTGTTAATTTGATGCTCTAAAAGACTCAGCCTACACAAAAATTTCATTTGCTTCATTGCATGAGTTTTTGTATTTATGAAGAGGCATTGAAGTTTTTTATTTTAATAGAAAAGCATCTCGATCTTTCAAACACTCTTTAGGAATATTCTAAGAAGTGCTTAAATCAAATTGCATTAAATAAATTGATTTTAAGCATTTAAAGTTAATTAAATCATTTTTTGGGTGAGTGGTGGATCGACATAAGCTTCTTTTATTAATTGATCAATTCCACCTCCTTCCTTTTGGTTGTTATTATGAACTAATAAACAAGAATTAGGTTGCTTGGACACAAAAATCACATTTTAGACAATAAAAATTATTATCAATTAGAAGGATTGTAGGGATTACAAAGTGGCCCGAGCCGGGTTGACCGGGCCACTGGCTGGGTCTAACTAGACAGAAAAGTATAAAACGATGTTCTTTTGTCAAAAACGACATTATTTTTTATTTTAAAAAAATATTAAAATAAGGAGCCTAACTTATTGTCATCTTTAAAGGAGTATTCTTTTAATGATGTAATAAATTTTATTTTACAATTCAACATTATTTAAATTTGAATTTTGAATTTATTGAATAACTTATTTAAAATATATGGTTAACAAGAATTTCCTAATTCTTAATACCTAAAAATTTCGGCAAATATGAAAGCAACGTGACTACACAGCAGAAAAGCAGCCTGAAAGCAGCTAACGGAAGTTGAACAGTTTGGGATGGACTTGCATACCATGCGATTCACGCCTGAACCCGATTGAATTCCTCGCAGCAAACACCGAAGCGTTTCCTATCGTGCAACTCGCATGTTGTATTAATTTATTAGTTGAAGAGTGAGCTGTTCCCCGCCTTCCACGTGGCAGAAATTCACACAGAAACTTCATATCTTTTGTGGCCCACTTAAACTTGAGTGACCACTGACCATAGCAAAGTCTCAAATTGTCTGAATTTCACACTCAAAACAAATTAGTCTTTTCCAGAACAAAGATTTCTATTTTTACCAGTTTTGTGGCTATTAATTAAGTTTGGAAAAAAGACATACCTCTTTAATTATTTTTGAATTATTATAATAAATTGATTTTTAGAAACTTTTTATAAATTCAATATTTTAAAAAACTTCATAATTTATTGAATGATATATATATTTTTAATTCATTTTATGTTAAAAATTTAACAAAATCGATACACATCATAATTTAAATTATATCGCGTATCAATTTTATTAAATAAATTATGACAAAAAAGTTGTCTATTTGTTAAAATGTTAAAAAATAATATCAAATCACAAAAATAAAAATAAATCAACGACATAAGAAATATATACTTAGGCATCATCTTATCATTCGCGATTTATCAATATATAAAATGATATATTTTAGGTACAAAATTTCCTTGTTTCTTCGGATACATTAGCATTAGGATGTAAAAAAAGGCATGATTTATTCGGCCCTACCTGATTTTGAACCGAATTAACTAAACCTTAAGCAGGTTATGGGTTAATTATGATTAGTCTAGTCTAATTTGTGAGCCGGTCATTACCTTAAAAACGACATCCTTTTTGGCATTTTATTTCTTAAAAAAATGATAAGCCGAATTGGTCCAACCAAATCAATTGAGATCTCTATTTAGAATTTAGTCATATAGTATTAGTTACCCTAATAAATTCACGCTGACGTAACATAAATCTAAATTGCTTGTAATAAAACTGAATTCCATGTCTAAACTCTAAAGCCCACGCTGACCTAACATAAATCTAAATCTAAATTGCTTGCAATAAAACTGAATTCCATGTCTAAAGCCTATGATTGACCTAGGGTAGTTGGTTGCTTATTCATCTTTTTTGTTTTTTGTTTAATTTTGTAGCTTGTTTTTTACAGGTGGGCTTGGTTCATTCGACTAATATTATTTAAGTTTGGAGATACTTTCTCTCTGTTCTTGATATTCTCGTGTCACGAACACCACTCTGTTATTGTATTCTTTGTTCACCAGAAGAAAAGAAGAAAATGGCAACCGTCTCAAACCTTTTTCAATACCCATGCAAAAGTCTCTCACTGACAACACCGCAAACCTCTCAATTTCATTCAAGATCGTCAGTTGTGCCTCTGGCCGCGCGCACGACCACCAATTCAATCTTCTTCTCATCGTCAAGGCTTGTGAAGAAAGGACCCTTAAAAGTGAGGCCTTTGTTCTTGGTCCGCGCAGTGGATGAAGGTGAAGAAGGAGAGGAGGAAGAAGACGGGTCTGCGGTGGCTGTGGTGGATGAGCAGGAGGAACCAACGTTGGTGGTGACAGAGACGTATACGTTGAAGAAGCAGTTAGTGGATTCATTTTATGGGACGTCTCTTGGCTTGAATGCAACAAGCGAGACCAGGGCTGAGATCGTTGAGCTTATTACTCAGCTTGAAGCCAAGAACCCTACTCCTGCTCCGACTGAAGCCTTGACTCTTCTCCACGGCAAATGGATTCTCGCGTGAGCTCTTTTTCTCTCCCTGTTGTCGAAAAGTTGGATTCTTTTATATGATTAGATGTAGATGGCTCTGTTTAAATACTTTTATTCTAGTGACGTGAAGAATGAAACATGGCATAGTTTTTTAGGATATCTTAACTATTTCGATTGCTTTCGTCTGAATCGTATTATTAGCGTTTGTTTAGATGGTCCTGAAGCTATGAAGTTTGGAACCAATTTTCTGATGTTCACAGGCGTTGGAATGGGGGTGGTAATAATGTAGTCTTGGAGACTTTCAAACGAATAGAGACGCTTCAGAAATGGATCTGTATAAGCTGTGAGCTGTCTTGTGTTTATGACTAGATCCAGCTTACCTAAATTATGTGAAAGAAGAAAGTTGGACTGGATTTACAGAAAGGCATCCGTATTCCTACACCTGAAAACTTGCTCATTCGATTAATCTGGATGATATAAATGCTCCTAAATATTAGTACTTCTGATGGGCTTACATGTGACTCAATGTGAATTGGTACATTAGTAAACGTCAAATTATAGTACAATAATTGTAGAAAGCTTGCTTATGTCTCTGCTATTCAAGGAAAAATGACACTGGGATGTGTACATTTGTTATTTATGAAAATAACCAACCTTATCTTTCCGTGTAGTGTAGTCCTTTTCTTTGTTTATCTACCTTTATGTTGAAATGTGCAATGAATCCATATCTGTCACAATCGAGCATTATACTCTCTAATTACCTTATCTGTATGGTTCAGTTTGTTTTCTGTTCCCATAGTAAGATTGCGTGGGTAGCTTCATGGATTTGAACTTTTGGAGGTAGTTGGTATCGAGCTGTATCACGGCATCATATACTTAACAGATTCCTGGAATAGTAGTGCCGTCACAGGAATAAGTATTCCTTGTCTAATTAACTTTCAGATCTGTTGCAAAAAATTAATTCATAAATGGTGAATTAGAGAAAAAGAATTTGAGGTTGAAAGGGGTGATGACTTTAACTTGTCACGAGATGGTAAACTTATAGCTTACATCAGTCGCTTGTAAGTTGTCAAGTTTTGAATCGGTGGTGCTTGTTAGACTGCTTCTCATGGTCATTTGTATCTGTTAATGTACTATATGAATTTTGTGCTGCCACAGGTACACTTCTTTTGTTGGTTTGTTTCCGTTGCTGTCAAGGGGTACTTTGCCGTTGGTGAAGGTTGAAGAGATATCTCAAACAATTGATTCAGAGAATTTAACTGTCCAAAATTCTGTCCTGTTTGCCGGTCCATTGGCTACTACTTCCATCAGTACCAATGCCAAATTTGAGATTCGGAGTCCTAAGCGTGTGCAGGTTTGTTTCCATGATCACCGTGTCGGTTCTTCCACTTCAACAATGTCTGCAACTCTGAAACTGTCGATGTGTCTCTACTGAATGGTTGGTTACATGAATCAGTTGGATACAAAAAGTTAACTGGAGCGTTTTTGCTAAATTGTCCCCTGTAAATGACAAAATTTCTTGAGTTCATCTTTAAGGAACTCAGCCGTTTCTTTTATCACCTGAAAAAAATTGTTTCAGACTCCTATCTTATATCTTCGACTGATGTCATCCAAATGATAATCCTGCTTTAGCAACTTTTATAAGAGATAGTCCTCCACGTTAGTTTTAAGGTCACCCCATTGAGTTCGGGGACCTATCCAGTCTTTGTATATATAACCATATTCTCGCTGCAACATATATAGATATTTTTGTTTCTGGTTATAGTAACTTCGCAGTAGTGTGAACAAAGGCCTTCTCTTAGGTAGTATCATTGTGCTCACTTAATCAGTTTACTATTTGTTCAGATCAAGTTTGAAGAAGGTGTAATTGGGACTCCCCAGCTGACAGATTCCATAGTTATTCCCGAAAGCGTGGAATTCCTGGGGCAAAAGATTGACCTGGCACCATTCAGAGGCTTAATCACTTCGCTTCAGGATACGGCATCATCTGTGGCAAAGACCATTTCCAACCAACCCCCACTCAAGTTTTCCTTCTCTAGCAGGAATGCTGAATCATGGTTGCTTACCACATACCTCGACGATGACCTTCGAATCTCAAGGGGTGACGGGGGCAGTGTGTTTGTGCTTATCAAGGAAGGCAGCTCTCTCTTGACACCATAAGTCTTTTTCATTTTTTGTCAAATTAAATAATGTTTGCTTTGAGGAAACTTTAGATTATGTACTAGCTTATCTCTGTGGAATCAGGAGACGGTATAATTTGGCTTACCAGGGAATTGCATAACCATTATCAGTTCTGTTCTGTTCTCTAAAGAATATAGCTTTGCGAGCATACACCTTTGTCAAAGTCTTAAGTATAAAGATATTATACACTAATTTGAAAACTTATATCACTTGAGATAATTTAATTTGACATAATTTGATCTTTTTAAATAGAATTCTTTGTTATTGCATAATGATAATATTTAAAAATCCATTAAATTTTAAAATTCAATTCAACCTAATTAATTTTGGTCGTGAGATTATTGGTAAAAGTGGTATTCAGTGTTAGAGACCATTTTTTAGTATGTTTATTTTATTTGAAAGGTGTAAAAAATGTTTTCAATCTAGACATTGAAAAAAAAAACATGTTCAAAATAGAAATATTTATAGTTTCACAAAATTTTACAAAATAACCTTAATAAATGTTCATGTTGTGATTATGATGATTTGAATGATCTCACAATTGATCTGCAAAAAGGTATCTCCTACTCATGAGACATGTGAACATGAATGGCTACTTGCGTTGCATGACTCAAAAGATTAAGCTCTTTAATGCATCAAAGATATATCTATGAAAAGATAACATACGTGAAGTTGGAATTATAGCTATGAAGAGAAAGTAGCTTTAAGGCGATGTAGCCTTAGGTCGTGTTCTTAAAATATATCCTCGATCTTCTCGAGCCCCTCCCCAAGCAAACTCCATGTGCATCGGAGAGGCCTAATCCATCATTGATCCTAAACGGGCTGTTCCTATTTTCCCCACCGTACTCAATTAATATCACGAGGAAAATAAAATCACCCCAACAAACAAACCCAAACACATCTATGAGTTTGTTGTTATCTTTTTGATACGACTTTCGCTCTTACTGTACTGATTGTTGTTATTTTTTTGAGCTAGAACAAGAAAATTACTGATAAAACTTCTTTTTACATTCAACTCCACCCGCCACGGTTCTGTTTATTACTAAAAGCCTACAAACTACAGATTCGTTACCTTCTGAGCTGCTCAGTTAAATGAAATAACCAAATATATGAGCTTGCTATAACTTGGTATAAGGTTTCATATAACCTGCCTGCCTGCATGCTTATCCAAACAAGACTAAAAGCTGAAAATTGATGCTTTTTGTCCATCAATGGCATCTACAACACAAAAATAAATTAGTGCAAACCTCATGAAAAGCCTGGAGTATAATTCCGTGATACTCTTGAGAATTCATTGACATGTAATAATTCAAGAGGCTTCGAAGATCCCTAGGATCTTCGAGGCGATTCGCCATGATCATCTCGACCATAGATTCTCTAAAATCTTCACTCGGGTCGTAGGAGCACGTTTCCATGGCTACCAATACGATAAACTTGGTCCGTTGATCTCTTTTTAGCCTTCTCCTCTCTACTTGTCTTGCCTTCTGCCTTTCTCTAATCATTTGGTCCAGTCTCTCTTGAACCATGGCATGTGCTAGGCTCGATATTGACGCAAATCGATCAGAATTTGAGTTTTCAGCTTCTTCAGAGGACGAGACACTCAGCCTGCAACTGCAACACAAGGCTCTGCATCCTCTTTGTTGAGGCTTTTGCTTCTTGTATTCCCTACAGTGTTTCATATTTCAAGCATGAACTTGGAGCTTAATTTGAAGGAGATTTTGAGCAAAGATATTCACTATATGCAGAATTAGCAAGTGGGTCAGAGTACACATGATTGTGTCTCCGGTATTAAGTAAATAAACACACATGGATTGCTTGGTTGGTTGGTTGAGGAAGAAGGCGCAGTGAGAAAGAGGTCACATTAATGTTGTTATGACTTAAAGTTAGACTTTAATAATTCAGTTGATAGGGTATGTTGGGTGGCATGCTTTTGAAACAACGGTTAATATGGATAGCAAGAAGCTTTTAGATTAAATTAAGGATTCTATTTTAAGAAAGAAAGCAGTGGCTAAACAAGAATTATGGTTGCTGTTTCTGCTTTGTGGGAGTGGATATCAGTGTACTTGCCGCACTTTCAAGGATTGGGCCAAAGGCTGCTGCTGCTGGCTTGGAAGGAGGATCAATCATGAACTTGAAGATGATTCTATGATTATCTTCTATTTTGTTCAAAAGCAGATTCCTATTGAACTACTTGTTTATATTCTTTTTGATCCACATGTTCTATCTAAATAATACAATTACAATACATATTTTCAATCATATTAATTCAGTCAAAGCTAGAGAATTTTTAATTTAAAAAAAATGTAAAAATCTTGTATTTTTTATCTGGGAGAAGAGGATCTTCTAATCTATGCCTCTATTTTTTTATTATTCAAAAAGATAATATACTATAAGGATAGGTTAATAACACCCCATTTATCCTCATCGTATCCTATTAAAATATAGTTTTAATTAAATTAAATTACTTACTATATATTAAAATAATTACTCTTCAATCACTTTAAATATGTATATTAAGGAATACATTGCATATACAAAACCTTAATAAATCAAAAAGATCGATTAAATTACCTGATATTCCCCCTTAACAAAAGGAATGTTTGCCAAAATGGTTATCTAGAAATGATACAACAAACGGCGTATTAATGCGCTGTGTTTGCATAGTCTTTGTCAAACTTGGATTGATTATACTCTTCCAAAATAATCTGGGAAAAATCCGATCGCTCCATAGTTCAGATCACCAAAATTAAGTTGAACCGAGAACTACAGCCCGTTTGGACCTACATTTTTTTTTTGTTACAAGGAAAGAAAACCAAAAAAACAACTAACGCATTATACATAAACCCCTAAGTGAGGTCTGAGGATAAAGAGTGCCAGCGCGGTATCGGGAAAGATCCTCCAAAATGCTGGGAGGTGGCGCCTGAAGTGTATGCAATCTTGCAGGACGAAGGAAGCTGAGTGAGCCAAGTGATCCGCACATTAATTGCCTTCACGGTGAATATGTTGCAGTTGCACCTCCCAGTCGCGAAGGAGCCGTTTGGACCTACATTAAGTTATAAAGATGAGAAACTCTGGTTTCATATCTTTAGATTCCGTAATGGTATCTCAAGGTGGGAGTGAGGGTTGGAGACTTACGTCAGTTTTTGGTTGCGGGAGTCTCCATGTGATTGAGTGCTTAAGTATTCCAAGTGCAAGTTGATGAGATAAACTTCGAGCAGAGTTTGTGGAATTAACATAATGCAATCGTCTAGCTAGCAAATCTAAGATACATAGAGGTGAATAGAATCTCTCTTGTAGAGAAAAAAAAATGGTCATATATGTGTATATTAGGCATGTGAGAATCAACCATCCGCATCATTCATGCTTAGTTTGCAGCTGCATATGTGGAGAGAAACGTATGTGATTCCTATAAATGCTTTTAAACTAGCTAATCAATGTGTTGATCACCTCTTTATGGAACCAAGCACATGATGGTATGATGACCTTCTTCAAATGAAAAGCCAAGCAGAAGTTCGTGTAGCAAATAAAAGGGAGCTCTCATCAAATGACAGACTGTTTTCATGGCTTTTTTCTTTTATTGATTTATCCATGCTCATGAGAGTACCGCCAGCTTTTCAGGAAATGCAGGACGAGTAGGTGCTCAGCAATACGATTTCTGACGTCTCTCCTGTACTGTCTTCCTCTTAATATTGTGACGTGCGCTCACCATCAAGAGAATGCGGATCTCTTTTGTGTGATTGTTAGCCGTACAATCAGTGATTAATTTAAATTCGAATAGAAAATTTTGGTAGAAGAAACATATTGATCTATTTTGTTGTCACACTAAATATTATTCGATATTTATTATAATTTTAATTAAAATATTGAATTAAAATTATTTAATAAATTATGAAAAGTTAAAATCAATGTTTTAAAAATCAGATCGGACATTCAACTAGTTAAACGAGAAGTTTGAGGTTTAAAGGTTTAACCGGTATTAAACCATTATAAAGCCGCTATATAATAAATAAGAAGTAAAAATTATAAGAATAAGTAAAATACACTATTATTAATTTGATGCTCATGTTCTTTATGAATTGATAATGATCTTAAATCGAATTAATGAAGTCCTTGATACATTACATAGTATGAACGAAATCATGATGAGATCATGATAATGACATTCCTATCGTGTGTAATTATGTTAGTATCTAAATTATCTATAGCCATAGGATTAATAAGACGGGACATTATCAATCTGAACAGACTAGCATATGTCACTACAAGAAAATCGTCCATTACTGACGGAATATTCCGTCGGGCAATAGGAAATTTCCGTCGGTGATTATAATTACCAACGGACAGGGACGACATGGCTAA
>JANZLC010000002.1:16159752-16178413 GCA_026413385.1 Erythroxylum gracilipes | reverse complement strand
GAAATGACTTTGTTTTGCTTTAAAACTATTGAATCCTAGTTGTGGGTAAATAGGCATGCCTAGAAGGGTCTGCAGCTTCTTCGGTGACACTTCGTTGTCTTCTGTTAGTGACACTTCGGTGTCAAGACTTCAATCTCTTCTGTGACACTTCAGTGTCGAGACTTCGGTCTCTTCTGTATAAGTCTCGTTATCCGCTTCTGTAAATGGATTTAATAGTCATCTTATTTTGTACTCTGATATCTATTTGATTTTGACATAAACTAAATTATGTTCTGATTTTGAAAGGTTTATACCCTCTTGTGTTATGCAGCTCTATTATTTATAAAAATATGTTCTGAAATGCATTATGCCCGACTTATTGTTAAAGAAATCTTTGAATGCATGTTAATGCTGTTACATGATTCAGTGTGACGAGTTGTCAGTTTATGTATAGATTAGGTATTACTCACTAAGCTATATGCTTAGCACGGTAGATTTGCCCCGTGTAGGTTCAGAGAGAAGGACTTAAGGAATAGGACAAGTCAACTGTATTGGCCAAAGGAGTCTGAGTTTTGTATTGCTCAAAAATGTATTTTGTTAAGTTTGTTTTAGGCATCTACATAACTTTGGATTTTTGTTTGAAGGTTTGTAATAACCTTAATTCAGGTTGGTTTATGAAATTATGATATGTATTGTATGTTTGTTTGAGATTTTGAAAAAGCATGTGTGAAATGTTTCGTATGTTTTGGAAATGTTTATTTTTTTAATGCTATGCTTCCTCGAAATGTTTTGGTTTGTTTGTACTGTCTTATGTGGCATCCGCATATCCTCCCGGCGGGGTATTAGGGTGCTACATAACACATCATCCTTCAAGACCTAAAGATGCATATAAGTCATAATAGAGATGGAAAAGAGGTCTTAACCTAACTAAGTTAATGTGCCTAATTCAAATTAATCAAACTTTAAGCTAAACTTAAGCCCAAAGCCTAGCATGAAAGGTTTGACCCCCTCCACCAAAATGGCGTCATCCAGGTGGCAATTTTAGTAGGCTCAATTCAAGCTTGAGTTGCCCTTATCAGGGTTAGGTCAGGCCTAGGCCGCCTTTGGCTTAACCCATCTTGGTTCATTGTCATCTCTATGTGATCTTTCTCATATGGAACTCTTTTAATTCTCATCATATGAGATGCTTTGTTTGTGGTGATTATAAACATATCTATAGAAATTACTCTTTGAAATCATGTTTGTTTAATGAACTTAAAAAGATATAAGTTGAAAATTGTTTCAAAGCTAATCTTTATGGACGTAAGTTTATGTGAATATCTAAAGCATATTGGTTTCTTTACCTTTTAGATACATGTTAAGTGGCATAATATGAATATCAATAATTTGTATCACCTCTATTGATATAAAATAAGGAAAAATAATGGTATCTCCAAAATTTAACTCTAAAAGAAAATTCCTAAAGAGCCCTTATATGAGACAAGTTAGAAAATTGGAATAAAAAGACCTATCATTGAAACAAGGAAGAAAACAAGGCAATCATTTATAGTACATAAAAAGGAGGTAACACTTGCTTTCATATTGATAAATTTTGAGCTTATTGACTTAACATATATATTTAGGAGGAGAATGCATTGTTACATGCACCTAAAAATGAAAGATATATTGATTTTTAAATTGCTACATGAGCTTTTTAAAAATTGTTCATTTATTTCAAAATACTTTACACGTACTCTTTGTTTATATGATAAAGGTTTTTAAAAGGCTAAGAGGGAGATTATTCTTTGTTTTTGGTTAGATTCTTATAAATTTATATGTTATATACACTTTTTATTGTTGAAAGAAATGGAGAAAGAATGTTAATATTGAAACTTAATCATTTATGATACATGAATTAAAAAGGAGCATATATTATATGTTACTTTAACATAGGGGAAGCTTACCCAATGCCATTTATTTTTTATCATTACAAAATATTTTGTCATCATCTACAAAAAAAAAAGAGATTGTTAAACTAAATGAGATCCTAATTTACAGTTTAAATGATAATAAAATATATTACTATTAATAAATTTATTTTTGGTGATATTAGTAGCTCTGTGATAATATAACTGGAGCAATATCTAAAAGATTAAGTTTAATGGAAGGGTAAAGTGAACAAAGAATTCACTTGAATCAATTAAACAATCAAATAATAAAGAAAATTAGTAAAGTATAACATAGATGCAGGTTATGAGAGTTTTAAGAAAATTCAAGTGAAAAACTAAAAACAAGGAGAAATTAAACATATTAGAATTTAGGAAATCAATTTGATCATTCTCATAACCTTATCTTGATTATTTCAATGAATCATAAGTTCGATCATCGTATGATCATTTGTATAGGGCATAATACATAAATATTTTATAATCAATAAGAAATTTATTTTGATTTTTAGAAAAAAATTCAAGCAAACTTTTAGGAACTTTTGTAATGAACATTTTTTAAAATTATGTTTTAATCTTTGAACAAACTTGGAAGTTGAAGTTACAACTTAGTTTCTACAGGGGGTAACTAGCCTCTAGATCTCTTTCAGATTTTCAAACACGTCATTAGTCTCAAGAATATTTTTCCTTGCTCACCAGGGATTGACTAGCAAGTCAGAGAAAAAAAGTTATACAATGGATGATAATTTTTAGGCTACAAGATAGACTAGTTGAACCATAACTAAACAGACATTGTTTAGTCCGAATATAGGCTAAATAATAGTAAGTGTACGATAGGACTTGCTAATGATTCGGTTTGACCTAATACCCATTGAATATAACTTAGGCCTAGCTTGAAGCCCGATAAGACTTGGGACATATAGCTTAAGCATGATCCAAGTTTATTATACCAAATTTGCATTGTTTTGTTAGTGAGATTTAGACTGACTCCTTAGGATCGAGCCTAAGCCAAAAGTCTTATTAACCTAGGGCTAGCCTATTGATTTTGGGTTTGGTTAGAATTGCGATTCCAAATGTCTAAATAGTTAAACTGCCTAGAAACTAACAACTATAATGACTAATTTGTGTGTCTAATGGTCATTTGAGTTGATTTTTTATAAATAGATCATAACTAAGTTGTGAAATTTTTTTGACATATTATATTGTGATTAAAAGTCGTAAGAGACTAGAAAGAGAATGTGTACATCGTATAACATATATTCAGTCTTTTATTTATTAATATGCATAAAAAAGGGTATGACTATGTAATTATTACAACTGAGAAAATTCTTTAAGGCACAATTTGTAAGATTTCCTATTAACTTTAAACAAGATGTGTAAAGGATTTCTCTTCATTTGTGACAAAGTAATGGATTTATAAGAATTCATCTTAACCCATGTTAAAGAAAATACTATATGAAGTGTTTATCTTTACAAATTAAACGAATAAGATAATGAATTCTCAGTTAAAACTTAAGTGATGAATGTAAGCAAAAAGTTAGGCCAAAGTCATGTTGATGATAGGTTTATCCATATGCTACATATGAAATAATTAGTAATTTTTGACAACGTATGAAACCTAATAGATACTATTAAGAATCTTAATAAAAAGGAAGGGAGAAATAAGTTTATTTAATTTCTTATAGTCAATAAGTATGAAAATTTCCAATAATAGAATTGGATTTAAATTTATTTTTATTATGTTTTCTAATAAAAATCTTTTTGAGAAATTTAGTAGTAAGTTGGTATAAAAATTAATGGGTTTATTTTAATATTTTAAGAAATTAATTCTCTTTCTTTCTTAGGATGAGCGTAAGTTACATAAATATACAGTAGCATATACCAAAATCTTTCGCGTGAGCCCGTCCTTTTACATACGTGTATAAATATGGTAACATTTAGTGGTTATGATTGGCTTGGGGCTTAGGGGGGAGAGCCTAGCCTTAAATTTTGATGGGCCGAAAGGAACTGAGGCCGAGTCCAAAGTTAGCCATAGTTATTTGGGGTATATACCCTAAGCATTATTTCTTGATTATTTTTTATTAAACAAATAAGAAAATTGCTATGTGAGAAAATAAACATGTGACACGAGGCAGATCTAAGGTGACGGAAAAGAGCATGCCCTCTGAATTGACCACCACTACCTACCAGTTTGAGGCACAGCACAACCAAATTCATTCTCGTGAAATTCCACTGTTACCCCTCACTTCCCAACCTTTCCATGGCGGAGATTCCAAGAAGACTCCAAATTCCAAAAGTGTATGTACATCATTACCCTTCTCTTTTTTAAAAATGAAAAAAGAAAATTCCACATAATTTTGCATTTCCTGTTCGGAATTGTAAGAAGAGTTTAGGTATTTATTTAGTAAGCGGCAGTAGCTTTTGGGATTCAGTCACTCAATCTCCCACCTACAACCACCACCTCCACCTTCTCCTTCTCCTACTACATGGCTCCCTCCTTTGTTATTAACGGCGACCACGCCACCCGCAAGTCTGCTCCCTCCACTACGGGCCGCGTGGCCTCCGTTTACAGCGAAGTTCAGATCAGCCGCATCGACTACGCCCTCTCTCTCCCTTCCGTCCTCAAAAACCCCTTCTCCATCGTCGACGGCGCTCCTAGCTCCGCCGCAGGCAATCCAGGTCCTTCACCTCCAATGGGCCCTCTTCTTGTTCCTCCTTTCCCTTTCCTTTTGTTTGCTGAAATTTGCTTTCACGTTGTTGTCCACTTTAGATGAGATAGCAAAGCTATTCCCCAATCTCTTCGGTCAGCCTTCTGCAATGTTGGTTCCTAATGAAGCTCACACCCTGCCTTCGAACCAGAAGTTGAAGATCGGCGTTGTATTGTCAGGTGGCCAGGCGCCTGGCGGACACAATGTCATCTCTGGAATCTTCGGTTAGTGATCTGATGGAGTAACCAAGGTGCTTCGAATTTGTCGTGTCCATTTCTTAGAGTGTAACGTTTGTATTGTTTGGCAGATTACTTGCAAGATCGTGCTAAAGGAAGTGTGTTGTACGGGTTTAGGGGCGGTCCTGCCGGGATAATGAAGTGCAAATACGTTGAATTAACTGCTGAGTATATTCATCCCTACAGAAATCAGGTAACTAGTTACGTATTTCAAGTTAATTGTACAGTAAAGATCCCATTTTTATAGTGAAACTACTGTCTTTGAAGTATCAAGTCTTTTTTTATGATTTAAGTACTTCACCAGGAGAGTTATTTATTTGTTAAGACGCTTAAATTATCCCGTGGATTAATTGGAGCAAGTTGGTATTGTTATTGTTTATATGGTTCATAATAGTTTCACATTCTTTTTGGCCTTTCTGATGTAATTTCATGAAGTTTTGCATCTAATGTAGCTCCATTTTCATCCTGTTAGGGTGGTTTTGATATGATCTGCAGTGGGAGAGATAAAATTGAAACTCCAGAGCAGGTTTGGATCTTTCTGTCAATTGTTGCAGATAGCTTTTTTAGAAGTGATATGTGTGGACAGTAAATGAGTTTGAATTGTAGTTTAAACAAGCTGAAGAAACTGCACTTAAGCTTGATTTGGATGGGCTTCTTGTTATTGGTGGGGATGACTCAAACACCAATGCTTGCCTCCTTGCTGAAAATTTCAGGTACAACATGAGGGATGTTAATATTTGGAACTATGGTTGACAATAGAATACTGTTAATTGTACATTGCCGCAATGAGAAGTGAATTTTTTTCCCACTGCCAGCATCTGAATCCCACATTAATAACGTATGTTTCCTTATCTGTCCATTCAGGAATAAAAATATGAAAACTAAAGTGATTGGATGCCCAAAAACCATTGATGGTGACCTAAAATGCAAAGAGGTTCCGACTAGTTTTGGTTTTGATACTGCCTGCAAGGTGATTATAACTAGGCATCTGGATGCTCTACAAAGAGTGTTAATGTGCTGTATTTCACTGTTGCCTCCTTGTTATTTATTATTCATATCACAAGTTTAAATTACAAGTCACACATTTATTTTCATGGAACGATTATAATAAACTACAATTCACACCATGAAAGTGAATGATAAGGATATATTGACATTAGTTTCATGAAACTAACTGATAAGTATATATTGCCATTAGTTTCATGACATTAAAAAGAAAGTAATGGATGTATATTCTGTATTGCATTCTTTAATGGAAAAAGCTTTCCGAATTACTTCAATTTAGTTCAATATGCTTTGATCAAAGTCAATTTTGCTTTGAATTTTTCACAAACAAGTTGGCCCAGAAGGCCACATATCAGCTTATGGCTGGGGTCTTCTACTGACATATTTATGGTCAAAGGAATTGTTCTTCATATCATTAACATGGTCCATAATTTTTGAAATACCATTAAAGCATTAATGTTTGATTCCTTTGATGTTACAGATATATTCAGAGATGATTGGGAATGTTATGATTGATGCCCGATCAACTGGAAAATATTATCATTGTAAGTCAAAATATATTTCTGTGTAGACAACATAATATGAGTTCCTATGTTATGTCCTTATTAGAAATACTCCATTACTGTTTAGATTTGTACTTGTGTTCATTCACCTACATAGCTATCTTTATGTGCTTGATGGATTGAATCCTTTATCTTGAATTTTGCATAGATGTGGATCAACTTAACAAGGCTGATCCCTGCTAATTGCAATAGAGTACCATAATATACTTCCCATTTGATTGTCATCAAAAGTTCAAGCTAAGTTGTCCTCTTTTCTTCTTTTAGATCATGTTCAACTTAGCAAGTCTCATCCCTGCTAATTGCAATAGGGTACTGTAATATATTTCCCATTTCATTGTCATTCAAAGTTCAAGCTAATATATCCTTTTTTTCCTTTTAAAGACCATCACAATGGATGTTCAAACTTTAGCTTTTCATTGGGCGGGGGGCCACCCATGCCATTTGAGCTGAAATTCATTGGCAAACTGACAAGATCTTTGGCACATTCTTTGTACACTGTAGTGCTTTTCCTACTCTTTTGCCTCCCTCTGGCTGAAAAGTTTCGGTACTTCATTGCTTGCTTTGGAAAGTAGCCAATTTACTCTAATTCTCTCTCTAAAAGAGTCAGCACCCTAGCTGCCACTCAGCATGACTTCCTTCTACACTCGATTGTACTATTGCATTACATGTTTATTCCTTGAATGTACTATTAATAATCAAGTAATAATTGAAGGCGGTGCATCTTTGCTGTTCCTTGAATTTATTATTAATAATCAAGTAATAATTGAAGGCGGTGAATCTTTGCTGCAGTTGTAAGGCTTATGGGGCGTGCAGCCTCACACATTACTTTGGAGTGTGCTTTGCAAACTCATCCAAACATTACCGTGATTGGAGAAGAGGTATCTGTTCTGATTTTTTTTTCTTCTTCTAGGTTCAGAATGTTGACTGATGCAACTGCTTTTGTTTTGTTGTAACTGTCAGCATGTCATGATTAGGCTTGCACATGGTAGATGTATACTCAAAATGCATTTGTCTAAGCATTGATTTGAATGAAATAGAACTTTGTAGATACTTTTGGCTACTGCATTGAGAAATGATTAAGCTCAAGTTCATATCTCGATTTTCCCTTTTAGTGATTGTTTTGGACCGAAATGCATTCTAATATTTCCATCTGTATCAGTACGTATAATTACGAGCAGCTCTTGCCTCATTGACTTCTCCATGTGATGCCGTTTGTTGATTCAATAAGTTCTATGAACATGATCCTATAGACTCATATTTTGTTTAACTTATTATGCTGAGCTTAATGATATTACTGACTCTAACTTGGAATTTTGATACCTACAAATACAATAGCTTAAAAGCATTATTTATCAAATTTTTAGGACCAACTTACTGATTTTTCCTCGTGTAGTCACTTGTAGAAAAGGTGCCTTTGATCTAGTGTTAATCAGAACTTACCTGGTACAGGTTGCTGCAAAGAAGCTTACATTGAAAAAGGTTACTGACCATATCTCGGATATTATCTGTAAACGTGCTGATCTGGGTTACAACCATGGTGTGATCCTTATTCCAGAAGGTTTGATTGATTTCATTCCTGAGGTACGACTTTTCAACAAAGGGCTTTTTCCCCTCCATTTATGGAAACATAATGATGAAGAAATCAATAAGAAAATTTTGTGGATATCAGAGATTCAAGGCTGTTTGTACTAATATTCCATGCACTGATTAGTAGGTATTCTCTTGAAACTTTGCAGGTGCAGCACCTCATTGCTGAACTGAATGAAATTTTGGCCCGTGATGTTGTTGATGAAGGTGGGTTGTGGAAAAAGAAGCTAACAGACCAATCTCTGCAGCTTTTTGAATTTTTGCCACAAGCCATTCAGGAACAATTGCTGCTTGAAAGAGATCCACATGGAAATGTCCAGGTATTGATGTTTTACATCGTGCTTTTTCTAATTTTCCCTCAAGTATGTGAATCTAACATGTTATGACGTCTATGATGTTTACGTTTAGGTTGCCAAAATAGAAACAGAGAAAATGCTTATTCAAATGGTTGAAGCTGAGTTGGAGAAAAGGGAGCAGGAAGGCAGGTACAAGGAGCATTTTAGAGGACAGTCGCACTTCTTTGGGTAAATATTCAGCTCTAAGTATATGTCATTTGCATGTCATTAGTTCCAAACAATAGACGTAAGAGATTAAATGATCTTGTTTCAAGGATATTACTGATTTAGCTCGAGTGTTGTTTGATGGGAAATGGATATATGATCTGTCAAACATATATTTGATTCTTCACTTTCAGGTACGAAGGAAGATGTGGTTTACCTTCCAATTTTGATTCTTTATACTGCTATGCTTTGGGCTATGGTGCTGGAGCTCTTCTGCATAGTGGCAAAACTGGATTGATATCTTCAGTAAGGCATTATGTCATTGAGTTTCACACTCTTTGTTTTCCTATCCTCTTTGCAGACTTACTTATCCAACATTACAAGTATCTTTTGGTATTCTGATATTGACATAAGCCCTTGAACTAAACGCAATTGCTGTTAAGGTTGGAAATTTGTCTGCCCCAGTTTCAGAATGGACAGTTGGTGGGACTGCGTTGACTGCTCTGATGGATGTGGAGAGGAGACATGGTAGTTGCATTTCTTTTAAGATTATGATGAATATCTTTGTTTCCTGTAAATGATTCAGTAATTGTATTTGTTTGGTTTGAGAATTGTGAGGAAACAGATAGTTATGTTGTCGCCCTTTCTCTTTTCTAATCTGATATATTTCCAATGTTAGGAAAATTCAAGCCTGTGATAAAGAAGGCAATGGTGGAGCTTGAAGGTAGATCTTACTATCATCCCTACTGTTTATTGCATGCCATCTTATTCTCATGTGTACATCGTAGACATCTTGTCCCTCTATACTTTTGAATGGTCAGTAAGTTGGATGCAACTTTGAAATTTCAGGTGCCCCATTTAAAAAGTTTGCATCAATGAGGAATGAGTGGGCAATCAAGGATAGATACATCAGTCCCGGTAAGTCAAACAGTTATATCAAAAAGAATCTTTTGCTGCATGTTGCGAATTGGACTGCTTGATACGGGATTTAGTACCGAGGTTCCATTCTTCATACCACTAGTTTCCTTGATTGATTTTATATTGGGTTTTAATGTTTGTCAGGTCCTATACAATTCATGGGTCCGGGAGCCAATGCAGTTAATCACACCTTACTGCTTGAATTGGGAGCTGATGCACGAACATCTATTTAACTTTGCTTCCTGGTGGTTGGGAATTCATGTTCTCTCAGCGGATCTGCAAAGTTAGTTTGGTGGACGAGTTGCGTTTTTAGTTTTATGAAGAAAATTTTATTGTTGTGACGGAGACGTGATTTGGGATTTTTGACAATTTCTAGTAGTTTTCCGGTTTTTTCTGGATGTTAGGTGTCAAATTTCGGCATAAGTACTTGACACAAGTGGGCCTGTATATTTCCAGGTTTCTAATTGCCAATCTCATCGATCTAACTAAACACTCGAATCATACCAGTGAGCCCTTGTATTCAGTAACCATTTTTACATTATATGAGAGATGGCAATGGAAGAAGATGTGAAACGGCAGGATGAGTTGAAGACATTTAGCTTTTGAAAACAAAATCTATCTGATTTTTGGATTCATCTTCCAAAAATATTTCTTGATACATGAAGTTAAGCAGTATGGGTAAGTTAAAGGAAGTGGATTGAAGCCTCCTCGGAATCCTTAGTTAAAACTGAAAAGAAACAGCCCTTTCGATCACTTGCTAATGGTTATTGTTGAGATGGAGAATCGGAGGAAAGGCAATGTCTGGTTAGGCGATGGGAGCCGCAAACTATGATTGTGTTGATAAAACGTCTCAACAGGGAAAACTGACCATGTTTTTATTTTCCTTTTCACAAGGAGAATAAAAGCAGGAGCTAACATACGCTTCACAGTCACTTTTTCCATGTGAGACCAAGCAAAAGAAAGTTTTAACCTTTAAGAACGCAGCGAAAAATGAGTAGGTAAGCATCACATCATAACCACCTCCAAAATGTAATGTTTTGCGTTTGGCTAGTGCACATTTCCAGATAATAAAGACAACATTTGAAGGAACATCGCAGTTCTTGACAAGTGTGAGAACAAATACAAAGTACAAGTAAACTAAGTCAAGCCTGTGACAATCGAGGGATAGAAATTGGTGAAACCCAAGGTCTGGTGCTACGAGCCATATGCATATGCTCCCTAACCCCATGCGTGCCACCCACTCCTTATCTCATTAACTCTGTTAATGTAATTAAGTAATACTCCAGGGAGTACCATGTTCCAGGGCAGGCCTTCCAGCCTTTCTTTCTTCTTCTTCTTTTTTTTTTAAACCTACGTGCTCGTTTTAACTACATATGGTACTTTTGCTTCTTTGGTTGCCCATACTTCACCCCATTGACAAGGAAGAAGTGCGTGGACCTATCTTGTGATGGTTACTTCTGAGATGTATTAAATGAGAACACTCCTACTCCCTACTTGACTTACTTGCCTTAGTTATTATATCGCTCCATCTCCAACCTCCACCAGGTTATGTTTGCAGTTAACATAGACAAATATTATATCGCTCCATCTCCAACCTCCACCAGGTTATGTTTGCAGTTAACATAGAGTAGTAGACAAATAAATAAGTAAATAAAATTGATGTATGTAGAATAAATCTGACAGTCATTGTACCCTCACCATCATAGTATTTCTTCTGTATATTCTCTGCATACAATCAGGAACGTATCTGCTATGACGATATACATATGGAGGACCGTATACAATGCATAGTTTGAAGCAATGGAGTCATTATATTCATTGGGAATGATCACAAAGTATAGTTTGAAGCAATGGAGTCATTATATTCATTGGGAATGATCATTCCCACCTAAGTTGTCTTTTGGGTACATGAGATCATTATTTCCACCAAATTTTTGGACTTATTTGTCATTATTCTTTGGCTTGATCTAGTTATAATTCGCCTACTAGTCAATGTATGAAATTATTAAGGCTGAACTGATGGACCCTCTTCGTTCTCATGCTTTATTATTGGTCAGTTACTTTACTTCATAATTCAGATGTACGTATGCTTCTCTTCACAAATATGCAAATTATAGAGATCCAAGTCTGGATGCTTCATGCTAGGCATAAGGGTTTCTAATTAGTCTACTAACTTTGTTCTTTTTTTTGGAAGATGTTATCTTTTGTTTTCAATGTATACTCAAGGGTTTTAAGTTTTGAACTACAACCGTAATATTGACAATAATATTACAATTACTGTGAGATTCATTATCACATTTTATTATGTAATTATGTCTACGTTACTTATAATTAAAAACTTTAAAATTACTAATTTAATATCATCAAAATCATCTCTTCCATTGAATTAAGTAAAGCTCACTTCATGTTTCATATTGTAAGATTTAAAATTGTATTAGTCATATTGACTTTGGGATGATACATGAAAAAAAAAATCGAAATTGTTTATGTTCACGGTTTAAATAATGAATTGTATTAAAGTTGTCCCAAAAAAGGCTTTGGCTACCCCTGAAGCTAAATATCTCATAACTTTATGGTTTAAAACTCCCATTTTTACTGTTTTGGAAGTTGCAGCTGTGAGCTCCTGCCTCAGCCACGATAACTCCAGCTATCATGCACATGATCATGATCGTAAGACAACTCAAGTTGAATATTCTTCACATATGATGAAAGAATGAATCTAACTCTTTGTTCTTGGATTATCTTATTATTATTTATCATTACCATCTGAATACATGCACCTTGTCCAAGAAAAAACCCATTGGAATTTCTCATCAGCTCCACAGCCATCAGGACTGTTTATGTACTAAACCTTATCCTAGCTTGCCTGTAACCCTGTCTTGTAACTTTAATTTCTTCAAATTCATAGTCCGCGAGCCACCAGATAACACTTGTGTCTTTTAATTCTTTTCTTTTCATGTATTATTACGTCGCGTGACAAATGATAACTACTTTTTTAATGCTAAAAAATCATCAATGATCAGGTTTCCTTATATCACGCTCTTTGAGTTGCTAAAACTTGTAGTAGGATGATTATCCACAAGATGTGTAGCATGCATGTACAAATTTTAGACCAATGCCTACAAAATTCTAAGAAAGTTTAGCAAGTGAATTAGTTAAACCTTAAGCAAAATATAACCTTATATTAGCGTATATTGTGTTTTTGGAAGCTGTACCAGTTGTATTTAGATAGCTATCTTTTAGGAGTAGCTTAAGGAAAGACGTAATTAAGGAGAAGGCTAGGGTTACAATCCAAAAACTTGTATTTATATTTCGTTTTTCAGCATGAATGTATAAAGAGAGATCTTTCCCTTCGTGACACCTTATTATAGGCTACTATTTGTATGTGTTACTAAAGGAGATTTATTTGCCTTGATATACACGAGCTAGTGGGGAACTGTATGTTCGTCAAGAAGTCTTCTACTTTCTCCTAATAAATTAGCCTTTCATTGTCATAGTTATTATCATGACCAATGGAGCTATGAAGGAAAGTTCGGAATCCAACTCCTAACAGTTTGTATTCAAACAATAATGTAGCATTTGATGGCTAAATTAAAACGGCCATAATTAGAATATGGCTCGTCTCCATCTGCTATGCTTTCATAAAATGGGATATGATGAACTGTCACTGCCATTAATGATAGGGTATATCATATATGAGAACCTGACAGGCAGAAATGGTCAGAAAGTTTTTATCGTCAAATGAAATTTCTGGTGATAACCAAAATAACAAGTAAAATGGGTATGAAGGTGGTCCATAATACTCCATGTTGAGATCATCATCATCAGCATCAGGAGGTTGTCTAATCCAAAACGTTTAACACAACAGCTACGTACGTACACAAAGGAAGCCTTCAGGGGGAAGTGGCAATTAGTAACATGTAAAAAGTTGGAGTTGGGACCCAACACCACATAATGCCTATGGAAATAGAAGCAATAATAGTGGTAATGCATGGTGGTGCGATGTTCTATTGTTTTCAGAAAGTTTGCCTTCACATGGCTCATCATTTTGACTTTAAAAGACCCAGCAACATATTTATACATACATAAGAATCTCCTAGTATTAAGTCGGTTTTTTAGATCTTAAGTATTTGAACCTCTGAATATTTTTAGTGTTAGTTCATTAAGTAATTATCAATATATATATGCATTCAAAAAAGTATTTAATATAAAAAAATTTGGTTGCCAAAAAAAATCTATATATATCTATGCATAATCATAAACAATAGAAAAGAGCAAAAGATCTGCTATCTTTTTCGCTTGCCTTTACCCACCACCACCACCCCTATCTGATCTAGCCAATCTCATAATCTTATCTTCTTGTTCGATTCCTATTTGCCAACCCCACGAGTTCACCATCACTTCCCTTGCTATTTTGCTTCTCTCTCTTCCTTTCTCCTTCTCTCCATCTATATATATATATATACACAATGCCAACCAACCACTTGTTCTTCGTCATGATCATATCCTTTTGTCCTTTAATTTCTTGGAGGGTCTTCCCAAAGTTGTCACCTTGCTGGTCTATATAGTAGTTGATATAACTTTGTAAAGAAGGACGAAGGAAAACAACAAACTGCTGCACTGCTGCAACCGTGTGATCATTTTAATACCTTAGACTAATTATATATGTTCATCACATGGCTCATTTTCACATTTGCCACTCAAAACATGCATATAAAAATATATAAACTTTTAGAAAATTCACCTGTGAGAAGTTCCAATCTCGCATCTTCTATATATATATATATATACACACAGACACATACGTACTCTTTTGGACACACACGTACTCTTTTGGATCTTGATGCTTCTACAAACTAAAATTTTTAGATATCAAAATATGAGATAGCTTGAGATATTCTCAGCTGTAAGTTGGTGTTTCTTTTAGCTTTCCTCATCTCAAATTAATTCAGTCACCAATCCTTTTAGAATTAAGACAGTGGATGCTGGATACAAAACTTAAATGCAATGCAATTTCCCAGTCGGAGTTCCTGAGTAGTATATGCGTACTCTAGATTCCATCCCAATCATTATATTAATCGTTCCAAGTCATTATGATAGTCGGAAAGTGGCGTCCACGCGTCCTGCTGCTATCCGTTTATTGCCAGCAGAAAAAACGAAAAACACTCTCTTTCCATCTCTATCTTACCAGTCTATATACATGCGATCCATCTGTATCATCTAATCTGTGTCCACTGTCTCAAACAGGAGAATAAAACGCCAGCTTGTTACATTTAACCTAATACACGTTTAATTGCTTAAACTTTCCTCTCTTACCCATTTCCAAAAGTCCCTCCCTCCTTCATCCCTATTGGTAAAATAAAATAATTAAATTATATATTCATCCCTACAAATACCACGTAAAAATTAAAATTACCTAGTATATTACATTATGAAATATATAGGTTTAAAATATGCATTTTTTATTTTTTATTTTTTTAGAAAATTGAAATCTCAAAAGCTTTCAATTGATTATATTTATAAAACGTTAAATGTAATAGTTAAGGTACTCAATGTAATGTTTAGTGTTTCGTAGCATACCAACTGAAAGACAGTACAAAACGTAGCTTTTGGATTGGCTAGTATCGTCCAATATTCAAAATACCGGCCAAATATTGACCGATAACGTATGTTTTGAAATTTTGAAGGACTTGTTTGCAATTTTTTAAAACACCCCCTAAGCGGTCTCACTTCTACAAAACGCTTTGCCTCTCTATTTTACTCCCTCCCTTATCTCTACTCTTTGTCTCCACCAACCCCAACTGCTAGCATCCCAACCCAGCCTTGCAATTGTCTCTCCGTTTATCACTTGCCACCACAGCATCGCTGCCCTGCCAACGATCGTTTCTCTCACAATGTTGAGTGTGTTGTCGCCTCATGCCTGTTGCCCAACTGCCTCAACCTCTGGTCCTATGCTCCTCTAGTCATCGACCACCACTCCCCTGCACCTCTAGGTCTCTGGTCACTGCCCCGCACCTCCAACTACAAATCAAATAAGGATCTGGAATTTTGCATATCCAAATTTATACTAGACTAGACCCGACCTGAATCGACCCAACCACTAGTTGACCCGCACCACCAATCTAGGGATTTAGATCAATGAAGGTTGCAATAATTGCAGAAAATTTTGTAAAATTGTGAAGTTGTGAATTTATGGAATTGTGAAGTTGTGAATTTGTGGAATTGCGAAATTGTTAATTATACAATTTGTGGACTTATGAAGTTGTGAAATTGTGAAGTTGATTATGGAATTTCATAATTGAGTTGATCACTTGATCAATTGATCACTATTTTGAATATCAAACTATGTATTTATGACTTTGATGTTGGATTAAATTGAATTGTCTAGTGTACTGTGTATGTTGATTATGGAGTTAATTTGAGTAAAAAGTAAAAATGTTGATTAAATTGGAGAATGAAAGATTGTAAAATTAAAGTTAAGAATTATAATTTTAGTAACAATGTTGATTAAAATTAGTTAAGAAAACAAAAATATTGATAAGCATTACAAATTGAAATGTATAAGCAAATAAAATAGATTAATTTATAGTTGAATTATATGATTACATAAAATAGGTTATAAACTTGTAGTTGTGATTTGTGGTTAAAATTGAATAGGTTTTAGTTGTGAGTACATGTTTTTATTTTCTGGTTGAATGATGTAATTGTGTATATTATGTATTGTGTAATTTTGTATGTTGAATACTTAAATTATTAGTTTTTGACTTATTGGTGAATTGTATTGGATGAAATTAAATTGTACAATGTATGTTTACTCTTCATTGTGGAGTTAACTTAAGTAAGAAACTAAAAATATTAATTAAAATTGGTGAATGAAAGATTAATAAATTAAAGTTAGGAATTAGGATTTTAGTAACAATGTTGACTAAAATTAGTTAAGAAAATAAAATAATTATAAGCATTACAAAATGAATTGTATAAGTAAACAAAATATATTAGTTTAGAGATGAATTATGAGATTACATAAAGTAAGTTGTAAACTTATAGTTGTGAGTTCTGGTTGAAGTTGAATATGTTATAGTTGTGAGTATATGGTTGAATGATGTAATTATACAAAATTAGTTATATTATATAAGATGAATACATATAATAGGTAATTGTGTATGTTTAATACTTAAATTGTTGGTTTTTAACTTAAATCATACAAAATGACTTATATTATATAAGATGTATATCTGTAATTATGTAATTGTGTAATTATGTATGTTAAATTGTTGGTTTTTGACTTAAATTATACAAAATAAGTTATATTATATAAGATGTACATGTGTATTGGGTAATTGCGTATATTGAATACTTTAATTATTGGTTTTTGACTTATTGGTGAATTATGTTGGATGAAATTGAATTGTGTAGTGTATGTTTACTCTTCATTGAAGAGTCAACCTAAGTAAGAAACTAAGAATGTTAAATAAAATTGGTGAATGAAAGATTGTCAAATTAAAGTTGAGAATTAGGATTTTAGTAACAATGTTGACTAACATTAGTTAAGAAAACAGAATAATTATAAGCATTATAAAATAAATTGTATAAGTGAACAGAATATACTAGTTTATAGTTAAATTATGAGATTACATAAAGTAAGTTGTAAACTTATAGTTGTGAGGTATGGTTGAAGTTGAATATGCTATAGTTGTGAGTGTATGTCCTTAGTTTTTGGCAAAATGATGTAATCATACAAAATGAGTTATATTATATAAGATGTATATGCGTATGTGTATGTTTAATACTTGAATTAGTGGTTTTTGACTTAAATCATACAAAATGAGTTATATTATATAAGATGTATATATGTAATTGTGTATGTCGAATTGTTGGTTTTTGACTTAAATTAATAGGCCCCTATCCTGTAGTGACTAGGCGACTTGCCCGACACTCCACAGTGGCTCTCCAATTGATATCCTAGTCGGCTGAAAAGTTCCCATGAAGCTAAGCCTATCGCTCTTATTAAAGAAAAGCTTTTATTCATAATAAGAAATGTAAACAGTGGAGTTTTGTTTTTCAGTTTATTAAAAATTTCGGCGACACAACGACTGTATTTTGACATCCCAAAAAAATTCAAAGTCCCTGTAAAGTTCAAAACACTTCTATTATCACATTAATTTCTCAACTCCAAGTTGTGAACTTCAAATCCACTCATATGCAATCTCAAATAATTACATCAATAAACTTTGAAAAACTAAAACATCGTCATGTATTCCATTTAAAAACCTTTATACACATCCATTCTTTATACAAATGTACTTTCCAAAACATGTTCAAAGATATGCAACAGTTCTAAAAAATATGTATAAGGTAAAATAAAACTGCCTACACAGCAACACTTGACAAAGTTGACTACTCGTAAGGTGGAGTCCCTATTATTGAAGCCCATGAAAGTACATTTGGGAGGTTTTTATTTAAAAACAGAAAATAAAGGGTGAGCTAAACTATTTCAGTGAGTGTTATTGGTTTCAAACAAAATCATTTATACAAACATTAACCTTTATAAAAGAAACCAATTTCTTTTCATTTCAAGTAATACCAATGTTGTTACAAAACACATTCTTTTCTTTTCATAAGATCAATGCATATGTAAAAAAAAACATATATATTTTTCTGAGATCAAGTTCCTCTTTTCTTGTAAAATAAACATTGATGGCAAACAATACTTTCATGAACTTTCTTTTCAAAACATAGCCCATCACTAATTTTCTTTGCAATACGGTTGTCATATCCCAAATCATCTACTTATAGATATTGTCCACTTTGGGCCTTGGCCCAGCCAAGCCCTCACGGTTTTGCTTTTTTCGAGGCCTTCCTAGGAGGTCACTCATCCTAGAACTACTTTCACCCAAGCACGTTTAATCTCGGAGTTTCGATGGGATCTGGTCCATTAGGCTATGAAAAATGCGCCTGTAAGGAAGAGGTATCCGTACCCTTATAAGGCGTACTTCGTTCCCCTTTTCAACTGATGTGGGATCTCACACTCTCCACCCCCCTTAGGGCCCTGCCCTCTTTAGGGTCCAACCTAGTTGACACAATAGTTTGGGTACCGACTCTGATACCACTAGCAACATCCCAAACTACCCGCTTATAGATATTGTCCGCTTTGGGCCTTGGCTCGGTTTTGGCTTAAAGAACCCTCCCCATGACATATTTCATTCATCTAAACCATGTTTCATGCATAATCAAGCATGG
>JANZLC010000002.1:16148064-16159652 GCA_026413385.1 Erythroxylum gracilipes | reverse complement strand
CCAATGTTCTTACAAAACACATTCTTTTCTTTTCATAAGATTAATGCATATGTAAAACAAAACATATAAATTTTTCTAAGATCAAGTTCTACTTTTCTTGTAAAGTATATACCGATGACAATCAATACTTTCATGAACTTTCTTTTTAAAGCATAGCCTATCACTAATTTTCCTTGCCATATGGTACCCTTAGGTGTAAGGCCACAGAGTTGGTTTTGCATCGCTCACCTGTGCCTGGTTAACCTCTATATACCGATTATTACGAAGCTAGTTCTGCATCGCTTACCCATAATGATGTTAGCACTGCATATAAATCAGTAGTTAAGGAGCTGGTTCTGCATCGCTTACCCATAACAGTGCTAGCATAATATATACTTCACACGTGCAGAAGGCGACTCACAGGACATACTGATATAGACACAACACCACCCATGCTAGTGACAGACGCCCCCCAAATACCGTCATGCACGTTAAGATGTACTCTGATCGATATAATTGTATGTATAAAGACCTAACGGTATACCATAGGCTAAATCACAATTAATACATAACCGCGCCTCATTTCAATACCAATTCAAAATCCATTTCTATGCCAATTTAAAGCATATGCAAATCTCATTAGTTTCCAAGTGTATCCAAAACTCAATTCAATGCTAAATCAAAGCATATGTAAACCTCATGAAGATTAATTTTTAAATTCAAGTAGTAGCACTAATGGAATTATTCATACACATACTTTTCATAGTAAGGTAAAAACCATCTTAACAAATCAATTTAAATATGCACTCACAGTTTGTCGTTTATTGTAAACCACCCTGATGTGTTCGGTACTTTTCCTTTATTAGTCCCGAGTCTATGGTGACGAGAAATATTGTCTTACTCAGCTATGAGGGAGACCCTTGAAGGGTTCCTAAAACTTGCTAAGTACATCCATAACTTACCACCTTGTTTTACAAATTTTATAAAAAAGGGCTTAGCCAAAATCTTAGCATTTTGTAAGATTAAAATTATGTTTTCTTTTCATTCAACCATTGAACAACTTCTATGATTTATACATGCTGTCTTCTTTCCATTTAAATAACGTACATAGTATATACCTACTGTTTTCCTTACAATGAACCATTGTACTATGTGCAACATACATGCTATCATTAAACAACCATTAAGCCACATATATAGCATCTACATGCTGCCAATTAATACCCATTGAATAACATACATATGATATGGATATACATGTTGTTTTCCTCTCCATTTACCATGTTGTTTTTCTCTTCATTTAACCATGCCTCCACTTGTTCCTTAATTTTTACATATCAAACGTTCAAATTAAGTTTTTAAGTCTTCTATACTTTTGTTCCCCTATGTCTCTAGTTTTCATATCATCAAAAATCATGCCATTTGAATTTCTAAATTATGAAACATGTACCAAAAATCACAATATGCTTCAACACAGGGACAATATCAGGTTACCATAATCAATCTAAATTTTCAATATTATTTAGCTAGAATTAGGCCTATGTCTCTTATAGATATTTTTAGAACTATGTCTTAGGTTTAATTTACAGTTGGAATCACCCAATTTGGAGTTTTGTAGACTAAGTTATGGACAAAACAATAGGATTGTTCAAGGAAACCGAGAATCCTAATACAGAATTTCACTAAACATAGCTAGGAAAACTTACCACTTTCTTTCAATCTTTTGGAAAATTGCAAGCTTTCTTCAAATCCTACTCAAAAATTTACGCAATTCATAAGGAAATTCATGTTTCCAGCTTAACCATTCACGTGACCAACTAAAGAGGATGGACAAGAGTGGTATAACATACCTAAAATTAGATGGTAACGTGCTGCCCATATTTTCCTTGCATGTAGTAGGTGTTGATAGAGGTGTTTTCTATAGTTGGAGGCTTAAACAATCTACATAAATTATTTCCCGAAGGCAGTAACTTGGAAGACCTATGTGTGAAGGGAGCAGCTGTAATTTAATAACATCAATTCTGGTCCAAGGGATAAGTGAAGCTTCGATGGAATGAAGGTGGAGTAGCTCCTCCATCATTCTTGTTTAAGCTACACGTTGAAGAGGGTTATCCTACACGTTGCAAGGTAAATTTCTAACAGTTGTCCATTATACAATCTCTTACCATCTTTGTTTAATTAATCCTTTAACTCCTTACCTTATCCACAACAATGCTTGTCCCCTAAATATAACCAATTGTTCTGATTTTGTCTCACCAAAATAATATATGTCCACACTATGAATTGGTCTCTCATGTAATGGATTTTATGTCCTTCACATCTACTCCTTCATAAAAGTGACAGCATAAGATTTTCATGCATTCTTGTTCCAAAATAATGAGAACTTCTTCATATATGTGACAGCTGCCACTTAAGGTTCATTCACATGTACATGTATTATTTCTTATCCAAAATAATTAAATGGCTTAAGAAAAATCTGTCCAATTTTGATAGAAATTTCATGTCACTTACTAATATGTTACACCTAAACATATCAACATGTAAGTTGGATCGATTTACTTTAAGTATCCTTAACTATGGCTGATTCTCTCACGCTTGGTTTACATGGTTTATGTCTTTATGTTTCAGCCCAAAAATGCTTCAAATTTGCTCTATAATAATTTAAAATAAGGTCAACCTTGAGCTATCATAAATCCATCCGAACGAATTTATTTTTGGTCCATTTCCACACCAGTCAACTCCAATATTTTTCGACTATCATTTCACTTTAATACTTTTCATTTAGGGTTAGTTCCTAATTCACCTTTTAGCGAAAATAAAATTTTCATTCACCTGAAACATCATTCACACGAAATGAAATTTTATAGACATGTGAAAAGAAAAAATTGAGGTTATACATAATTCATACAAAATAAGTTATATTATATAAGATGTACATGTGTATTGGGTAATTACTATGTTAAATATTTAAATTGTTAGTTTTTAACCTGTTGGTGAATTGTATTGGATGAAATTAAATTGTATATGATGTAATCATACAAAATGAGTTATATTATATAAGATGTATATGTTTATTGTGTAATTGTGTTAGTTTGGACTTTTGAGTAAAACAATACATATTTTGTGATGGTAATTGATAATGAAATTATGTGTTTTTTATGTTGACATATGTATTCATTTATTTTTATAGATAAATGGAAGGAAGTTCAAGTACTTTTGATAATTTAACCACTATAGGAAAATACAATGATCCAGCTTGGGTTCACTCTATATTGATGATCCCTGGAATAAAGAACCATACCATTTTCTTATTTTATAACAAGCAGTTGAAAGGTGAAGGAATCGCCACATTAATGAAGCATTTAGTTGGTGTTAAAGAAGTTGTGGAACCTTGTAAAAAAGTGAGTCATGATGTGAAATGGCAAATGAAGACTTTGCTTGAAGAGTATCAACACGAGAATGGTAGAAAGGAGAGATTGAATTATGAAATTGGTAATGGAAGTTTATTTGTTGGTGTTTAGGATGATAGTGAAAATGTTGAAGGTGATAGTATTCCTACCCAACAAGAAGTGAAAGTTCATTTAGTATTCCTACACAACAAGAAGTGAATGCTCATTTGGACCTCATGTTAAGAAAAGAAGAAGGCATGTGTCAAATTTATTTGCATCACGAACAACTCCTAAAGCTCAGCCTTCATTTCATAGTGCCCTACAATCAAGAGAAACGACTCATAATGTGGATATGGAAATGGTTAGATGGTGGCATAATTTAGGTATAACATTCAGTGCTTCCCAATGTTATTATTATCAACTGATGGTAGATGTTATTGCCTCTTACGATCTAGGATACAAAGTTCCTTTAATTGATGACTACAGATGTAAACTTTTGAGTAGCTCTGTTTTTTAAATTAAAAGTTATTTGGATGAAAGAAGAATGAATTGAGCTACTTATAGGTGTTCAATTATATGTGATGATTAGACAAATAGGATACATGAGCCTATAAATAATTTTTTGTTTATTATGCAAAGGGCTTAACGTTTTTGAAGTCTATTGATACATCTGACTTTATTAGAAATGTTGATACTTTATTTGAAATATTTTATTAATTTGTAAATGAAGTTAAGCTTGAAAATATTGTTCAGTTCATTATTGATAATTATTCCACTTATAAAGCTACTGGAAGAAGTTATAAAGCAAGGATAATTCTTTTTTTGGACTTCTTGTGCTACACATTGTATTGACATGATGTTGAAAAATATAGGAGATGCTATTTCCTATTATTGATGAGACTGTGCAGAAAGCAAAAAAGATAACCAAATTCATCTACAATAGTGCATGGATCTTGAATTTAATGAGAAAAGATTTCACTAATGGTACGAATTCGTGTCGTCTTGCTATTACAAGATTTGTAGCAAATTTCTTATCACTTCAAAGTTTTGATATGATGAAGAAAAAGATGAGATAGACGCTTACAAGTAATAAATGTGTTGCATCTCAACATGCTAATCAGATGCTGGATTAGAGGTTTCTATAATTGTAATTGAAGATACTGAATTTCAATCCCAATGTCAATTTGTCATCCGAATTTGTGAGCTTTTGATGAGGGTATTTTATTTGTTTGATAGTGATGAAAAGACAATAATGAGTTATTTTTATGATATCATGGAAAGGTTGAAGGAAGCAATCAAGAAAAAAAAAGAAAAATAGGTCTTTTATGTACACAATTTATCTTACAGTCTTTGATGAGAGATGAGAAAGGCAATTTTACTCTTTGTTGTTTGCAGCTGTGACATTTTTTAATCCTAGTGTTTATTTTAGACCAGGTTTTAAAATGAAAGCTAAAGTTAATAAAGGAACTATTAACTGTTATAATAGTGGTTGCCCATGAGACGTTATAAGATCTCCTAAACTCACAAAAAGAGATTTGTAAGGACGCTTCTGGTAATTTTGGGATGCCAATTGCTATTTATCAAAGAGAAAAACTTAATTTAGGTTTTTTTTCACTTTTGATACTTGTTAACAATTAATCATCACTTTATTTTGTTTATAATGTTACTTTTATTGTCTTACGACTTACAATTTCTTGGTGAGATCAATTTGAAAGTGGTATTCCAAAATTGCAAAGGTTTGGAATTCAAATTCTAAGTCTATGTATGAGTGCAATAGGTTGTGAAAGGAATTAGAGCACATTTAAATTCATCCATTCCAAGAAAAGGAATATATTGGAGCAAAAAAGATTGAATGACTAGATCTTTGTTCGATACAATTTAAAATTTAAGGAAATGTATATTATTATCTTTATTAAGTTGGATATAATTTCTTCTGATTTTTTAATAATTAAATGTTATTGTTTACTAGGACTCTTAATAGAATAAGTAGTTCAGTAGATCCAATTTACATTGATAATATCAATCTTTTGGAGGATTGGGTTTATGAGGAACTGGTTTAATAGATGAGAGTGACTTGGAAGATAATCTTGAATGGGAAAGTATTGACATGTCATTTGGTGCAACGAATTTTAAAGATGGTGATGAAGAGGCTCCTCTCAATGATGAGAGTTTTATACCAAATGAGAATTAGGGACAATGCAGTTATAGCAAGTATCTGATTGAATAAAGTTCTAGGGATTTTGTTTATCTTCAATAATTTCACTTATATTTGATGTATATATTAAATTCTACATATGCAATGTAATTGTAAATATTTTTATTTCAGATTTTACTTCTAATTGGTTCTTCGGCACGAACTCTTGTTGTAAATTGTAATTGTAAGAGAGTAATGGATATTTATGATTATTTTTATTTGATGTAATTATTATTTATTGTATGATGAAATTGTAATATTTTAAATAACTTTGAATTGTTCTTTATTTTATATTTGTATGATGATTAAATGATCTTTTTCTACATTAAATGTGGTTATTATTTATATGTGAAAAATAATGTTAATAAAAATAAATAAATAAAATTTTTATTTTAAACTTTTATTATTATAATTTTTGGAAACATGATTAATGTAAAATAATGAGTTATTCTTATGACATCATGGAGAGGGTGAAGGAAGCAATCAAATTCAATCTGAAACTTAGGTCTTCTATGTACATACCTCATCTTACAGTCATTAATGAGAGATGAAAAAGACAATTTTACTCTCTGTTGATTGCAGTTGTGATATTTTTGAATCCTAATGTCTATTTCAGACCATGTTTTTATAAATAAAGCTAAAGTTAATAAAGGAATGCTATTAACTCTTATAATAGTGGTTACCCATGAGATGTTATAAGATCTCCTAAGCTCACAAATGAAGATTTATAAGGAGGCTTCTAGTGATTTGGGGATGTCAATCGCTATTTGTCGAAGAGAAAAACTTAATTTAGGTATTTTTTTTCCACTTTTGATACTTGTTAATAATTAATCATCACTTTATTTTGTTTATAATGTTACTTTTGTTGTCTTACGACTTACAATTTCTTAGTGGGATCAATTCGAAAGTGGTATTCCATAATTGTAAAAGTTTGGAATTCAAATTCTAAGTCAATGTGTTAGTGCAATGGGTTGTGAAAGGAATTAAAGCACATTTAAATTCATCCATTCCAAGAAAAGGAATAAATTGAAGTAAAAAAGATTGAATGACTTGATCTTTGTTCGATACAATTTAAAATTTCAGGAAATGTATGTTATTATCTTTATTAAGTTAGATATAATTTCTTCTGATTTTTTAATACTCTTAATAGAATAAGTAGTTTAGTAGATTCAATTTGTATTGATAATATCGATCTTTTGGAGGATTGAGTTTTTGAGGAACCAAGTTTGATATATGAGAGTAACTTGGAAGATAATCTTGGATGAGAAAGTATTGACAAGTCATTTGTTGTGATAAATTTGAATGATGGTGACAATGAGACCTTTCTTAATGATAAGAATTTTCTACCAAATAAGAATTGAGGTCAGTGCAGTTATAAAGAGATATGATTGAATGAAGTTATAGGTTTTTTGTTTATCTTCTTCTTTAATTTCACTTATATGTGATGTATTTGTTAAATTCTACATATGCAATGTAATTGTAAATATTTTTGTTTCAGATTTCAGTCTAGTTGGTTCTTCAACACAAACTCTTATTGTAAATTGTACTTGTTAGAAAGTAATGAATATTTATGATTATTTTTATTTGATGTTTTTGATGTAATTATTATTTATTAAATGATGAAATTGTAATGTTTTAAATACTTTGAATTGTTCTTAATTTTATATTTGTATGATGATTAAATGATATTTTTCTATTAAATGTTGTTATTATTTATATGTGCAATATATGAAAAATAATGTTAATAAAAATCAATAAATTGTTGTTATTTTAAATTTATATTATTTTAATTTTTGGAGACATGGTTGATGTAAAATTATAAACTATACAATACAACGTACTAAATGATTATTTTAAATTTTAAAAAATTAAGGGATTATTTTAAAATTTTAAAAATTACCTGAAAAGTATCTGACATTGATCGGTACCGATATAATATTGTACTAGAACTAAATTCAGTACTGATACCGGTTCGGTATTCATAATATTGACTCAATGATTAAACATATTAAATAATATCTTTTATTGAATTATTTTAATACAAGTTATCATATGCCTATTTAAAAAATAATAAAATTAGTATGACTAACCTAGCTAAGTTTCTACAGTAAATTTTATTTATGAGAAATTTTAATTTTATGACATCGGCAATATATTTTTTAAGCAATTGTAAATAATAAGATGTTTTTAAAAATAAGTAAAATCATATGTATGTTTTAGTGGGAGAGAGGGAGATACTAGAATTTGATGATTGAAGGGGGTCCATGTCAACGCTCTATCTTTGCAACTGTGTACAGTGAAGGAGGTGGCATGAATTAATTATGATCACCACACCACTGCCCCCACATGCATATGTACATGACTTGACTGGACCTCACTTTTAGTTGTTTCTCTTTTTGCTTTTGACATTTTAGCTGTTACAATATACATAATCGTTAGATATCTTTTTTTCCGGTTTTGTAAAGTCAAAGTCGTTACAATTTGCTAGGTCTCTTCAAGATCAGCAATTCTTTTATTTATACTTTTCTTTTTTAATTTATATAGTCAACTCGTTGTGTACTTCTGATCAAAATGCTCTGCATTTCGTTCTTACGGTGCTCAAGCGGGGTTATGTTATGTGCTGTCCGAATTGTTTCGTTGTTCCGTCAATATAACATAAATAGACTATAATTATTAATTAATATTAAAAAATTATACGATAATATTTTAAGGTACCACAAGAGTTAAAAGAACTGGAATCCAATCATTAAAAAATATAATACTTTTCCAGTATATATCTTGAATTGCCATGTATAAAATACCTTGAATCCGTACACTTTTGCATGTGCACATATGTGAATGGTGAGAGGGACAACTGATACCGAGTAAATGAATAAATTGGGAATAATGACATCCGAATTGCTATTTATTATATTAATTCAAACATGAAGGAGATTTTAGATCAGATAGCAGAATGTGTGTATGCAACAAAATAGTATACGTTTAAAAACAAAAAAATAGTATACGTTTACCTGGCTGTGTTGTAGTATTGTAAATTTTATGTTTTAAACAATTTTTGGAAGTAGAATGTAGATGATATATATATATATATATATATATATGAATAGACCAAATCACTGAAACATGTGCTCGAGCCCAGATTAATTCCCTTCTAAGTTAAAAGTGTTTGCCCTGATAGAAAGATTTAGGACCTTTGATCAGGTATTCACCGACAGATCTAATGACTAATCTTCTTACTAATGGAAAGACACTTCATAGGATGAGACAGCTGATCTAATGATTTAAAGCTGCTCCATACCTAAATTTAAAGATCGAACCCTGACCTTTGATTAAGGATGAATGAGTCTCTTGCCACTCAACCACACCTCTTAAATTAGTTGAACTTTATTTTAAAAGAATGACTAATGTATAAAAAGAGTTATATATATCGAATTAAGATTTTAAGATATTAAGTTATGAACGTATACATATATATATATATTATTAAAATAAACCAATTTTTTATTTATAAATTAATATATTTATTTTAAAATTATTAAATCAAATTTCATTTCAAATTAATATATTTGAAAATATTTTAAATATAAGTAATTATTATTTTAATTTAAATACAAATATTAAGTAAAATTAAAATATTTGTAATTCAAATTAATAATTAATTTTAGTTAAGTAAATATATAATATTAAATTAAATTAAATTATTCATAGTTCTTATTAATAATTAAATAATATATATTTAGTTGATAATAAATTAGATTGAAAAAGAAACAGAAAATAAAAGCTATTTTTAATTTTCGTAATTTTTTAAAACAGAACGAAACTTAAAAAAGAAAAAAATACTCAAACAATTTTTTTTACTTAATTTAAAATAAAAAATTTAAAATTAAAATAAAAGCCTTAATTATTTAAATAAGAATAAAAATTATTATAATCAATGAGAATAAAAACAAAGACAAGTGTTAATTACATGATTATACCATCGACCTGTGCTTTTATATTTTACCACATAACATAACATCTTGTCCTCACATCTCGCCTCAGTCAGTACTGTGAGTAGAAGGCCTTTCGCTTCTTTAATGCAAACTGAAAGAAACTGACAAGCTTCCACCTTCCCACCACCTATCTCCTTGGATAACGCACACGTCTCTCTTTCCCTCTGAACTTAATGATGGAGGAGGACAACCAAGCAAGAGTGGCCAACCAAGAACCTCAACACCTCTCTCCATGCAATAGTGGAAGAAGGAGAACAAGCAACGCTTCCAGGTCTCCTGAGTTCGAGTTCTGGATGGTCCGAAACCCTTCCTTTCCCCAATCCAATCTCCTATCCGCTGACCAATTATTCGTGGACGGTGTTCTTCTTCCTCTCCACCAACTCAATCTCCAAAAAATCCACCACCTCGACCCGCCTGATAACCCTCTTTCAGAAGCTGACCCTGACCCAGAACCAGCCAACAACTCCTCATCTCAGGCGGCAGCAGCCATCACGACATCAGAGCCATCCACAGCTTCAAAGCGATGGAAAGACATATTCAAGAAAGGGGATAAGAAAACTTCCAAGAACCCAGAAGACAAAGTTCTTAGTAGAGATAACAGCAGCCATAAAGAGGACAATAAGGAGAAGAAGATGAGAGACAAGAAGGCCGGTGGTGGTGGGCACAATAACACCACTCCGGCTGCCTTAAACATCAACATATGGCCCTTTTCACGTAGCAGATCCGCTGGCAATGGCGTTTCTCGACCCAAGATGTTCCCTGGAACTTCTGCTACCCGGAAGGTGAGCAGCGCCCCGTGTTCTCGGAGTAACTCCGCCGGAGAATCCAAGTCGAGGAAGTGGCCTAGCAGTCCGGGTCGACCCGGGGTTTATTTGGGTCGTAGTAGCCCCGTTTGGCAGGTTAAGCGTGGATGTGCAAGTGGGGTAAAAAGTACTTACCATGAGGCACTTGGCCGAAGCGGTAAAAAAGAAGTCACGGAGCAACGTCGCGGTAAAACTAGTGGTGCTAGTAGTAGTAGGAAAATTAATAACGGTGGTGGGTCTATGTCTAAAACTAGTAAGGTGTTGAATTTGAATGTGCCCATGTGTATTGGATATGGACAACATTTAAGCTGTACAAGTGATGACAACGTCGCCGGCGGGGGCGATGGTAAAACTGGGGGGCACGCCTTCAGAAACAACAACCATCCAGGAAATGGAGGCAATCTCTTCAATCTGCGCAGCTTTTTCACCAGAAAGGTTTATTAGTATATACAACAAATTTCATGTTTAAATTTAGCTTCTAATTGATTATTATACATTAAATTACTCTTTTTCTACATAATTAAGTTATCAATTTCTTCACTTTACGAAACAGGGAAAAAAAATTCTGCCTTAATTCCGACATTACAGTGTATGATAATCTATTCTTTACGCTGTTTCTGCTCAGTCATTCAAGTATTAAATCCAACTCAATGTATCAAACATGATTGTACACATGCAATCATATAACTATAGTTAATTTCATCCTGGGATGTTTTTGTCTTAAAACTTGCCAATCATTTAAATGTTAACACATCATGCTACACCTTAAAAAGCTTAACGTAGCACCCTTAATTAACTTTTGCATATCTGAACAAATTTTCTTTAAGTTAAAGAATTGTACAAGCCATATTAATCTAGATTTTTTATTAATCAATTTGTTTTCAGTCCTAAGTTAATCTGAGACACAGGCTCCCAACTTAAACAATTATTAAAATATTATTTCATAATTAACAGTTCGAACTATCTTCTCATCATAACATTAAGGGGGCACTTGGTTTATAGAAGGCAACGAGAATGAGAATAAGAATGAATATAATGAGGAATGAGAATGAATATAATTATTATAATTATGATTGTTGGTTAAGATGAAGGAATGATTACCATTATCATTGATGGTAGGTGGTTTGTTAAAAATGTTAAGAAATAACAATTTGTTAAAATTTTGTTTTATAGCAAATTTTAAATATATTTTAAATAATTATTTTTAATTTATGCACCCTAATTATAATGA
>JANZLC010000002.1:16132377-16147964 GCA_026413385.1 Erythroxylum gracilipes | reverse complement strand
AATTAAAGTTATTAATTAATTATATTTTATATTTTAATTAATTACATTTTAATTATATTTAATTAAAAATTAAAAAAAAATTAGTGTTAGTAGGAATCAAACTCATTCCTCCCATACATGGAGGGTATAGACCATTACCTAAAACTTGGGTATGAAAAAATTATTCAATCAATCATAATAACCAACCAACTATTACCATTCTTTCCATTCCCATTGATTTCATTCCCATTGATTTATTTCCGTACCCTTTAACCAAGCACTCCCTAAAAATGAAGGTCATGTAACACAAATCTTGTTTATAATTTTTTTAAAAATAGATTTTTTTATTTTAAAATTTTCAAAAAAATTTCGTTTTCTTAAGAAATTCCTTCGTTTAGACTTCTATTAAAAAATAACAACGAAATACACGTAATATGAATATTAGACGTGGACTAATCAATACTATTTATATGACGATTTAATCTATTTCTTAAATTTGAATTTAACTAATTAAAATTTTACTTAAATTAATAATTGATTATAATTATTTTAAATTATTAATTTGAGTCGAATTTAATAAGTTTGAGTTGAATTTAAGAGCTACGTTTGGTTAATATATTAGTAATATTTGAATAATTTACATATAATATTTATACTGCTTATATTTTGTAATTATTTAAAATCAAAATTTTTAATAAAATTGAAAACTAAAAGAAAATATTTTTAAAAATTTAAATATGAAAGAGTTTTTTTTCTTAGAGTTATTAAATTAGAGATAAAGTTTATAACTTTTACCTATGCCATGTATTTAACGAGTGGGCAAGTTACATGCATAATAAATGGATAACATGGCTAGTGGGTTGGATTGTTCCAATGCCCATGTGTGTAGGCATATGAATCTGTCTCCACGGATTCACACGTTTCTTATGCAATTTGCTTTGATAGCTGCAAAATCCTTCATGGGTAGGCACCACTCAACGAGACTGCAATAATTTAGACCAGCTTATGCAAATCATGGCTTTTATGGTCTCAAAAAAAAAAAAAAAGAAGTAAGGGTGTGTAGCCTGTGTGTTTATGTTTATCGAGAGAATGATAATAAGAATTATAATAAATATAATAAATATTAAAAATAAATATATTTTTTATTTTTCATTATATTTAAAACCACAAAGTATTACTTAAAAAATATAAAAATATTATTCATTCAATTATAATATATTATTAACCGTCTTTACTTCACTGTTAGCTTCTCTTTTGTTAGAGAGTTAAAATTGAACTTTTATAATGAAGAGTCTTTCACCCGTAACTTGCAATTCCAATATTTGTACTTCACGCGATTTATGAACGAATGAGTAATACTTGCTTGCGAAAAAAATCTGCATTTGTTGCCCTGGCAATTAGATGGTATAGAGTCTCTAAAAAGATACTACATGATTAATGGTTAGTTTCATTTATCAAAAAAAAAGAAAAATTTAGGGTATGATTTATTTTTTTAGTTTTAAATTTTAATAAAAATTCAAATGTTTGAATTTCAAATTTCTTCTTTTTGTTTATTTCTGTTGTCAAATTATGAAAATCGTAAAAATTGATTTTAAATTTTTTGTTATAATATGGTTTTATTATTAAATTAAATAAATATTATTTAAATTTAAATATTAATTAATAATAAAATTTTGTGTAGTATAATTTAATTATTAATTTAAAAATAAAAATAAACATATTTAAATACATAAATTTAAAATAATTAGTTTTAGATATCAACTGTTTAATTCTAAATAATAAAATTAGTTTTAAAATTAAAATAAATATTATTTTACAAATAAAATTTAATTAATTATTTTTAATAAAATACAATGAACTTTTGTTAACATTTATTAAATATTATATAAGACATTTGAAAATTTATTTACTTGATTAATTTTAATTAATCTCTTAATTTTATTTAGTATTTAATTATTATCAATAATAAAAGTGTAACTAAATTGATATTAACAATTAAATATATTTTTGCTTAAATATGATTTTTTCTTTTTAAATAGAAATAATTAGGAAACATAAATAAAAATTATAATAGAAAACTAAAAGTGAAACGAGTCCATTGGAATTACAATTTCAAAATCTTTTTAAAAAAATTTATACATTTAATTCATGAAAGTATTATTAATTAAACTAGCCACTGTATATGATAGTAAAAAAGAAAAGGAAAAAGGAAAAAGAATAATTTAAACTTTAACATTTGCACTAAAATTAAAGTAATATTTTAATTTTAGTGCAAATGTCATATATCACATGGTATTAAAGTTTAAACCAATTTAAACCAAATTAGTTAGAATTTTAGTTCCCTCCCTTCAGAGAACTAGTAGCATACACCAGATCCATAATTGATAATTCACTGAGCATCTATTTTCGATTAAACTTGACTCAGTTCCCCCGTAATAAAAGAGCATCCAACACCTTTTGCTAACGATGAAGTATGCACCACCACGACACGTGACCATCGGAGCATCTCATGGCATGTGAAGCCATTGTTTGTCGTCGCTCCTTTCCCGTGCCAATCGCCATCTACCCCGCCAGCGACAACCGTGAAAATTTTGAACACCCAGACTGTGACCACAACTCATCATATTCATCAGCATCTATAAACCCAAAAACTGAAAACACCCAAAATCTCTAGTAATGTCAACAACCCCGATGATAAGCCAAAATCCTAGGGCAGTGAATCCACAAGGTTTTGGCCGCATCACCAACCACTGGATATGTGTTTCTAAAACCCGGACATACATATACATTATAGTCGTAAAGATAATGTAGTGAAGAATGAAATGAATGTTGTATTTGTAAGTTTTTTATTCTCGTCATGGTCCATTTCATAATTTATTATTCTGCCCACTTACTTTTGTTGCCCAACTACCCACCTCATTAGTTTTATGATGGACGAAGCATTGAGTGGTTTTTCAGTGGATTTATATCCAATGGTTTGGTCCCTGTCTTCTCTCAGCTCATAAGTTTACACCATCGATCTGCTTTGGAAGAGGACAGAAGCTTCAAACCTGCACATAAATATTCAGATCTAAGCAATGGCTGGAGGTATTATTATTCCTGGAGTTTCCGCTGCTTGCTTAACATATATACGGTTATATATGTTGTTAATTATGCATGTGTTTTATACGTTAAGATCTGTATGAGATGCATGCCTACTGCTTGTTCACGTTTACAGTATGTGCTTAGTTTATTTGAGCCTAATATTACAAAATTTAACATAATATCATAGCAAGTTGCTCTTAAGTTAGATGTTATTGCTTCAACACGATAGACTATATTATGTGTTAGGCCTTAAATTAGTCTATAAGTGAGAGTGACATGTTAAAATATAAGTCAGAGTTTGTGTCACGTGAAAAAAATATATGACTCTAAACATGCATATAAGCTTTGTGAATTAATCCTCCTACCATCAATTAGTTTTAAGATAGCGCTTCATTTTGGCTTATACGTGCTTAGTTTATATGGATTAATCTTACAAATTTTAACATCATTCAACACAAAATTTACCGCATAACTAATAAGTGGAAATTTTTTGTTTTGGACATCCAATTTTTATTTAATCGTTGAACTTTAGCTTATACTAAATTAACTTCAAAATTTTAAAATATTTCTAATTTGAACTAAATTTATCCGACCTCCAAACTTTATATATCACACATTTCTCCGTGAGAAAGTAAATTTGACGCAAAATAAAAAGTATTAAATATTTTTGTTTACTTTAATATTTTAAGATTTTGTATTACTTAAAACCAATACTTTAAAAATCGGACCCAAAGTTAAATCGGTAAGACAAAAGGGTTAAAGTTTAAAAGGTTCAATCGGTATTCAACTGTTATAAAATCAGTCAAAATCAAATAAAATTAAAGTAATTAAAAATGATCGAAGAAGATTATCCTTAAAGTTTAATTGAATTGAACTTTAAACTATTAAATCAAAAATTAATCTGTTTATTTTGGTTTATAAAATTTGATTAATTTATAAAAATTAGTTGATTAATTAATAAATTGATTATTTTAAACATAAAATTATTAAATCAAACTGAAAATTAAATTAATTTTAAAAATTAATTTTAAATTTTGCTATTAAACAAATCGAATGTGTTCAGATTTGAGAACATTGCTTAAAAGTTAAAACATTAACCAATCCATGAAGACTATATACTGTGAAAACTAACCATAGTGGAATCATACGTATGTAGGTGATGGGGTATTAAAAATAATTTTTATCCGTTAAGCAACTTGCAAAATCTATTATTTTCTGTGGGGTCAAATGTTATTTTTTCTTTCATGACTAGAGCTTATACAAAATAATATATCTCTTTGAGTTTAAAATTAAGGAAAAGCCTATTCGCTTAAAACAAGTGATACAATCACATTCATATTACTTAAGTATGATATCACTTTAAAATTTCTTATTAAAAATAATTTTTATCTTCTATTCATTTATTTTTCGGAAGTTACAAATGTTAGACAATTTTGTCATTTCCCATAAAGTTGGACAACTATTAATTGTATTTTTTGGTTTTTCAATAAATTATCGGTTAAGTTACGTAATTTGATCTAGATAAAGATAATAAAATAGCTCAATAAATGATCTAAATCAATGGGTTAAAGTTCGGGTAGAAAATAAATCTCAATCAGTGTGGACCAACTCATATTGACCTTGTGTTGGAGAAGTTCGATATAGAAGCTATATATAAAGGTTAAGGTCTTTTGCAGCTGCTCATATTAATCGTAAGCATAAGGACTCTCTGACTCGTTAAGAGAGGTTACGTTTTGAGAAAACTATAGAAAGACTTTGCCCGTATCTCAGAGAGTTCCTGTAAAGATGGCGGTAGATTCACGCTCGTTTCGACTTCGAAAAACTCATTTGAAAATATGAAAATCGAAATTAAGTATTTCCACATATCTTTATTTCTTGTCCTTTTACGTTCGATTTGAGATACGTAATCAAGGTACCGTCATGTATTACAATAAATCTTAACTGCAAACTTTAAAACAACGTCTTATAGTAACACGTTTAGAAAATGACATCATTTTAGAGTCTTAATTAGAGTTAGTGCTCAAAATATTTACAAATAATTCCGCAAAATCATATATGAAAAAATAGTTACTTTTTTACATGCAAGTATGCAAATATTTTTAGTGTCCCTAACATTATGTTTATTAATACATTCTTATAAAATATATTATGTTGGAAGGAGTAGGAATGCTTGTTGTATAAAGGACCTCATAGCACACTGGAAACCCTTGGTCAAAAGCACAAGGTACACTACGTTGTTATCTATTAAATTGAGAAAAGTTCTTCTAAGTGGGACTCCTAAATTCGTAGAATATTTCACCAATAAATTTCAACGAAGTTGTATTATAAGTTTTCAACCTATATATTAATTAAGTAATTTATATAATAGATTTTATAAGAGATCAAAGATTGACTATAGTTTTGATTTCAAGTATGCATAATTAATCAATCTAGTGAAATTATTCAATAAGTATCTTTTATTTTATAAAGAATTTACTATTTCTGTGAAGTAAAATTTTTATAACAAAACTCATCGTATAAGTTGGTAATAGTGAATTTTGTTAAAGATAAAAATTTAAGAAAATATAAATTATTAAATAATTATGAACTATGATTAAATTAAAGATTTCATTAGTTGGAGATTGAATCTAATAAAATTTTAAAAAAATACAATGTCAAAACAATAAAATTTAAAAATATTAAAATTCGTTTTAAATATTATTAAATATTAAATTGTGACCTACATTTGAACAAGTCCACTTGTGTACTCCATGCATTACTTGGTGCAGACTTTTAGACGGCGTTAGGATTATGGTTGTTGGTTCAAAAAGTCAGCATTACTTATTTTTATCTATCATTTGTCAAGGAAGACTCTGGAAAAAAAAAAAGCGAGTCTTTGGTGGGCATTATTTATATGGTTAGGTGAGAAGATATTGTAGAACAATAACAAAATGTAATATAAAAATTATATTTACATAATTTATTTTTAAAAAAAATTTATTTGATTGTGATAATTAATATTTTAAAAGTCAAACTAAAAGTTATAGAGGTTTAAGATTTAAAATATTTAACCATCATAAAATCGATTAAAGGTTGGATATAATTTAAAAATCTGTAATAAAATTAAAGGAGATTATGATTGATTTAAAGTTTAATTGAAAAATGAAATGAAAATTAATTTATTTATTTAGTTTATAAAAAATAATTAATTTACAAAATTAACTAATTAATTAATCAATTAATCAATTTTAACAGTAATAGTTATCAAAATAAATAAAATTGAAAAGTTTAAAACCAAATTAAAAATTATTGACTGATTTGAAGTTTTCACAATTGCATTGTCCGAACTTGTTCGATTTTTTAACCGTAGATGATAATTATTAATAAATAATAACTATTAAGGATAATAATTGGTCCAATAGAGTGAAACCTGAATCACCTATGGTTCAACCCTCTTTAACTCCTTATTGTTGTAATCTAAACTGGCCCTAAGCTTAATCAAATCAAACTCTTATCGAGATTAATAATGTTGTTTTACTGAGTTCACTAGAACAGCTTGAACTTAACCTCTAAACTTAAGCCTAAGCTCGATTTAAATGTCGATAAATTTGAATTTTATGTCGGACCTAATTTGTTATCCAAAATTGATGAATTCAGGTTCATTTGATTGGATTTTGAGATATCAAGCATCTTCACCAAAACAATATCATTTATTGTAATTGATTAAAACCATATCATTTTAATCTTTAAGTTTATACTTTGAGTTTGTATTGCACTTTAACCTAATCCACCGTGATTCGATTCAATTCGATTCATTGTCAAACGTAACACCAATAAGAGGCCTCATTTGCAAGAAAAGAAAAAGAAATCGAATTGTCAAACATCTGAAGATATCGATGCCTTCATTTTCTCATGACTAATACAGCCATTTGTCTTATCTAGAAATCAACCCTATGGCTCCCACTTTAGCATTCCACTTGCCATTTGCGTTGATGGAGACTAGATAAAGAATAAGCAATAGTTGAGAATTTTAACTTCTGTACTCGGTCTACTTTGAAAGTTCGTCGCACTGTTTTCCGTAGAAAAGTCACATCTAATGTCTTGCACGCTTTCATCACGAGTATTATAAATTAATATTCTTAATATATATGAGAAATTAATTTATAGGGTAGAATTTGTTAGTATATTATTAATTTTAACTTTTTAAAATTACCTATAATTTCTTGTAATTTTGGTTTTTATAATATCAAAGTTGACGACAGGAAAGACTGGTGTTATAAAAATACAAAAAATACAAAAACTCAGTAAAAGCCTTGCTTAATGTAAAGTTTAGGAGGTCCAAAATTATGCTACCCTACTTTTAATTGATAAAAAGACTGTTTATGATAGAATCACATAAAAAATATACAAAATAAAAAAAATTAATAAAAAGATACTTACAAAGCTTGCAAATAAAATATAAAAGGGTATTACAATAAATACACAACAAGGTAAATAATAAAAATGATAAAATAAGTAAATAAATATACTGGTGTTATAAAACTAAAATTATAAAAAATTATTGATAATTTTTAAAAAGTCAGAAATTATAATAATAATAAGCCAATTCATAAGAAGGTGCAATGGATTTAACCTTTATTAAAAATTATCAAATTAACATTTAGAATAACCCACTTTTCAAAAGAGGGCAACTTCATTTCATACGGTCTTGAGTTAAATGAGTAAACAGAACTAAGTGTCTCTTAACAAAAGGTCACTCCACCCATGGATAGGAAAAGCGTTTCACTATTTTCAAGACAAAGAAAGTAGCATGTCATGGCTGATAAATTTAGCGCAAAACTCAAAACTGAAGAAACACAGGCCATGTGTTATATATGCATGGCCATGTGTGTGAAACGCAAATTTTTGTCTTGATGCACGCTTATGCTGATAGAGGGATTGATCATGCTCAATATTTTTAGGCATTTTTTTTCTCTATTTTATAGTTCTTTGTTATTCATTATTGTTCCTTAATTTTAGAACATAAAATTAACATTGAGTTGGTAGGTAGTTTAATCAAATTAGTGGATAGTTTGATTTCCTTCATTCATGTTGTTAATAGGATTGCTTCCCTAATTTTTCTCATTCCATGTTCATGTAAAGTTATTATAAATAGCTGTTGATTATTCAATAAAAGATGCAATTTTTAGAATAATTTCTCTGTGTGTTTTATTTCTTTCATTATCTTTTCCTCTCTTCCAATTTTTTGTTTCATAGTATCAGAGCCAGGTTCATAACTCTAGTATTATTCAAATTTTCTTTATGAGGGTTTGAGTGTGGAAGAAAGGTTCAGGTTGTTCCAATGGAGGTCTCTAATGGAGGAAATAATTTAAATGAGATGGAGAAGCTTGTAAGCAACAATTACAAGGTATTGGAGATTGTGTATGGAGGCATACCTTCAAGGTTAGGATTTATGGGATTTGGTTATTGGTTCAGAAGCAACGGTTTTTGCAAATGTTTCAGAGAATGCAGAAACACGTAGGAAGGGGAAGATCAAATGTGGGAAGACTCTCTTTGCTTTGAGGACATCAATAAGTAAAGAGTTCATTGACCAAGTATGGGATCTTAACACTCCAAAGGAGGTTTGGGAGACGCTCGACAAGCTGTTTCCAAAGAAGAACACAACAAGGTTGCAATTTCTGGAGAATGAGCTGGCCATATTGAAGCAGGGAGGTATGTCTATTTCTGAATATTTTTTGAAAATTAAAAATATATGTGAAGAGATTTTAGAAATAGACACAGATGAGAAAATTAGTGAAGCATGTTTGCGTCGATATCTCTTTCGTGGGTTGAAGAAGGAGTACAATCCTTTTGCCACATCTATTCAAAATGGGCAAAAGAACCTTCTGTAGAAGAGTTAAAGAATATACTCTCTAAATAGGAAGCTTTGGCAAAGCAGATGTCCAAGAATTCTAATTCTGATGTTGTTCTATTTTCGAATGGAAAGAAAAATAAGTCCAAGAATAAGAGCAAAGAAGAAAAATCCAACCAGAAAAACAAAGAAGAAGAATCAACTGGAGAGAAAGGTAATAGTTCACAAAAGAAAGTTATGAAATGTTACAGGTGTGAGAAAATTGGGAACATCAAGAGGAATTGTCGTGTGAAGCTTGACAAAGCAAATACGACATGCACAAATGATGAGGAGCCTAGTTGGAAGCAGTGCTTTATCGTTGAAGTTGTAGTAAACTATCCTAGCAACATCAAAAAGGAGGAATGGATTGTAGATTTTGGATGTTCCCACCATGTAACCGGAGATGATTCTTTGTTTTTTGAGGTACGGGATCATAGTGGAGATTGAGTCATCATTACTGCGGATAATTAAACTTATCCAATAGTAAAAGAGGGTGATGTGATTATTGAAATTGGTGATATTGCAACCAAAAGCCTAAAGTTGGATAATGTATACCATGTGCCAGGTTTGACTAAAAATCTAGTTTTAGTTCCTCAAATTACTGATTCTGGAAAGTATGCTTTGTTTAGTCCTAATGATGTAAAGGTGTTGGAGAATGTGGAAAAAAAAAATCTGTTGATGTTCTTCTTACATACAAAGAAAGGATCCTTGTATGTGAAGAAAACCAGTCAGACTAATAGTCCTACAATTTGGCATGCTCGTTTGGGACATGTGGGCTACCAAATGTTGCAGCACATTTCTTCCAAAAGCTTGGTGGATGTCATTCCAACATTGAAGAATGTTCGGGAAGATGTGATTTGTCAAGGCTGTCAATTTGGCAAATCACATCGTCTTTCGTTCAAAATGTAATCAAATCGGAGATCCACACCTGTTGAGTAGGTGCATACAGATTTGATGGGACTAACAAGGACACCAAGCTATACCGGACATCAATATATCATGGTATTGGTGGATGATCACTCAAGGTTCACTTAGGTGAAGTTTTTGAAGGAGAAAAGCGAGGCTTTAGCCAAGTTTATAGAGTTCAAAGCTGCTGTTGAAAAGGAGCTTGGGAAGAACATAAAGTGTCTTCGCAGTGACAATGGTGGTTAGTTCATGTCTGATGAATTCTTTAAATTTTGTGATGATAACAGTATTGCTCACTAGATGACTTATCCAAATACCCCACAACAAAATGGAGTTGCGAAGAGGAAGCTCGCTTATTTGGCTTCAATGTGTCTTTCATGGGTGCATGACAAAAATCTTCTTCGGAAGCTTTGGGCGGAAGCTACACAGTGTGCTTGCAATGTTAGCAACAAGTTGCCTCCTTGGCCAGGTATACAAAAATGTTCTTTTGAGCTATTGTATGGTAATAAACCTAATGTGAGTCATTTAAGGATTTTTGGTTCTATTTGTTATGTCCATATTCTTAAAACTAACAGAACTAAACTTGACCCAAAAGCAAAGAAGTGTGTTTTTGTTCGATACGACTCACATAGGAAAGGATGGAGGTGCATGGATCCAGAGACAAAGAAGTATACTACTTCTAGAGATGTGGTGTTTGATGAGGTATCCTCTTTATTTTTTGCTTAAAAGCTTGTGGTCCTTAGTGATGGTCAAGGAAACTTGGAATCTTTATTTCCTGAAATGCAAGCACCAAATACTAAGGAAGAAAAGGATGTTCTCCTAGTTCAGAATGTTGAAAGGAGAGATGTTGATGAGCAAAATGAAGTGAGAAGGTCAACAAGGGAGAAAAGGCAACCAAACTACCTTAAGGACTATGAGGTAGCACTCAACAATTGTACTATGACTTCTTGTTTCTTTATAGGAGCATTTACTGCAAAAGAACCAGGAAGTTATAAGGAAGCTAGTGGCTGTCTAGATTGGGAGACAACCATGCAAGTGGGTATTTCGCTTGAAGAAAAAGGCCGATGACACCATTGACGGGTTTAAAGCTCGATTGGTAGCTAGTAGTTTCTCTCAATCTTATGGTTTGGATTATGAAGAGACATTCAGTCTGGTAGCTAAAATGGTCACTGTAAGAACTCTTATCTCCCTTGCTACTTTTAGAAGTTGGAAATTGTGGCAGCTAGATGTTAAGAATGCTTTCTTGTATGGAGAGTTGGATCATGAGGTGTTTATGGAGCAACCTCATGGCTTTGTTTCTAAGCAATTTCCAAGTCATGTTTGCCAGTTGAAGAAAGCATTATATGGTTTGAAACAAGCGCCTCAGGCTTAGTATGGTAAGGTAGCATCATACCTAAACTTTTGTGGTTTTAGAGTTTCTAATTCAGATTCAGATTTTAGTTTGTTTCTTAAATTAAATTCAAGTGTGCATCTCTTGGTATTATTATATGTTGATGATATCATAATAACTAGAGATAGTGAGTCATAAATTTCTATTTTGAGGAGTGACTTGGTTGTCCGTTTTGAAATGAAAATTTTGAGGGGAATTGGATATTTTCTTGGTTTGGAAATTGAAAAGACAGGTCAAGGTTATTTCGTTTCTCAAAGAGGTTATGCAAGGAGCCTTATGGATCGTTTTAGCATAGAGGAGTCAAAGGAGAAAGCTACTCCAATGGAACCACATCTTAAACTGAAGAAAGATGAAGGAAAATTGTTGAAGGATGCAAGGAAATTTTGGTAACTTGTTGGTAGTCTAATTTATTTAACTATCACAAGACTTGAAATTTCTTATTCTGTTGGAATTGTCTCATAGTTTATGTAAGAACTTAGGACTCCCCATCTTGATGCTTCTAAGAGGATTTTATGTTATATAAAAGGAACTCTTAGCTATGGAATTTGGTATAAAAGATGTGATAATTTCTTCTTGAGTGGATTCATTGATGCAGATTGGGCAGGAGATACCAATGATCGCCATTCAACTACATGATATTGTTTCAGTACAGGTTCAACAATGGTTTCTTGGTGCAGCAAGAAGCAAAACATCATTGCTTTATCAACTATAGAGGCAGAATATGTAGTTGTAACTATAGCTACACAAGAGTGTATTTGACTGAAAAGGTTGATTAAAGATATGGTGTCTGAGACTGACTATGCTGTGCAAATCAAATGTGATAATGAGAGTACCATCAAGCTTGCATCAAATCCTGTCTTTCATGCACGAACAAAGCATATTGAGGTTCGTCATCATTTTGTTCATGAGAAGGTGTTGAGTGAAGAGATTAAGTTGGTGAATGTTGGTATCAATGATCAAGTAGTTAATATTTTTACCAAGGCTTTGGTGAAATAAAAGCTCCAATACTTCAGAGAGGCTCTTGGGGTTGTTGATGGTGAGTTTGCACTAAGGGGGAGTGATAAAATTAGTGCAAAACTCAAAACTGAAGAAATAGAAACACAGGCCATGTGGTATGTGTGCATGGCCATATGTGGTATGTGTGCATGGCCATGTGTGTGAAACCAAAACTTTTGTCTTGATGCACGCTTATGCTGATAAAGGGACTGATCATGCTTAATGTTTTTGGGCTTTTTTTCTCTATTTCATGGTTCTTTGTTATTCATTCTTGTTCCTTAATTTTAGAACATAAAACTAACATTGAGTTAGTGAGTAGTTTAAGCAAATTAATGGGTAGTTTGATTTCCTTCTTTCATGTTGTTAATTGGATTGTTTCCCTAATTTTTCTCATTCCATGTTCATGTAAATCTATTATAAATATCTGTTAATTATTCAATAAAAGATGCAATCTTTAGAATAATTTCTCTGTGTGTTTTATTTCTTTCATTATCTTTTCCTCTCTTTTAATTTTTTGTTTCATGGTATCTGAGCCAGGTTCATAACTCTGGTATTATTCAAATTTTCTTTGTGAAGGTTTGAGTGTGGAAGAAAAGGTTCACGTTGTTCCAATGGAGGTCTCTAATGGGGGAAATAATTTAAATGGGATGGAGAAGCTTGTAAGCAATAATTACAAGTATTGGAGATTGTGTATGGAGGCATACCTTCAAGTTCAGGATTTATGGGATTTGATTATTGGTTCAGAAGTAACGATTCTTGCGGATGTTCCAAAGAATGCAGAACTGCGTAAGAAGTGGAAGATCAAATGTCAGAAGGCTCTCTTTGCTTTGAGGACATCAATAAGTAAAGAGTTCATTGACCATGTACGTGATCTTAACACTCAAAAGGAGGTTTGGGAGACATTCGAAAGGCTGTTTACCAAGAAGAACATAGCAAGGCTGAAATTTCTAGAGAATGAGCTGGCCATATTGAAGTAGGGAGGTATGTCTATTTCTGAATATTTTTTTAAAATTAAAAATATTTGTGCTGAGATTTCAGAAATAGACACGGATGAGAAAATTAGTGAAGCACGTTTGCGTCGGTATCTCAATCGTGGGTTGAAGAAGGATTACAATCCTTTTGCCACTTCGATTCAATGATGGGCAAAAGAACCTTCTGTAGAAGAATTAGAGAATCTACTCTCTGATCAAGAAGCTCTGGCAAAGCAGATGTCCAAGAATTCTGATTCTGATGTTGTTCCATTTTTTAATGGAAAGAAAAATAAGTCCAAGAATAAGAGCAAAAAAGAAAAATCCATGCAGAAAAACGAAGAAGAAGAATCAACTGGAGAGAAAGGTAATAGTTCACAAAAGAAAGCTATTAAGAGGAATTGTCATGTGAAGCCTGACAAAGAAAATACGACATGCAAAAATGATGAGGAGCCTAATTGGGAGCAGTGCTTTACCGTTGAAGCAGTAGAAAAATATGCTAGCAACATCAAAAAGGAGGAATAGATTGTAGATTCTAGAAGTTCACACCATGTAACCGGAGATGATTCTTTGTTTTCTGAGGTATGGGACCGTAGTGGAGATCAAGTCATTATTACTGTGGATAATTCAACTTATCCAGTAGTAAAAGAGGGTGATGTGATTATTAAAACTGGTGATATTGCAACCAAAAGCCTAAAGTTGGATGATGTATACCATGTGCTAGGTTTGACTAAAAATCTAGTTTCAGTTCCTCAAATTACTAATTCTAGAAAGTATGTTTTGTTTAGTCCTAATGATGTAAAGGTGTTGGAGAATGTAGAAAATTTTTCTACTGATGTTCTTCTTACTGGCAAGAAGAAAGGATCTTTGTACGTTTTATCAGCAAGAGAAGCTTATGTGAAGAAAACTAGTCAAACTGATAATCTTGCAATTTGGTACGCTCGTTTGGGACATGTAGGCTACCAATGTTGCAGCAGATTTCTTCCAAAAGCTTGGTGGATGCCATTCCAATATTGAAGAATGTTCGAGAAGATGTGATTTGTCAAGGCTGTAAATTTGGCAAATCACATCATCTTCCAATCAAAATGTCATCAAACTGGAGATCCACACCTCTTTAGTTGGTGCATACAGATTTGATGGGACCAACAAGGACCCCAAGTTATAGTAGACATCGATATGTCATGGTATTAGTGGATGATCACTCAAGGTTCACTTGGGTGAAGTTTTTGAAGGAGAAAAGCGAGACTTTGGTCAAGTTTATAGAGTTCAAAGATGCTGTTGAAAGGAGCTTGGGAAGAACATAAAGTGTCTTCATAGTGACAATGGTGGTGAGTTCATGTCTGATGAATTCTTTAAATTTTGTGATGATAACAATATTGCTTGCCAGATGACTTGTCCAAATACCCTACAACAAAATGGAGTTGTTGAAAGGAAGCTCGCTTACTTGGCTTCAATGTGTCTTTCATGGGTGCATGACAAAAATCTTCCGCAGGAGCTTTAGGCAGAAGCTACACAGTGTGCTTGCTATGTTAGCAACAGGTTGCCTCCTTGTTCAGGTACACAAAAATGTTCTTTTGAGCTATTGTATGGTAATAAGGCTAATGTGAGTCATTTAAGGATTTTTGGTTCTATTTGTTATGTCCATATTCCTAAAACTAATAGAAACAAACTTGACCTAAAAGTAAAGAAGTGTGTTTTTGTTGGATATGACACATAGGAAAGGATGGAGGTGCATGGATCCAGAAACAAAGAAGTATACTACTTCTAGAGATGTGGTGTTTGATGAGGTATCCTCTTTATTTTATGTTTAAAAGTTTGTGGTCCTTAGTGATGTTCAAGGAAACTTGGAATCTTTATTTCTTGAAATGCAAGCACCAAATATTGAGGAAGAAGAGGATGTTTCCTTAGTTCAGAATGTTGAAAGGAGAGATGCTGATGAGCAACACGAAGTGAGAAGGTCAACTAGGGAGAAAAGGCATCCAAACTACCTTAAAGACTACGAGGTAGCACTCAACAATTGTACTGTGACTTCTTGTTTCTTTACACAAGCATTTACTACAGAACAACCAGGAAGTTATGAGGAAGCTAGAGGCTGTCCAGATTGGGAGAAAGACATGCAAGAGGAAATTGATGCTTTAAACAAGAATGAGACATGGGACTTGGTACCTAGGCCAGAAAAATGCAAGCCAGTGACATGCAAGTGGGTATTTCTCTTGAAGAAAAAGGTTGATGACACCATTGATAGGTTTAAAGCTCACTTGGTAGCTCGTGGTTTCTCTCAATCTTATGGTTTGGATTATGAAGAGACATTCAGCCCGGTAGCTAAAATGGTCACTGTAAGAACTCTTATCTCCCTTGCTGCTTTTAGAAGTTGGAAATTGTGACAGCTAGATGT